>OV725081.1:44829636-45429636 GCA_928085145.1 Nezara viridula
TTCAAATATTTACTGCACGAAAATCCGAGTTCTAATTATAAAATTGTAGCCTTATACTATAGTTGACTATTGTAATTATATACAAATGTGAGAATCAGGCGGTTATATAATAACAAAATAACACTAGAAATATTTGAGGATATATTTCAAATAAAAATATCCGTAGGTTGCACTGTCGGATCCGATTTTTTATACGCCGATTTAATTTTTCAAATTTGGAATCAAAGTCACAAGTCCCACGAGGATGATCATCCTACCTCAACATTACTATCCGCCCTTGCTATTCAAGATGGCGGCTGAAAAACCTGTGTTGACTGTAGCATCTGAACGGATGTACATCTTTCAATGAAACTTGGATAAAGTCTTCTCTTTTGAAACTCTTAAAGTTTATCTATATAACATACTTCAAAGAAAATAAGCTGCAAACAAAAGTTATGCGGTGCCTGCATAATATATATGTACTGTGACATGGTTTAGGATTAAGTTCAGGTATTTTTTCTCAAAGATATCAACAGCAACAATTATATTTTCTTCTGATAAGAGAACATATGTTAATACCGACGATGGGACCAACAAAAAAAATATATTAAAAAAATCAAACTTCTTTTACAACTAACGAAAAAACATTTATAAGACAAGGTAAGGTACAAAGTGCTTCATTGGTGGGTTACATACGTACTCTGGCTTATCGTAAGCTTCTTTATCAAGCCTATAATTTCCCTATAGAGTGCAGTACCTGACGGACTAACTCCTAGCAGAAAAGTCGTTACAGTATATATTACTTTTTTTTTAAACCAAAATTACTAATGAATTTCGGAAATAAAGGTGTTCCAATTGCTAACAGTTGACAGTTCCACCTACAACTCCAGATTCAAATATATCGTAGAAATTACAAACAAATTATATTTCTGATTTTTAAAAAAGTATTACTCGAAAATTATTATTATTGTCCTTAATTGTAAAAAATTCGTTCAAAAACAATGATATGATTTTTACCACTTATGATCAAAAATAAAAATCGCTCTTAATAAAAATCATCAAATGATTTTTAAAAATTTTGATCGGATTTGATTTTTTTAATCATCGATTTTTAAAACCTGGTAGTTACCATTATTTAAAAAAAAAGAAGTTGTTTCTGGTTCGTCTAAAGGTGCCTTTAGACATTTTACAAACTATGGAAACACAAAAATTTAAATCTTTTTTCACTTAACTATTGGTTTTCTTGTTTTCCATCTTCTGTCGGTAACAAGAGAACAAAAAAAAATTTGGACTTTGGGGGCAATGTCGATATTAGTTAAGTTGGATAATTGCGTTTCCAATAGTTTGTAAAACTTCTAAACGCTCCTTTGGAGAAATTATAAAAACATGAAAAATATTTCATAGTGAATTTCTTTCATAATCATTGGGTTTTTCGTTTGCGGAACTTAATACTGGGAGTATCGCGAGCTTAAGAACTTTGTATATCACTGACGGTTTAATAGTAATTTAAAATTATGTTTTAAGACAATAAGTAATGAATGAGGAATAAATACCAAATGCAAAGAGGTAGACAGTAATTCATAAAAAAAAAGTTGGAAGGAAATATAATTTGTTGATTGTTAATACATCCTAAATAATACTATGACAGTAAATAAGTCTTATGACCAAAACAAATCTTTACTTTTCTATAACCTATTTTTATTCTTGAAGAACTTGGTCTCGGGATAAAGTTGATTTTTCTGTTCAATTTTATTCTTTGCCAAATAGTTTTAACCAATAAATTTAAGATTCATAATTCGAGGAATTTAATTATTAAACACAAAGAAATTTTCTTTGTGTAAATTTACATTAAATATATTTTTAAAAATATCATGGAAATAGGACTTAGTTTTTGTTTATTGGAACCGAAATTAATAAATATTAATTATTATGGTAGTGCCGTATATATCATAATTAATTGCATAATAATAAAATAATTATATTATGATAGAAGGAAACTTCTCCGATAATCCAAATAACAAACTAAACTGATGGTGATGGATTATATTACGGTCCGTCAGTATGTCGACTTAGCTTTTGTATACAATTTTTCGAAAATTTTACAACATATCGGAAGGATAATGATAGGTCGGTAAGAAAAAGAATTCAAAATGCCTTTATCTCTTTTATGCACCATTTTTATAAGTGAATACTTCCATTGTAATGAGAATTTAGTGGCCCTTAGGATACAGTTGTATATTGTCGGAAATAACCCTGTGACCATGTAATAATAAATTTTAAAAAGAAATTTTTTTTTCTATTTTCGAATACAACCTTTCAAATAAAAAGTGAAATGTAAGAAAGTTCCATGGTACATATTTTATCTGATTTTCCACTTCTTTGGCTTTTATTCCCTAGTTTTATTTAATTCATCGCGTCGAGTGAGATACAAAACATAAAGAAATAAAACAGATAAAATATAAAAAGCACTATAAAACGAAGCATATCATGAGATCTAACAGATATAACAACTTTATGAGCCACTAAGAGGAAGGAACGAGAAGTCGTAAGCTTGATACCATTGCCTGCACGCGAATAAATATTGCACAAGAATGGTTACTGGCTCATAAACATAAAGCGTAAGGAAAAATTATTATAGCAACAAGAATTTCAACTAAATTCTATGTAAAAAATATAAATACAATCGTCATATCCATTTGCGTTAATAGGTTTTAGAATATCAACACTTATATCATCATACAAAAATCTTTTTTTTTTTTTATTCTGGAGTACAAATACATATATATATTTTTTTTTTTATTCGCCTCTATCCTATTTAATGAATGAATGAATTATAGTCATTTGTTTCCAATAAATATTGAAAGAGAATGATAAACATCCTCCTCCTTTTCTCCAAAAATATCTTTCAATGTCGTCGAAAAATTTAATTTTTGTCTCTTTTTTTCACATTTGGGGAACTCTAGTAATAAATGTTTGACTGATAAATGTTTAAATGTTAAGCAAGCATATTTACATTATATGAAAACAAAAAAATATAAAATTATTTTTTTTTTTTTTTTTGTCTATAAAATATGTATTTGCGCCTGTCAACAATAAGTTGACAATCAGCAAATGTGATGGCGATAATGATATAATGACATGACAGGCATGGGGAAGGAAAGTACTCAGCAGTACCTCTTCCCTAACTTGTTCCAATTACTTAGGTTGTCTAAGGAAGGAGATCCCTCATCCAACGCCTTTTTAGTCTCCTGCTCATGTTCTGAGGTATGTCAGTTGTGGCCATGTCTCTTATAAGTCTGTTATTATGTCCATTTAAATTTGTGTAAAATCGTTGATATAGGGTCGTTATATGTTGGTCAACTGTTGGAAAGTGGAGGTCAGTATGTAGAGTTTTGTTAGTCACGTACCAAGGTGCTTTTGTTATGAGTCGCAATAATTTTGATTGGAACGTTTGAAGTTTTTGTAGGTGGGTCTTTTTAGCGATGCCGTATATTTGTGATGAGTATGTCCATATGGGCTTAAGTAAGCATGTATATGTATTCAGTTTCTGTTTTAGTTTTAGTTTTGAAGATTTGGCAAAAAGAGAGTAAAGTAGTTTGAGTCGTTTGTTAAGTGTCATGCGTTTCATTTTAACATGTGGGCCCCATGTGATCCTTCTGTCGAAGGTGAGTCCAAGGTAAAGTACAGTGTCCGTTTGAGGAATTTGATTGTTGTCAATATAAACTGGAGGACAGGTGTTTTTTCGAAGAGTAAATGTTATATGTTTGGATTTGTCATGATTAAGTCGAATTTTCCATAGTGTGAACCAATCTTGTAGTTTAAGCAAATGATATTATAGAGTTAGTGAGGCCTGTGTAGGGTCTTGATGTTTAGTGAGGATTGTTGTATCGTCTGGATATGTAGCTGTCAAGATCTCATCGTCAATAGGTATATCCTAAGTGTATATAACGTAAAGTAGAGGGGCTAGTATTGAACCTTGGGGAACTCCGGCCATGATTGGACGGACTGAAGACACTTCCGAGCCCTGCCGAACTGAAAAAAATCTGTCGAAGAGGAAAGATTGAAGGAAAAGATAGTAGGTGTATGGAAGTATAGTCTTAAGTTTAAAGAGAAGACCCTGGTGCCAGACTCTATCAAACGCCTGAGCAACATCCAAAAATACTCCAGTTGCATATAGTTTTTGTTCTAAAGCTCCAGCAATGTAGTCTGTAACTCTGTGCAATTGATGTGTCGTCGAATGGAATGTGCGAAAGCCGAATTGGTGGTCAGGTATTACCTGTTGGTCAGTCAATATGTCAAAAAGTCTTTTGTATATATAAATTTTTCAAAAACTTTAGAGCATATAGGGAGGAGGCTAATGGGTCTGTAGGATGAAGGACTGTATATGTCTTTACCGGGTTTGTGAATCATCTTAATAAGTGAGTATTTCCATTGTAAAGGGAATTTTGACGTCCTTAGTATACAGTTGTAAATTGTTGTCAAAAATACTAGAGCTTTCTTGGGCATTTGTTGGAATGCTTCGGCTGTTATTAAGTCATAACCAGGAGCTTTTCTTTTCGGTAATTGTTTGATTTGAAGTGCAACCTGAGATGGAGTAAAAGAAGGAGATGGTAGTGTCAGCTGAAGTGGGATGTCTAATGTGTTATAAAATTATAATCGATACATCATATGATTTTTAAATGTAATTTTTAAACAACATTTAAGAATCTTAAAACTATAAGAGATATAGCATTTTGTGCAGCTGGGGTAATTCCTAAACATGATTATTTTATCCTATATATAATAATATTACGTTATGATTTATAACTATTGAATATAAACAGAAAATATATTAAATATGGGATATGTTAATATCCTCTTTTTTACAAAACTTAGTAAAATAATTAACTATGAAAAATCTAAACAGATATCAATACATATATATTTTTTTCTACACCTCAAATCTTCCATAATATTGCATCAATTGGATGATTGATCCATCATTTTAAAGATTACTTTTCCGAAAATGTCAAAAAATAAGCTCATCTCCAAATGAAGCAGGAAAAAGTAATGAAGAAAAGAAAAAAATATTTTCATGAGACTACAAAAGTACAAAATTCATCAGTTATAATACTTTCAAAGACTTCAAAATTTCCAACAAAACGAAAGAAAAATTCATTAATATTGGGAAAATATTAGCAAATCCATAGCTATTTTTAAATAATAAACCCTTATAATCGAACGAAAAGAAATGAATCTCTTTCCTTCAAAAACTATAACATTACTTATTTTCATATTTAATTAACATTTAGTAACTAACCAGTTTAATATGTGAATTATTTGCTTAGAACAAATTGTCAATATTTATATAAAGACATTCAAATTAAAAAGAACAATATAGTCCGTGGTACAGATCCCTTTTTATCGAATTATGAACATCCGCCTGAAACTTCGTAAATAGTTCATCCCATCGTAACCTACAACTATTTTATTTACGAAAACTCTTGGAATTGTGGTGTTTTCAATCTGGAGGGAAGCAAACTTTGCCTACTTAATTAGGTAGTAAAAACTCGTAAATACCCATTTCCTTTCTACTTGGATCGTGAGATAATTTGATTAAAAAGTCGAACAAAAAGGTGGCCTACAAATATATCGGGTCATTCGTCCTATATAACCTCGTTATTTTGAAAATTTGGGGATGTAGGTCACGCCAAACAGCTCAATATTTTATGAAGCCACCTTTTTTCTCGACTTTGTAATCAAATTATCTTACGATCCATGTAAAAAACACATAGGTATTAACGAGTTTTTAGTACCTAATTAAATAGATACTGTTCGCCCCCTTCCAGATTGAAAACGCCCCAATCCCAAGAGTTTTCATAAATAAAATAGTTGTAGGTTACGATGGGATGAAACTATTTACGAAGTTTCAGGCGGATGTTCATAATTCGATAAAAAGGGGTCTGTACCACGGACTAATAGCAATGATAATTATTTTCAAGCAGTGCCTCATAAAAGTAATTATGTGAAATAAAATCAATTCAAGGAAAAGGATAATGCTATCAAATATTTGCAAATATGAAAGTAAAAATAATATAGACGGAGAAAGGCGTAAAGAGAATGAATAAGAACGAAGTGGTAGTTTTTTTAACGTGTGAAGGGTGGAAAAGCAGCATAATAAGTGTTATTAATAACAATAAAATAATTTTTAACTGGAGTATTTTGGAAGAAAGCAGTTAGATGATAATGCAGGTTCTGCAGGAACGTATTACATATTTGTTATAAAATGATAGAATGACATGACCAAAATAAGATTATTTGATGTGACCTTGAACAGTCCTCCTCTATTGATCTTGGCTTATTTGTTAAACTCTTGTGTTTGCAAGTAATTCGAAAGAGACTTAAAATGAGTCTCAAAGTGATCCGTTAAATCCCTGAGAACAAGATTACTTTTTTGATATTTGGTCGGATCTTGAAATCAAGATTTTTATAATAATAGACTCCATCTCTGACTTCTAAAACACCAAGAGGTCAGTTTAATGATAGAGGATTGTTTTGAAATTCGCCTTCTTTAATTTTAAAAATCTTATTCCGAACTCAATGACCGAAAAACCTAACACGCGGCCAACAAGTTTGTCCAAAATATCCTCGTTCACATGAATAACTATTGGATGCCAAGGAATCTTCGGGTGCTCAGTATCAATTAAGAAGCCATTGGATTACAGTTGGAAAAAATATATTAAAGGCATAAAATAGTTTTCTCAGAAGATTTTATTAATAATCCATTACTCAGAAAAGGGAAAACAAACAGGCAACGTAGACTAGTAAAAACAGAGAAGGTTAAAATGCAAAACTTATCGTAAAAAAAGCTCAAAGTTTTCATTAGCTTCAATTTTCTATTGAAACGCTTGAAGTAGTTGTATTTTTATTTAACTATATTATGACTTTGTAACATTGTTAGAGGCTGACGTAAACCTCGGTTTATTTTTGCGATTCCTAAAATATAGAAGCGCTTTATAGACTTGTTTATCGGTCTGCCTTTTAAATGCCTGACTTTTATATGTTTGGTATAACTGTAGTTTACGAAGTTTTTTTTTTTTTTATGCGGCTCGGTGTGCCTTTACCGAAATCACAATTGCTTATGAAAAGTTTGTGACGATATACTCACGGCATTGTCATGAAAACTCACTCACTCTTATTACCCTTCCGTTATTATTGAAGTAAAGAACAAAACAAAGAATTCAATAAAAATAAGACGTGTCTTTGTAATTTTGTAAAAACTCATCAAAATTAAAAAAAAAATATACCCTACCGATTTACGAAGTACAATATAATATTTTCATATAAGTAATGAAGGTACTTCACAAAAAATTAAATTGTCAGTAATGACTGAATTTTCCTTTATGATTTTCTGTATGCATTTACCATACATTTCGACCGAAAAATTAAAGACGTACAAACTCCAAAATAAACACAACCAATCTATCTTTACACCGGAAACTCGTCATCTTTTCAACCATATTACGTCTGGCACTGTTGTATGGTACGTAACTGTTAGATCATGTCAGAAAACCAACTTGGAACTTGTTGCAATATTTCCAGAATGGGTACAAAAAAAAAAAAATGTTTTTTGTTGTGTTTTTTTTTCCATTGTGCTTATCTTGTTCGGTCCTAAAAAAACCAACAAACAAAAAAAAACGAAAACACCTGTACAGCTACAGCCATTGAAGGGTCTTGATTATACCCATGATCCTTGGAAAGCTTTCTAAAATCCCGACCAAATTCAATACTACAGGTTATTAAATTTTTTTTTTAGTCGGCCCAAGACTCAACTGTAGTCCTATACTGAAAATTAAAATTAGGTCATATATTTACGTTTGTTGGATTCAATAATGTATTATTGCTAGTGACCAATAAATAAAAACAAATTCTCGCTTTCATAATGTATTGCATTTGCCTATTTTCGTTTAATATTTCCATTTGTTGAAGGATCGATATACTGTACAAATTATTCGCACAGCCCAACTAATTGTTAATATTAAAAAATACCTGTACCACTACAATCCATGAAGGGTCTTGGGTTTAGAACTATTTAGGGAAAGTACTTTTTCAAGGCCAACGGTTGTGCAAGAAGGTGATTTGACCGAGATCACGCTCAAACGCCAGATTTTACCCCTTGATTAATTATTAATTAATTATTTTAATTAAGGGCGCCCACATTATAGAGGCTGGGTGTGCCCCTGGAGGGTCTACCTACCCAGGGTCGTCCCACGTGGATGAAAAAAAATCGAGAAAAAAGGTGGCCTTCAAAACTATTGAGCCGTTTGGTGTGACCTACACCCCCAAATTTTCAAAATAACGAGGTTATATAGGACAAACGGCCCAGTATTTTTGTAGGACACATTTTTTATCTATTTTGTGATCAAATTATCTTAATATCCAAGTAGAAAGTAAATGAGCATTCACGAGTTTTTAGTACCTAATTAAATAGACAAGACCTCCCCCCTTCTCCCAGATTGAGAACGCCTCAATTATAAGAGTTTTCGTAAATAAAATAGTTGTAGGTTACGATGAGATGAAACTATTTACGAAGTTTCGAGCGGATGTTAATAATTCGACAAAAAGAGGTCTGTACCACGGACTAATAATCTATATTTCATACTATTAATCTCGCATTGTTGATGTTTTCACTTATCTTATGTGGTCTAAAGCAAACACGTTTTTTTTTAATTTACAATCCACATGATGGAAAACCTTTCGGAACCATTTTTATTTTCAAAACCACCGCTTTCTTGTCAATCTATATGAAAAGATAAAACATCTTCTTACCATTCAAATATTATGTCGTTTTTACATTAAAATATTCATTTTAACTGTTAATATGTATATTGTCTACAAAAATATTGCAATGTTCTTCTCTCAGTCGTACGTAGGAAAAACCGGAAAGTCGAGAGAGAAGTAAAGAGTTTTTTAAATAATGAAATTATATGGAAGTCACTGGCTTTAATAAACGGCTCTAGAGCGAATAAGCGGAGAGACTCGCTGCTGAAGTAGGCCCCACTTAATAAGGGAGTGTTGGGAAAACCCAAGCAGTCCCAACAGGTTTTCATTAAGTTTGCGGTCTTCTCTCCCTGAGTGGAGCGACCCGGGTTCATTTCAAACAAACTGGAGCCTATTTGTCGGATCATATATCAGTAAGTCAGTATTTTTAAAGGAATTGTTTTTATTTTCTGCAAATAATCTCTCATATAATATACAGGGTGTTTCAGAGTTAAGTGGAGAAACTGAAAATACGATTTAAGGAACTCAAAGCAAGAAAAAAATTCCTATCAAGGTATGTCCGCAAACGCTTTGTTTAGGAGATATTCACACCTAAAGATTTTCGTTATTATAAATTATTTACGTTATTATAAGTAAATAAAACTTATTAGTTTGTTCCAACTACTGTATTAATTAAACGTAAACATTAAATTCATTTTAAATGTTGTTCAAAGTCCTTCCTTTTTCCCAGGAGTATTAAGACAGGCTCAGCATCTTCCTTCAACAGCAGCAGCGGCAGAACGGCACTGGGTATATGTTATTGTTTCACAATATTCTATTATCCTTCTGCGTAAGTAGTTAAGGTCATTGACCGGACTTGCTTAGACTTTTTGTTTAATGTCACCCTAAACAATAAAATCCAGTGTTGTCAGGTCTGGAGAGCGTGCAGGTCAAGCCAATGGTCCTGCACGGCCAATCCATCGATTGGGATAATTAACATTTAGCCATTATAGTGAACCTCTTCCGTAGTGTTCAGGACAACCATTGTATTGAAGCAACATGTCCTTTCTCAGTTGTTTTTTTTTTTTTTTTTTTTCCTATGCCATAGTCATTGGTCTTTCTCAGTTGTAGTGGAATACGTTCAACTAAATCATAGTAATTATTATATAGAAATTTCAGAAATGTGCCATCATTGAGTCGAGGCGGCAAGAAATAAATCTACCTATTAAAATATTGTCTATTATTCCCAATCACACATTGCACTGAAAATAATGCTCACGAATTCTTAGAACAAATAAATAGATTTTATTTATTTTATATAACGTAAATAATTCATAGTGTTGCCCAAAATCTGTCTTGGCCTTGCAGTTTGCAAGACCAAGATAAACACCGCCTTTCTGCTATAAGGCCAAGACCAAGACTGGTAAAAAAAAAAACGATTTTTTAAATAAAAATTGAGGCAAAATAGTTACTAATACTTGACAATTTTAGTTACTATATGTAAAGAATTGGTAAAACTAACATACTTTTGCACTTAACTCTTCTAATTTTTCATTCATACTTAGTTAGGTTTCTCCTATCTAAAAATTTACAGTAATATCTCTCTATTAATAAGCTAATAGGTAACTGCAAGACTGTTACGAGAGTCTTGCGCAAGACCAAGACCTATGCCAAGACTGAGTTTGCGAGATCAAGACTCGTCTCGCATTTGTGAAACACTAATAATTCATAACAACAAAAATGTTTAGGTGTGAATATTTCCTAAACAAATAGTTTGCGGGCATACCATCAGATTAAATTTTTTCTTGTATTGAGGTATTTAGTTTATTTTTGCAGTTTGGCTACTTGACCCTAAAACATCCTGCATATACGGAATAAAAGCATCAATTACTTAATCCACAAAGAACGAAATTCATGGTAAATTATTGCTAGCCAATTGTGGTGATTTCTAAGAAAGAGCTCCTGAAACTAAACGGCTTCGTACCACCTCCAATTTTTTGTTTTGTCTGACGAATACTGGTATTGACATAAGATAAAATAATAATACTCTAGCAAGTAGACCTTAAGGTTTTTTTCCTACACAAAATCACCAGCAAATATGGAATTTTAAGGATATAATTTTAAATAAAATGTCATCCATTTTATTATTACTGATTTTATTCATGGGAGTAGTTTAAATAATTTTTAAAAAGCCGCGGACGGCGGACGGACAACTTTTTTTCTTTCGATTTTCGAGTTCTATGGATCCTAAAACGTAAAACTTCAAATCTTTGACGTAAAACGTAAACTTTGAAGGGGGCTCAAGTTTTTGAACTTTTGGTCGATCACAATGATTCATTATTAATAATATTAAACAAAAAAAAATTGAATTAGAAAGAAAAAAACGACTGCAGAAATTGGTAAATTCTATCCATCTTGGGAGAATGAATTCCCATATATATATCTAAACATCTTGGAAAATTGATAGGAAAATTGACATCTACCAATATTTAAACTAGGTTAACAGTCGGGTGTCTAAAACTACACATAACGGCTCCAGGCAAATATATTTCGTCTATGTACAGATGCATGTCAAAATCCGAACGTCTTTGAGTTTCGTTCAGGATGTGCACCCGACTACTACACCCAAGATTAAATATTCGTAGATATCAATTAATCTATCAAGATGTTGAACTAGGCATGTAAGTATGTAAGTACCTTGGGGTAGATAGATTCCCAATTTCTGTATACGATTTTTTTTTTATTCAAAAATTTTTTTTTGTAAAATATTGATAATTCATTTCCATAACATATTATAATATAATATCATTTCAAATCAATCTATAATCGAGATGCTTAAACATAAATAATTTTTTCCCAGTTTTTAATAATTTTAGCCCTCAAACTTAAAAATCGATCCAGCCGTTCGTTCAAAACAGCGTTAAAAAGCTTTCAAACACATTTTATTTAATGCCGGGTCAGTATTTTTAGCTCAAGTTGTTTCAAAATACTCAGGGGATCTCATAGAATAATTTGAGCATAAAACTTTTAAAAAACGATCTACTTGTTGGCTCAAAAAAGCGTTGCATAGCTTTTAGCAGACGACCCAAACACATAAACCTCGTTTTGCTTCGCTTAGCCGGTTGACAAATTTAAAAGAAAATTGACTATGCACGGCCACAAAGATTTTTTTTTGCAAGACTTGGTTACTTGGACTTGAGGAACTCGGTTTCAGAATTTTTCACGTTCGCCATCCTTTCTCTTACGGCGTATTTATATATGGGTAAATTAAAGTAAGGAAACGACCACAGAAAAAATCCTGCCTGCCTTAATGTTTATAACATATATTTACAAACTAAATTATAAAGTATTAAAGTATTAGCAACTTATATTCATCACTTATGACCAAATATCGAGAATATTTAATTAAATACAGATAATTAAATATTTTCTGAGAGTTTTGAACTAAAGTTCATTTAAATAAAATCATTCCGTTCATGAAATCGTTATTTACTGAGAAAAGTTCATATCAAAAACATTGGCCCCTTGATCCTACGCTCAGTTCTGATAGAGTTCTGTAAATAAATGCCATGAATGGAAATTAATGGACGCGAACGCTGCTGAAGAAAATAATTAAAACGCATAACTTGTTTATATATATTTTAAAGGTTTTCTAAGTTTGATGATAAAATATTTTAAAAAATAAAATCACTTCAGGATCGATTAAGGAAGCCTAAATCATATTTTTCTCTTAAGGCTACAGAATTTTTTGTGATAGGCCTGTGGTCTGAGGCTCAGTCAAAAGCGTTTGCACGTAGAAAAAAATCTGGGACTATTTTATCTTTCAGTGGCGGTGACCGTAAGTGCTAACAGATTTCTTAGTCATTAATTATGATCTCTATGTTTACATATAATAGTTGTTTTTTTTTTTGGTATAATTTAAACGGACGCCGTTTTCTACACCCATTAAGACTATAAGCTTGCAAACATGCCATTTACGTCAAAGAGTTGAGAAAGTTATTTCTTATAATAAAACTTATAGATAGGTAAATAGATAGATAGATAGATAGAAAAAAAAACTTTATTCTGGGACTAAGTCCCTTCATAATAACAATAATGTACAAAATAATAGAATATTACTGGCCTAAACTTTTGAAACAAAAAATAAAATTGATAAAATAAAATAAAAAGTAAAGAAAACCTTAGGTGCACAAGCTATACACAATACAGATAATACTATGTACAGAGCATTTAAAATTATGAACAAAACAATTAAAACTATGAACGAATCACTTGAACTATGAACAAAATTATATATAAGGATTGAACAACATAAACATACCCTTTGAGAAATGAAGAACGAAAAAGAGATACAATGAGTTCATTTCATAAAATAAAAAATAAAAAAAACTTTACTTGAATATATATATAAAAACAAACAGTTAATTATAATTATAAAAAAAAATGTATGTATTGAAATTCCTATGTCGATAGTAGGAAATGCATGTACTATCTCTTACCAAGTATTATGATTATATGATTGCTACTCAATACATACATATAATACATATAAAATATTAATAGTTATATAAATAGATTTATTAGAAATAGATATATTTTCTTATAATGAAACTTATAGACAAGAACTGATAAAACTAGAAAGGTTGATATCTTTGTTACATCAATTTTTCGAGAGCACTTGATGATAAAACTTTAAGATAGGCATTGGTAGGACGAGTTTTTTTTTTTTTTTTTATTTTATTATGAGAAATATTACTGCTCTCTTACCAACTCTATCTCTTTAAATAACATAAAAGCGCATATAAATTTACACATAGATCTTAACAAACATTTAATTTTATTTGAAGTAAAGGTTAACCGTTTCAATTTAAATGAAGATGAAAGGTATTAGAGAATATATTCGAAGTAAAACTTAAAACGTTTATAATATTTTAAATTCTTATAAATTGTAAAAATAATTTATAATTATTTCTATGTTCTCTATGGTTGTAGATGTGTAGATATCCTTACGAAAATCTTGAAATGGTACTAGCTCCTTTTCTGGTCTAATTTTATTAACTGCCAACGATGTTATTCCTTGTCGTTTCCCGAAATTCAGTTTTTGAAACCGATAAATATCGTGTGGTTGCTATATCTGCAATGATACTCCTTTGGTTCTCTGTTCGCTTCTCTCCATAAAGATCGAAGTAGCAATAGATTCACTGGAAAGCCACAGAAAACTGTGAATTCTTGATGAAGCTAGTAAAAAATTTGTAAGGTGAAGATTACCAAATGTATCTCGAACATTTGTAAGGACTTGATTGCAGGTGAGTGAGTTAAACCAGGATGAACCATTATAAATATTTCTCAATATTTATATTTACTTTCGTAAGATTTGCTGCAACTTTAAAGTCATTCATTAAAGCACTTGAAGTTTTTCTATATCAGAGCATTGATCCAGAAAAAAACACCTGCACCCGCATTACAGAGCCGCCGATCCATCATTGTAGACATGTGTCTAAAATATCGTATGGATGCATTTCAAGAATAGAAATAATTTAAATATAATAATAATGATCTGCTTAGTAATGCATAACCGACTAGTATAAAAAGTAATGTATAAAAAAAAAAAAATGAATCGGCCAGAATCATAGATTTGGCTGCCCCAAATGTATCCAATTTACCAAGCAGAAAGGCAATAAAAAATTATGAGGCAGTTGGAGCTTGCCTTAGAGCTAAAATGCTTTACAACTTTGAGATAGATCACTTTCTCAAATTATTAAGTGACCTATATAATAAATATAATCATTTATTATAATTTATATATTATAATTTATTAATTTATATATTATAGATGGTCGACGACGCCTTCTCCTTCATATTTAATAATTTCACGGTATCTTTAGTGCCCTTTCTCAGTCTCCACTGGATCCCCATCCCAGTGATGCGGCTGAAAGAGAAGCGCTGGGATCTCTCAAGAGTCTTGCCTTATCTTCCACACGTAGGTGGGAAGGGCTGGGATTCGGTGCTCCCTCGGCCGATTGTAAATATTGTAATTAAGAATGAATCTTTACCTTTTTAATCTTTTTTTTTATTTATCTATTTATTTCTACTATTTATTTTTTTTTGGCTAAGAATTTCTTTTTTTTATTTAATTTTATCTTCAAGTTACATTTCCTTGTTTTTTGTTGTGTTTTTTTTATAGTTTTTGTCTTGTTATATAGATATATTTTTATTTAACTGATTTTTTTTTTAATTTTTCGTTTTTGTATTGTATATATTGTATTAATGAGCCTCACTCAGCTATAGTACTCAGTGCCTTTAAGTGTGGCAAAATTTACCAATAAAAAGATCTTTAAAAAATAATAATAATTTCACGAGTTGCTGCAGCGACTGTGAATTTGTTTTTCCTGTAATGCTTTAAAATTACGAAAATTTCGTTGGACACTGCCATGTTTCTTCTTTGAAACAAATAACTAAACTGAGAAGCTTTTTTGAATAAGTCAAATAGGATTAAACATGCTTAGAGAATGTTCTACAGGGTTTATTAACTATTGCTAAGAATTAAATAGGATTAAAATATTTAGAGTCCTTGGAAATTTTGGGGAATTTGATAAAACGGTAATTTTTTTTATATCCCCTATTAAAAACGTTTTGTGAATAAAAATAATTGTGATGAATAAAAAGGGAGGAAAAAAAAACGTAAATCAAGGAAAAGAAAAACAAAAGGCTAGTAACAGCATGATTTGATTCTTGAAGTAAAAACATAAACAATAAAAAAGACCATTTACTTTAATCAAAATTTTGTTCATAAAATAATGTTTCATGATTGTAGAGCGTCTATTTGGGAATGTAAGAAGATTGTGGTAAAAGTAAAAAAGATACTTGAACGAGGGCAGAAAAGGGGCTTGGCGGATATAAGATGACCAGAGAATTCCAAAATACAATGGAGTGGGCAAGAAAGAAACTTAAACGATTTTATAATTGTTGGTTTATGGTTTACTGTGGTGAATAATTGAAAAGAAGGATTGTTGTGGGTTCAGTCGAATTGAAATGGTAAAAAATTAAATAACTGTATTTATTTTTATATTCGCCTACGTTTCGGCCCGAAGTTCAGACCTTCATCAGGGTTAGAAAAAGTACCAGATAACAATAGGTATAATAATATTGAATAGACACTGAATGATACAGGATTAAGATTAAAAAAGTGTGATTGGTAAAGACTAATAATTTGTGGGCGGAGTGGCCGAACGGACTAACGTGTGTGGAAAACACGGCAACTTGACAATTGATAACTAGGTAAAAATAATCACGAGTTCGCATCCTGGTGCCGGGGGAGCCTTTTAAATCCCGGCCCACACCCCCTGGCCCAGGAGAACCACCCCGTGTAGCCTTAAAGGTAAGGAAGAGGAGGAAAAAAAAAAAAAACACTAATAATTTTTAGTGTACAACTTAACGTAAAATGAAGTAGATATAATGAACATTAAAGTAAAACAAAGTAGGCAGAATGATAACAGTAACAGATAACTAAGACATAAATAATAATAATAACTGTAACAAAGCACGGACCAATGAAATAAGCATAATAAACTAAGGTAATATAAGAAATGAAAATGAAAATTTCGACGGTTAGTTCTTAAGGAAGTGGTATAGAGGTTAGACATACAGAATCTTATTCACTAGACTACGGGAGTAGACTACGGTTTCAAATTGTAGGAGAATGTATATGTAGGAAGGATTGTCGGAAGTTGATGGAAAAAGTAAGATCCAATCAAGTAGGAAGAAAAGACAGTTTAGCGCTTTACAACACACATGACGAGACTGTATCGATGCTTTAGATGTTAAATATTAATTTTTATAAAATATCTCAATTCCCAACGATATATCATACATTTTACATTTCTGCTCTAATTTTATAAAATTCGTTTTCATCCTACTCAAACAGGATAATTTCAATTAAACGAAATCCAGTTAATAAAATAAATACGAATTTATTCAACGGTTATGCAAGTGAGGTGATATTTCATACAGGTCTAAATATCGACAGTTAAGTTCAAACAATGTTGTACAAGAGGTTGATTCATTTTAATTAAACAATGAAGAGGAATGGACTGAATAAATAACTGAGCTGCATCAATGTCCTGTTTCCTGGAATATTCTAGTGCCGTTAGTTGATAGTATGGCTAAAATGTAATGTAATGTATCAATTGAAGAGTTTTTTATTCATGAAAAATGAGAGAAAAAATACTGAAGAAACTCTAGGGAAAAAAAAGTAAGAAAATACCATGAATTATGATTAGGCTGAAATTTAACAAGAGAGGCCTCTCTTCCAACGAGGGGCTGGAAACGATTGGTGAATAAAAAATTGAAAACAGAAGCAACTCGGAGATATTAAACAAGAGGCCAAGGCAGGAGGGTGAACGAAGCATGTCCGAGTTCATAATTTATTCTTCTTCAACAGGCTGTTATTCTAAAATAATCTTGAACCACATTGTTTATACCAAATTCCTTCCTTATTACGATCCAAATGGCGTACATATAACATTGCCATTAATAACACCTGACCATAAACAGTCCTTGTACATTGCAAATCATTGAGGAATATGTTTCAGCAAAGAAATATTTGCTTTAAATAATCTATATTGAGCCTAATGTCTCCTAATTCTATTATTAATGACAAATATCCAGTTAGGAATCATTTCAGAAAAGTATGGATAACATTATGAAGTAAAACTAGATGCTCGCATTAAACAGAACGTCCGATGTATGTAATGGTTGTCTTCGTTACGTTTACAAACAATGTGGTTGCCCTTGCGGTTGGGGTCGATGTAGTGTGCGCACCCATCATAGATTGTAAAATAGTACATAAATGAAAACAATGTTAGGTCATAGGGATGTGATCAATGGCATTGGTCAGATTAAGAAAGAAATTTATAAAGTTAGTTTGTTTTGAGTTTTAAGGGGTAAACCATCTGGGCCTCGCCTGTAAATTAATTTTTTTAATCTGTGGATTACATTTTGATAGATTTTAAATTATTTTAAACAAATAGTTTGATTTCAAGAAACCTAACACTAACTTTATTGTCGGGGTTCCACTAAGCCAGCGAATTCCTCTCGTATCCAATCCTTACAATCCAAAATCCTTCGTAAAATCCTCACTGCACCCTAGGCTGTTACAAATAAAATCATCCATGTTCCTCAATGTTCCTTATGTTTCTGACCTGGCCTTCAGAATCATCCAAACCCTCTCGTTTCTAGCCTTGCTTCCCCTCGATTCCTGAGAAGAAGGTGGCCTCGAGATCTCCTTTTGTAAATACATCTTTAGAATGCTACCAGTGCGTAGTTTCTCAACAAGTGGTTTCATGTTATTATATTCTTTTGTTCACATTTACTGAATGTATTTTTATTTGTAATACAGTTGTAAATATCATAAATTAAATTTTAAAAACTTTATTGTCTTCGTCATCCCTCAAAATGTTGCTACGGGAGGTGTTAGTCCTGAACTATTCAGATTCGATAAGTAAAAAGCATACTCCTGTAAAATTTGGCTGACGGAATTTAGGAAGAAATTCGGTGTAGTGCGCACATCACACGTTCCCTTACAAAGCATAACAATTGATCTTTGGACTTTTTTGTTTGTTTTAGTTTTAGTTTTAAAAGACGAAATTTAATAATTATAAAATAAGAAATTATCGACAATAAATTCCCAATTTTCATTATTTTGTACTGATTGATAGGTTAAATATCTTCTTCCTCTTTTTCTTCCTCCTCATGTGCCTTTCAGCGTTGAGGACCTTCCAGCCGTTTTGGCAACACATCTCGGTTATGTTATATATATATATATATATATATATATATATATATATATATATATATATATATATATATATATAACATAACCGATTGTCTCCCTTCGTAAAGGCCCAATTCTGAGGGATGATTCTCGACAAAATATCTAACAACAAAGATCATTTAATGCGGAAGTCGACTCAGAACAGAAAATGAGTTGAGACCAGCATTTTTTATTTGTTAAGGTAGAGACGGTTTTTTATTTAATAAGAAGAAATTACTCAAAAAATGTTAAGATAATTAAATTCCAAAAGTAGACCATCAAGATAATTAAAAGTACACCATCGTAGACAACATTATTTCGAGAAGACAGTGATTAAATTTTGTAAGGTCAGTGACTAAAGGGACTTTAAATTTACTAAGGTCAATGATAAAAGGGACTTTCAGAAGGTCTGATACGGTCTCTGCACAGTGGACTGATTCAGTTAATCTAGCGGGACAAAAGTCAAAATACCGATAGAGAATATTTTTGATAAGGCATAAAACATTTGTTTATACATCGGTGCAGTTAAGAAAAGGAGAATTATTCGAAACAAAAATGAACAATAAGAGTAAATATGATTAAAAACATTGAAAGTATAGGGCCAATTATCCAGTCGTGGCTAACGCAATGCAAGTTCAACCTTTCTTTGTAAATATGGTGCTTATTCTGTTACCTGATTGAATTTTTCATAATATGGCTACCATTTTCAAAGGTATGTACTTTATAATATTAATAGCAATAGAATAAAACTTTCACTATTGAGTGTTATAAAAATTTGAATATTCTACTCTTATAAATTAGAAGTAAAAATATAAAATATGTTATTTCAAAATGCTATAACTTACGAGGAACTTCTCTGCATATTAATATGCAACTAACTATGGATTCAACAAAGATTTTAGTTTAAATATTTAGTATTTTTAGACCCTGGTTTTTCCGGCTCTGGAAATAATTAAATTTTACTTATTTCAATTCCAAAACTTGTGATGATAAGTAATGACCATGTTTTATCATTTAATAATTATAAATACAATACTGTTGAATACAAAATATTTTAAATTGAATTTAAGTAAGTTTTTAATTAACTTATATCATATCATAATGCTTCAGAAGTTTTTAAGCAAGGAATTCATCGAAATTTGGATTGATTTCTCAAAATTAGGTACAGGCAAGTTATAATTGCATCACATTTTGGGCCAATTAGGAACATTGGTTAGCAGGATACATATAGAGACTTAAACTCTTGATTTATATGTTTGTAAGTTTAGGCTGTACTCCCAAGGATTCATGGCCATGGGTTGTGATTAAAAACAAAAATCTGGTTTCATAAATGACACGTCAGTTGTGAAATGAGTTTTCTATGAGAAAATAATCCATGCAGTCATGATCCATCAGTGTCAGTTACCTCCTGCGTGAGTAATTTGCTAAATTTCATATTTTCTTAATAGTTAAAAATGTTATCATGAAATCAACGAAATTAAATGAAAAGAAAATATTTTTTGGTTATTCTGGGACTGTTATCCCTTTAGAACAAATTATGAATACAGGATAAATAGCAGTGTGGAAATACATAAATTAAGTATTTACAAAATAATAGTTGATTAAAAATAAAAATACAGGTAGAAACAGGAAGAGAAAGAGATAAGAAAAAAAATATATATATATATACATATAACAAAGTAAACCGAATCAGTGGTTAGACTTGATAAGTCAAAAGTGTTTTGTTCCTAAATATATATATTTATTATGTGATAGTACTTATTACATTATGACGACATATGACGAAAAGGAGCAGAGCACAGCAAAGAAATCGAAAGAAGGAATTTTCTGTTACGAAAATTCCAAACAGTGAAAATGAATGATTTGGCAAATTAAACTTCTGTGCAATCTACGATGATTTTTTATGTTCTTTAAACGAAGACTCTAAGACTGATGTGAATAAACTGTTCTTTTTATTGAACTGAATCAAAACTGTGAATAAAGAAAAATCAAGAAATCTATTTTTGAAAACAGAGCTCACTCCTTGAATTACATTCAGTTGACATTTAAACTTGGGACAAATTTAGTTAAATAATTTTCAAAGCTCTACTAGCGTTAGTATCATCAGAGATATCATCTTTGATCGAGGAACAACAAGAAATCCACAATTTATAAATCCAGTTCAAATAGCAGTTACAGTATTTGTCTCTATTCCACACCATTGCGAAATGTTGACCAGGCAGAGAATCTTTTGAAAAATCCAAGTTATCATTAAGTTGATGGAATTACTAGGAAATACTGAAAGAACAAATCCAAGAAGTATATTCCTGTAATTCAGAGAAAGAACGAGGAAGCTAAAATTCCCAAAATAGAATATATATAACATAAATCCCTAATTGTCCCATATCCCAACTAGTAAAGGTCAGATATGTCAACCAAGGAGCAAAGTAAAATTATGTTTCTTAACTGTTTTCTTAACAACTTAAGTGTTATCGATAATTTTTTTTAAACTTATGATGTTGGTTGTTAATGTCATTAAAATTATGTTAAACTGCACTTGTTAGCGATAAATAAGTTTTCTCTGATCTAATATTGTAAAAGAAAAAAAAAATCCTGCCTTTGAAGATCACGTAACAACTTGATTAAATTCCACGAATTTTCGTAATGCCCAATTTTCCAATTAGTTATAGCAGTTATTCAGTTCCATTTGACCTCTGAACTTAGAACAAGATATAATTAAATAATTGTCAAAGCTATAACAGATAGTATCATCGGAGATAGCAGATGTACGATTGTGATGTTGTTAAATTAGAGGGAAAACAATATTGATTTTGTACCTACCACTGTCAGAATGGATATCCACCACGGTACACATACGATATCCTCTTGTGAACTTTGAACTTTGCAGGAAACTAAATACTGACAATAGACTGAATAAATACAACAGTTAACAACGACGCTGTGAGAGGCAATAAGCAAACATAATAATTTCGAATAATTGTTTGAAATCGATTAACATTATGAGTGAAGGTTATTTATTTACTTTATAAAATTCAGCATCTACCCAAGCGAACCATTAATAACATAACTAATAATTAAAACATAGAGTATATATACTGATAATTTGCATACATATATATAGTACATTTTTACAATAATATATAAATGAACAATTTCTATGTTTTTTAGAAATTTAAATCATTATTTTTCTTTATTTATTCGTGATATTTACAACTGTATTAAAATAAAAGTACATCTAGTTCATGTCCACACAGCAATACAATGACATGAAAACACTTGTTGCACTCATACGAGGCCATCTTATTTTCAGACACCTTGTAGAGTTATCAGAGGTCGAAGAGGAAGATCAAGGAATGAAACGAGAGGGTTCGGATGGTTCTCAAGTAATTATGGAAGGATAGACCAATCTGGATTGAGCCAAATAGGAAACATATGGTACATCAAGATCATTATGTATGTTATATTTTTGACAAAGTAAGGGGCATTAATGATTTCATAAAGGGTTTTGGTGTAAGGACTGGATATGAGAGGAATGTGGTTTTGTGAAGTCCCAATCTCAATTCAGTAAATCCAAAAATACCATCTTATAGTCATTTATGAGCCTTTCAGTTGACAGAATAACTTATTCCAATTTCATCATTTTTTATTATTAACTATAGTCATATTTCTAGTGAAAACATTTATATCTTTATTTCATATTTATATTTATATATTTAAAATGTATACAGTTTCATATTTCAACACTGCAATCACTTACTCTGGAATCAACTTACTCGCTGTCTGTTCAGATAATATGAAATCTCCTACTATAAATATCACTAAAATGACTTAACTGAAAAATGTTGATATTGGAGTTAGTTATTCTTTCAACTGAAAGGCTCGTATATGAGTCTTTTGTAATTTATTGAAAGCTTAGAGGTTTGTCTAATAAGTCTAGTAAGTGCTGGATTAGTCGGAAACGTCGAGCGGTTCTCTTGTCGTTTCAGTATTGTATAATTAGTGGTGATTCCAGGCTTCTTATTATGCGTTAAGGCTACATTTTAACTCCACTTAAACGTTCCGTCAAAAAGGAACACTTTTATGAAACCCAATGAAAAAGGACTACTTTCAGCCCAATTGATTGTTGGACCAATTTGAAACGCGGTAAAGTATCGTTTGAGAATCGAATTGATTCAGTTAAAGAAACTGCTAATTTACAATAAATTTATCGTTTTAAAGAAGCGTTCCTGCAATTAAATTGGTTGAAATGAGTACTTTAGTTGAGTTTCGTAAAAGT
This sequence comes from Nezara viridula, assembly GCA_928085145.1. Taxonomy (NCBI): domain Eukaryota; kingdom Metazoa; phylum Arthropoda; class Insecta; order Hemiptera; family Pentatomidae; genus Nezara; species Nezara viridula. Next base: position 44,852,442 of record OV725081.1, read on the forward strand.
ATTACTCTTTGACGAACATTGCAATGTGGTCAGAAAAACCGCTATACGTATCACCCTCTTGTCAGATTACTTTCTCAGATATATTCTTTCTGAAAGACATCTTGTATGGGAGGAAATCATGTTTGATTTCTTGTTGATTTGCAGTAATACCTCCAGTCAGCAGAAGGGAGGGATTACCGAAAGATCTATCATTATGGTGCGTTTCATTTTTCTTCGGGCGAGGTTTGATGCAGCTTCACACCATTCTGAATGCAAGATAGAGTGAAGATTGAAGCTTTTATCAAATATTATCATTTGAATATTTATTTTATAATTTAAATCTGCATTTAGTTTAAAAAAAATGTTGAAATTCCATATTAATAATAAATATTTAAAACGAAATACAAAAATGTTTGAAGTAAGAGCTAACTTTGAAAGCTAGAGCTTTTTATTTTGTAGCTATTTTTCTCTTCTTAATCCTTCCTCTATCACTAAATATTGTTTGAGACAAAAGATTATAAATTTTTTATATATATTTTTTTTAATTGAGAACATCACCAAAAAAGTGACTCTGGTAGTACACAGCGCCAATAATGCCCGGATGTGGGTTCGATTCCCAGTGTGTTCAGTGATATTTATTCCCTGGTGTTCTCAGTAAATTAATTTCCCATTAGTACCGATTCCAGTATTTCATCGCGATGCGTGGAAAATATCGTTATGCCTACACAAACTCTTCAATGGCTTGTTCTCCAACACCATGTGGGAGGCTTAAATATTTCTGAATGTTCAAATGAAAACACATTACCATTATTGAAAACTTGGAGTTTTAGTTCGTTTGTTGAGAAAATTTAACCACCCACAGCATAACATTAATATAGCTAATGGACAGAATCAGGTTATTCAATGGTAATTTTAATTTAATAATAAACTATAAAATATAATTATATCATTTTAATGAGTCTAGTTGATATTTTTAATACCGGTGAATATTTTTTTTTTTATTTTCTTCTAATTTTTATGTATTATATTGCTATCAGTTAGTTTATTTATTAATATTCTCTGTAAGTATGGTCTTAATGTGCTCTATGATTAATATTATAATTGCCCTTAATTGAGACGAAACGTAATCTTTCTCAATAATCAAGGTGAACAAAAAATTATATAAATTGAGGTTGATGAAACGGTGAGGTAAAATAACCAAAATAAAATTGTTAAATTTTCATTTAACTTCTAGCAAACCTAGTATTTATTTTCAGAAGTGAAAAAAAAAATGGGAACCAACATCTTAATCATCCTAAAACTTACTCAAAGACTTCATTAGCAACGAGATGAGTAGTGACAATAAAGAAAACAGTAAAGTTGTTTCTGTGCATGAAGAAAATGGTTTCACATCACAAATTATAAGTTCCTCACGTCCAAACATGTTTTTATTAATTTTTTTTTTAAACAAAAATATAACCTTCTTCTCGACATATTTGTTATAAGAAAACTAGAATAAATATTTTTTTCGAAATTTTTTTTTCCTGCCCCCCAGGAATTTATTTATAACAAAATAAAATATATAAATGCTTAAAGAAATATAAGCATTTATATATTGTATTTTATAATAAACAAATTCCTGGGGGTAGGGAAAAAAATATATACACGAACTTTGTATAGTAACTGCTTTGTATTCACATAGAATATGCTCAGACATTTCTTCATCCTATAGTCAGAGGTGACAAGTAAAATCTTATAGTAATTTCAATCTTTCATTATCATTCATTCATCGCATTTTGTATCCATGAAATGATGAAGAGTTTGGGCCTCATAACAAAAATATTAGACAAAGAACTATGAATAAAAATATAAAGATTTAGAAAGCTATTCAAATTATAACTATGAAAAAAGTGTGTGCTTTAGACCAAACGATAGAAGTGAAAACATCAACAAGGCGAGATTAATAATATGAAATAATAGTGCATCATATAGAAGATTAAATGCTGGACTTCCCTCGCTAACAGTATGCAGGTCCAATATTTAGTTTCTGAGATATTTTAATTCATAAAATTCGTTATAATTTGGTTTTCGACACTATTCGTTCCCTTTTCGCCTCTTTGCCACTGCGTTGCATTAAGATAAACATTTTAATAATTGCTCACTACAAAGAGGATGAGATGATGAGCATTTCCCTCGTTAACAATATGCAGATGCGATTTTTACATTCCGAGATATTTTAATTCATATGCAAAACACTTAAATTAGTCGACTGCTGGCGACTTAACCCGAGCGTTACACATCGAAAATCTGACGGGTCAATCTAATTCGAGTGAATTCGAGAGTTCCAAAAAAAAGTGCAAAACGCGCCTAAAGTATTAACTTCAAAAACGTTAAAAATATAGTTAATCAAGAAACAGATGATATATCTTGAAATTTTTTTTCACTGGATGCTTTGAAATATTGGTTTAACGTTATATTGGAATAGGCGTGTGGTTAGATAATTTTTTTTTTTCAAACAGCACCATCAGTTAGATGTATAAGCAAAACACACTGTTCAAAATATTTTCATGCAATTCAATATTTCATTTTTGCAATTATTAAACGTGCATTACGTTGAGCTAAGCTGTTTACCATAGCCTTCATTTCGTGTGCATTAAAACTGTCTCCCTCTTCACCCAAGCTATTGGGTTGGTGAATAAGTCCTTTCGGTGTTTCTGTTTATTTTTATGTCATTATGACACACTTCTTATATGATGAATTAATCCTAATTATTAATAATAATGAATTAATTGAATCGCAACAAATGGAAACAGATTTATCATGTTTGTAATATGTCAACAACTATAACTGTTAAATCTTATTGAAACTAGCTTAGTATTGTGTTTGCTATTGCATTGTGAATATGGAAGAAAATATCATTCATTATCGGCATATTTCGTTGTATTATTTTTAAAAAAGTCAGCGTACTGTAGAAGCTCATAGACAATTTTCAGTGTTTATGGGGCACCTGCCAAAATTGGTCTGCCAAATTTCACTCAGGAAATTTTGACGTTAATGATGCTCAACGGTCTGGTCGCCGACATTAAATTCAAGCGAGCGATGTTAAGGCCATTGTTAATCAAAATCCCACCCAACCAATGAGATTGCTATGGCCATAAATGTTTTGCACACAAGCGCAGAAAACCATTTGGCCAGGCATAATGATTAGGTTCCTCACATGATTTTTTTTTTCGAAAATCACAAAAAAGTATTAACTTCAATAGGACTTCAGCAATCTACAAGAAATTCAGCAGAAATTTAGGGCTACATTAACTACACAAAATGAAATCAACAGGACCTTCGTAAACAATCTAAAAATGGATATAAAAATAAACACTTATAGGGAGTTTTTTTATTTATTCTTTATGTAGTCAATAAATAAAAAAATATATACGGGTTTGAAGAACAATAATTCAGTTTTCCAACGGATATAGTAACATCAAATTTGGAGAACATCCTGAATAATTATGAATGATCGGAAGGGTGATGTGTTCCACCAAGACAACTCCTAGGTCCCACACCTTTGTCACTCGCAATAAAGTATTGAGACTTGGATGGGACCGTTTGCCACACAGTCCCTATTCACCAGACCCACTCTAAGTGACTACCACTTATTTTGGTCTCCGCAGAACTCCATGAATTGAAAGAAATTCCAAGAGAAGGAGAACATCAAAAACCACTTGGATCAGTTTTTTAACAATAAACGCCAGACATTCTATGAACATGGCATTATGCCTGGAAAGAGGGGAAAAAGTCATATTAAATAATTGTCAATAGATTGTAGATTAAAATAAATTTTATGTCTATGATACATTGAGTTTTATTACATTCTGAAAAAAAACAAAATACTTATTTGCCAACTGAATATTTTGCAACTCCTCCCTTATCTCCAAAACAACTTAAGAGAATAGTAGTTGAAAAATAAATCTTATTTACCAAGTAAATCTTACGGTAAACGGCACAGCCTAATTCCAATGTACTGTTACACACAGTAATTTAAGCAAAAATAAAGTAAGAAATAGTCTTAGTTACAAGATTGAGTATTAACTATGGTCGTACAATGGCTTGACACTAATTACAGTTGAAAAAATTATAAATGTTCGACAGGCAACTCCATCGAGGACCCATTGCTAAAATGCAGCAAATATGTTAAATAACCCCTCATCTAAAATAATAGCGTTTTCCTTCAAGGCCTGGCAGATCTAGATAGGGATACCATTCAGTCGTGCAAATTTATGGAAGAATCTAAAATATATTTTTAAAAATAAGTAAATAAATAATACTAATTTACATCCATACCTCCATTCTTATATAATATAACAGTAAAGGCAGTAGTTCAATGGAAGACTTGGGTCGAGGAAAATAAATAAAATAAAACGAAAACCATCAAATACCAATTTTCCAAAGCAGTCTTGTAACTTATAAATAAGATGAAACAAAACAAAAACACCAACGGCAGAAAACCAACAGCCTTGATGCCAAGGAAAGCAATCATTGAAAAGGTTGTGCTGTATCGATGACCTAGACTCAATACTTGGAGTTTAGATTGGTTTCCATGAGCATAAGGTAATCGGTACATTGTCTTGAGAAAGTACGGAAGAAGATTAGTCAGGTATTTACGGTAGTGGAGAAGGTTAATTCGTTGGTGATTCTCGTGGAGTACCACAATACCACGGCGAGGAGTCGTTGAGCAACTAATGAGGTATTCTATCGCTATTTATCCGGGTAGTGCAACCGTCCGATAGATAAATAAATTTATAACTGTGACCTTTAAAGCTGTTACCGTCCCACCGTTATGTCTCCATCGGAAGAATACATCACTCTGGTTTCAATTATTTTTGAAGTGAAATCTTCCTTAGGCGCATTTTTCACTTTTTTGAGGAGTGCGAATTAGATTGAGCTGTCGGATCGGTGATGTGTAACGATTAGGTATATTCGGCTGGAATTGACTAATTCGAGTGTTTTGCTTATGGGTTCAAATATCACAAAAACTAAAAAAATCAGACCTAGGTGTTGTTTTCGAGGGAAATGTTCATCATTTCATCTTCTTTATTATGAGCTAATATTCAAAATTTTAAAAAAGGACAAAATTGGGTCGAAACCAAATCATAGCGATTTTTATTGAAGATATGAATTAGACCTTACTGCATACTTAAAACTTGATCTGCATACTACGAACGAAGAAAAAGTTCAGCATTTTATCCTCTTCATGTTTATCATTTCATCTTCTTTATAATGAACTATTACTCAAAATTTAAAAAAAAAAAAAGGACAAAATTGGGTCGAAACCAAATCATAGCGATTTTTATTGAAGATATGGATTAGGCCTTACTGCATACTTAAAACGTGATCTGCATACTATGAACGAAGAAAAAGTTCAGCATTTTATCCTCTTCATGTTTATCATTTCATCTTCTTTATAATGAACTATTATTCAAAATTTTATCTTAACCTGACGACGATGTGTTAGAGAGGCGAAAAAGGAAAAAAATAGTGTCGAAACCAAATTATAACGAGTTTTATTTAAGATATGGATTATAACTTACTGTATACTTAAATTCGAACCTACATACTGTAAGCGAGGGAAGTGTTCAGCATTTTATCTTCTTCATGTATATCATTTCATCTTCTTTATAATTAGCTATTATTCAAAATTATATTTTAACGCGACGCCGTGTTAGAGAGGAGAAAAAGGAAAAAATAAGGTCGAAACCAAATTATAACGAGTTTTATTAAAAATATGGATTACAATTTACTGCATATTTAAAATCGGACCTGCACACTGTAAGCGAGGAAAATGTTCAGCATTTTATCTTCTTCATGTTTATCATTTCATCTTCTTTATAATTAGCTACTATTTAAAATTGTATCTTAACGCGACGCCGTGTTAGACAGGCGAAAAATGAAAAAATAGGGTCGAAACCAAATTATAACGAGTTTTATTGAAGATATGGATTAAAACTTACTGCATACCTAAAATTGGACCTGCATACTGTAAGCTAGGAAAATATTCAGCATTTTATCCTATTCATGTTTATCATTTTATCTTCTTTATAATGAACTATTATTAAAAATTTTATCTTAACGCGACGCTGTGTTAGAGTGGCGAAAAAGGAAAAAATAAGGTCGAAACCAAATTATAACGAGTTTTATTTAAGATATGGATTAGACCATGCTGCATACTTAAAATTTGACCTGCATACTGTAAGCGAGGGAAATGTTCAGCATTTTATCCTCTTTATAATGATCTATGATTTATATTTTATATTATTCAAATCGCTCAGAGTTTGACAAATGCTACTCTGAGTACTGAGTACCAAGTATTTTACTCAAGTTCTGACCTTTTTTGAGTAACAAAGAATTTAATTACTACCTCAGTTTATTTCAAACGATTAACTGAACTAGTGATTGGATTCATAATAGTGATTCAAATCTCTGATCTCGCCTTGTTGATCTTTTCACTTCTAACGTGTGGTCTAAAGCATACACTTTAGTTTTTTTTTTCTCAAACATTTGCAATTAAATAATAAATTACTTTTTGCGCCTTAACATTATAAATATATACTTGGTATGGATATTTTGTAAAGAGTATCCACCCACCAACATATCTATTTAACATGGTCAATTTTCCTTGTTTCTTTCTTCATTTTATTTAATAAAATTAAAAACTCAAACCATTCTTTAACTTGGCTACCATTAATGATTTTTTTTTTGTTATTAAGTATAGAGTTATTTCCCAACCGAGACTGATGAGCATAGCTGTTGTACATTACGTGTATTATTGGTCACGTTTTGTATCTACAAACCGCTCTAATTAACAAATGAATAAAAAATGATTGATATTACTTACTCAAATATGTTGTTATCAAAAACAAAATCAGCGTAAATGGAAATCAGATTCAAATGCCCCGGCTTAACAATTTCCATTTTAACTAAATATAAATAGATATCCGAAGCTTGGATCAGAGTATTAACGCATGGAGAATGGCCATAATATGAAGGCAAGATGTTAAGATGAGTAGCGCATGTACCTCGGAACAATCCATCAGGAAACCTCGCAGCACAGAATACCATAATGGTTGGCAAGAGGCCACAGAGGAGGCACCAGGAAACCTGATGGGTTCATAGAATCAACGAAGATGCTGATTAACTGCATGCTGCAAATTGGACAGCGTCTACACAAATATAAATACCTAAAAAGGAGGCAAGAGACCACGTGGAAGACCAATATAGAACAAGTCAACAAATATGCAATACAACTGCTTGCAAATAATTGGCAAGCAATAGCCACAGATAAGCAGAGCTGGAGAAGACTGGTTAAGACCGCAAAATTCCCAAAAGGTATGTTAAGAGAAAAGAAAAGAAAAACTAATTAGCTGATTGAATTCACTAAAACTAATCAGCATCTCTTCAGAAAATTCATCAACGAGAGCATATACTAATAAATAATTGATTTAAAAAGGACCCAATAACAGCTTCTAGGAAACTGAAACTTTCTGGAATTCCCAACTCCAATTACAATTTAGATGAATTTCCCAAGTTTCAAGATTTTTTTCTTGTTCAAAGTAGAGGGCGGAAGATAAACGTGGGATCCCCATTCGCTCAGCTCACACAATGGAAAATTATTACCCTGAAGTTCAATGCCAAAAACATAATCTCTAGTGTGCTCGGCATGGTTATTCTTGAATGTTCTCCGTAACTTATAGCAAGGAATTTCTTTCGTCATATTATCTTCGGTATTTGATTCCTATAGATATAGAATTATGTATAAGAAATAATATATAATTATCAAATTATGGAAATATGAAAATAATGGTGCAAATTTTTTTTCTCTTCATATTTTTGTCTATAACTGTCATAGTCTTGACAATAAGCAGATGTGATGTTAAAGTAAAGGAGATTGGCATTTTAGGCATGAGGAGGAATAGTACCTCAGTATACCTTAATTTAAGATGAAATCGGGAGTAGAGAGTACGTATGTGTTGGTCGATAGTTGGTTGTCGTAAATCGGTATGTAAGGTTTTGTTGTTTACGTACCTAGGAGTTCCTGTTATAAGTCTTAAAATTTTGGATTGAAACGATTGTACTTTTTGTAAGTGCGTCTTTTTTGCAGAACCGTAAATTTGTAAGGCATATGTCCATATGGATTTAAGTAGGTAAGTGTATGTGTTTAGTTTTAGTCTGATTTTCAGTCTTGATTTAGAAAAAAATGAGTATAGTATTTTCATTCGCTTGCTCAAAGTCTTTCGTCTCATTTTAACATGTTGGTCCCAGGTCATCCTTCTGTGGAATATAAGCCCGAGATAATGTACAGTGTCCGTCTGAGGGATTCGGTTTTCGCCAATATAAACAGGTGGGAAAGATTTTTAAAATCTAATATCACTGAAATATATACTACAGCAGCTATTGATCAAGATTATCATAACTTAAAAAAAAAAAAATTATATACCAGTATATTTTAAAACAAATTTATTCTTCGGAAATATAGCAAAATTAGATATTGTCAGCGCCTGTATTCATTGAATATCTATTACTTTTTAGTTTGAGGAAAGTGCTTCTAGCTTATATCATTCCGGTTTTTCTTTCACTATGGTCTCAGAGTTACAATATTTAGTTAAATATGTATATTATTATAAGATTTTATAAATAATAAACAAAAATAAAACTGTAAAAATATAGAAATGGCGAACAAGATGAGTAATTTCGGGTCACTTTAGTATCATTATAATTACTGTTGTTTCATTAACTCATAGCCATTTAAATTCGTACTTGGAAAATAGAAGATTTGGTATAGGGTCGGAGAAAGTTAGTAGTCTGATAACAAAATAAATCGGATGGAGGAAAAACATCAAAAAATGTCCATTAAAACCAGCAGGTTTTGTAAATTCTTATAAAAAAAAATAAAGTATAATATATAAAAGGGCTGCAATTGAGTGTAAAGAAATTAATTATTTCTGCCTCTGAGGAATATAAATCCCAACTGAAAAATAGGAAATTATAGTTTTATCAATAACATATAAATGAAGTGTAAGTACATTAAGACCATTTTATTTTATTTCAAGTGGAATACATTAAAGTTATCTATAGTAGTCCGTATCACACTATACTTACAGAATAGTAATGCAGTTCTCAATTTCCAAAAAACTGTTATTATAAATATTTTATATATAAATATATAAATTTTATATATAAATATTTAATATAATCTTTTAATATACAATATATAATCTCATCATAGTGTTTAGTAATAAAGATGATATTTTTAGAAAAGTATGTGGAAAATATAATTAAAAATAGATGGAAAATAAAGTAAAGAACAATATCTAAATATTGACAATAATCAATTAATATCGATACTAAGCGTACGAAATTATTTTAGAAAATGTTTAAAACATCTTATTCAACTAACACTATAATTCCAAGTTTCTGACAGTAAGACAGCTGTACTAATTAATATCAAAATCTGTTATATTTTTTTTTAATTTGAAGCTTATATTATTTTATATTTCGTTTTAATAGATAAGTAACTTGTTCTGAAGCCTATATTCTTCTCTTTTTCTCTTTCCAAAATTAAAAAAGGGTTTTATATAAAAATAATTTTGTTTAAAAAAAAAGAAGGCATATAATTTTATATTGAATATAAATTCATAACGATATTTATATAACATTCAAAACTATTTTATTTTTTCCATTCATTAACAACTCATCAATTATTATTGCGTATGATTGTGAACAGTCTAGATAAAAAAAAAAAAAACGGTATGAAACAAAATTATGCATATAAGTTATGTATTCCAATATATTTAGGATGTTATAGATTTTTTGTTAAAACTTTCTTCTTACCAGACACCACTATTTTATAATACTGATATTACACATTTTTTCTCAAAAACTGCTCTGATGATTTTGAATAAACTCGTTATATAAATGAACAATCAATGTTAGGAGCGGAATTACGGAAGTAAACAAAGAACAAAAATAAATTCAATTAAATAAAAAATGACAACAAAGGGGCAATTCCCATTTTTTCCTGAAGTTTTCCTTGTTGAAATTTCCGGGAGTAAGAGGAGTAATATATACGTACAATATATCATTGAAAGGCTGAAGCTTTAGATAAATCAAGTATATTAAATAACCAAAACAAAAAATTTTAGCTGTTAATAATCTAATACAGGCATCTAATATTATTAAAAGAAAAATAAATGTTTTATGGAAAATAAAAAAAAATTCCAAACTAACTACAACCTTCAAAAATAATGTTTAATTCAATTAACATAAAACATTAAAATAAGCCGAACATTTGTAACAAAATTTTAAAAAACTATTTTATTGTAATTTTGTGGGAAATGGCGAGAAAAAGTGATGACGAAAATATTTCAAACAGTGTTGAAGGGTTGACAAAACGTATGTTTTTTTAATTAAGTTTTATTATTACAATTATATCATTTTTACAATTGAGGCCTTCTTAAACGACCTACGTATAGAATAAAGGAGGTTAAATTTAAAAAAAAATAATAATACATTTTTTAAAAAAATTTTAATTTTTTTTTACAATTAAATTATTGCATTAATATTTGTTCGTTAATAAAACCAATATAATGTGCCAAAAATGTTATTATATCACTATAACTAAGCCATTTATGTGTACTGAATGGTGTGGTAGAGGCCTGTAGGCACCTACGCCAGTACCGCTTTTCTGCCGCGTAAGTAAATTATACATGGAACTGCTTAAAATTTTTTAAAAAATAATCAGCGTTTTAGAAAGATAAATATATTCTCCAGATGTTTTATTTCAGCACGTTTTGCGTTATTGTAGACCGTTTAATTACAAAAGACGCTTGATTTGTAACTTGAAAATTTTTTTGTTAAAAAAATTGACTTTACTGGTGTTTTTCATAGTCTAAGCCTATTATTTTTTAATATTTCTTCATGTTGTATTATTCTATGACTATTCAGCTTTAATAAAAGACCAACTATGAGGAAATTACGCTAAATGCTGATTCTCAGTGACCAAAAAACTAACTAAAGTCAAAGTCTTCAATCCGCCATCTTTGGACGCAATTTTGGGGCAGTGCGTTCACTTTTTTTTGTGGGAACATTGGCTTTTTTTTAATAAATTGTCACAAGGAACACAACGATATGCAATTTATAGGGATGTGGGGGGGGGGTGCATGTTAAGGGGGTCTGGCCCACCGTGTATATCTTCTAACTATAACAAACCAATTAATACATTTTACCAGTTTTGTCTTTGTTATATTTTATTTCTAATTTTTCATTTGTTACTTCTTCTTCTTCGTTCTCCCTTCTAGATGGATATGTCAGGAAGTAAAAATATAAAATTAGTGGTCCTCCTTAGGTCCTTCAGAATTCCGAAAAGCTTGGTCCCAAGGTCTGTGGGTTGGGGCCATACCTGCCTCCACATGTCCTCCACCAGCTGGCAGTTCTTCATAAAGTGCTCTGTGGTTTATTCATTTTGGCCACATTCACACAGGAGACTGGGTCCTATCTTGAACCTCTTGAAGAGGTGTGATTTCAAACGGTTATGTCCAGTTCTGAGGCGAAAAATGACGACCTGTTCTCTTCTGGTTAGCTTAAAATAATCGTCATGGGTATTGTGATTTGGGTGACTTGCATTCCACCTTCGGCTTATGGCTGCTTTGTTAACAGTTTTACACTCCTCCAACCCAGGTAGGCTGCTAATTTGGGGAAGCATTGTTCCTTCCTCGGCCAATCGGTCTGCGATTTCATTCCCCGATTTGTTACTTTCTAATTTATTCTAATTTTTAGTTAATTTTTTTTTTGGAATATTTCAACAGTTACTGACTATATCGCAAGAGCACTGGAGCAAAAACAAATACGCAACCGGCATGTTTCTAAATGATGCACATTTATTTGATAAACTTTGGCACCAGAGGCGTATGTTTAAACTCAAAACTATACCACCACATATATACTATTTCATTCTTCAGTCATTTCTTTTCGAAAAATTTTCGTCTTTCTGACAGAGGTTTAAATTCTTCTCGATTTGACCAGTGTCGGCAGAAGAGCCTCAAGGATCAATATTGGCTCCTTTATTCTACATTATCTGTACGCATGACATGCTTAGCCCCTCCGAAACATTGATTGCTACTTACGCTGACGATACAACAATTTTAACAAAGCACCACGACCAGTTTTATCCTTTTAAGTGACAAATCACAACAAATAAAATTTACCTTTCGAAGAGACACATGCCCACCAGTTTATATCGGCAGTAACCAAATATCTCAGACACTGTACGTTATCTCGGGCTTATGTTCAAACGAAGGATGACCTGGGGCCCACATGTCAAAGTGAAACGAAAGATTTTGAACAAGCAACTAAAATATTATACTCATTTTTTTTCCAAATCAAAATTGAAAATCAGATAAAAATTGAATACGTACACTTACCTTTACAAACCCATGTGGGCATACGCCTCACCAATTTACGGTTCTGCAAAAATGACGCATTTACAAAAACTACAAACGTTTCAATCCAAAATTTTAAGATTAAAACTGTAGCTCCCTGATACGGTAACATCAAAATTTACGAAAACCAATTATCGACCAATACATGCGTACTCTCTACTCCCAATTCCATCTTAAACTACACGGACATCGTAACATGCTTGGTCTCAGCAGCCTGACATGCCCATCAGGAGGCGATTGAAGAGGAGCTGGATAAGATATCTCCTTTCCTGAATTAAGGAAGTGAACCGAGACCAGGAAGAGGTCCTGCTGGGTACTATTTTTTCTCATGCCTAAAATATCAGTTTTCTTAAAAATAACAACACACCTTTTTATTTCCAAGCCTAAGACAAGTGTAGATGGAGATATGAAGAAGAAAAATTTTTGTTAAAGCCTAATTAATTTCATGTAAAATTAAGACATTTAATATGTCTTGTAGATATGAAGCACAAATATTGATCAAATAAATATTTATTAAGTTGGGTCACCACTTAAGATAAAGAATAAAAATATATATAATCGTATGGAGATGGTTGACCGTGATTATAATATGAGAAGGAGTTCGTCGGGGGTGCGTTCAAATTAAATATTATATATTATGATAGTAGTATATTGGTTACGCCGACGTTTCGACCCACTTAGCAGGTCTTTGTCAGGGCTTCAAAAGATACATAACATAAATTGGTACAAAGTAAAAAATGAAATAAATGAATTATTAGTAGATATTAAACAAACACCAGTTGTCTGATAAAGAAATTATAAGATGACATCAGTGATGTAATGGTTTGTAATTTAGTTAAAATATAAAGTATTATATATGTAGAAGAAACAAACAAAAAATAAAAATAAAGGTGAAATCAACGTGCAACTTAAATGTAACATTAATTAAGGGTCCAATTCCTTCTGAAAAATATATTTTATTACTTATTGAATAATATATGAAAATATTAAATTAATATATTCAAATTAAAATATCAAAGAAACATATATTAAATATATATTATTACTTATATTATTACGGTTAAGTAGAATCAATAATTGAGGGTGTGAAGTTTATAATGAACCACTTTACAAAGAAATTTCGGTCGTAAAACGTTGAAAATGTAAATGGTATTTTACGGTCCGCTTAGGCCTCATTGCTAAACCTAATTGAAAAATAAAAACGCTCAAACGGTTCAGTTGAGTTAATAAAAAAATAGAATAAAACATACCAATTTATTAAGGGGTGAGAGGTCAAAAGTTAGTGGAAATTTAATTTAATTTACATAAAGCAAAAGTGGTTATTTGCTAACAATAGCTAAGGTAATTTTTGAATTGAAGAGAGAGAAGTTACCTGGAGCGGTTGTGAATATCATTGCATACCGAATTAGTTTCCATATCACTATTGTGTCCAACCCTCTCGTTCTATTAACAGCGGCTAATTACGGCAACCATTCCTGTTATTCTCGAAATGCCTTGTTCAACAACAAAGTGGAATAGATTGGATTGAAAAAAAACAAAAAAAAAAAACATATAACGCGTATTAAAGTAAGAGACAGGTAAGGGATAAATTGCCAACTCTTTCTGTATTAATTAACTTCAGAGTATTAATTACAATAAAAAAAATTGATTTACTTCTATGTTAAAAGTATTTTATTGACAGATATTACAATCTTCTCCAAATTTGGGCAATATTTAATAGAAATGAAAAAAATAAACAAAAATAGTTTCAGGACTAGAGAACGTACCGGAAAAGTTATAATAGACACCAGATATTATAATTTTGTAGATTAAGTGGTATGTAACTTATACCGAACTGTAAAAAATATATACATATTTCATATACAACTGCCACATATATACATAGGCAATGTAATTTCTGGCACCAAGTTCCATTTATAATCAATTATATACATTGAGCAGGTAAAAGTGATAACCTTTCCAAATCACTCTCAGTGATGGCAAATTTATCAACTTAAAACGTTTACGAACCCTGAAAAACATTATAATAAAATAAAAAACCTATAAAACAGTTTTAATGAATGTTTTCCATAACCTCTCGATATTTACATTTCATACATTTATTTGCAATGTGCATTTTATTTTATTTTTACAATTTATTGACACAGCCATTAATTTATAGATATTAATTATAAGAAAAAAGTTAATCCATATAAGAATTGCTATATCTGCTTCAAAACAATAATAATAGTCAGTATTTTATTATTACTTAAACATTTAATGTATAATAATGTATATAACATATTTAGATAAAACAATATATATATATATATATATATATATATATATATATATATATATATATATATATATATATATATATATATATATTAAATCTATTTATATAATAATAAAACAAAGATAAGTTTTATAACTTCAATTTTTAGAAACTTTTTTTGATTTATTATTATCAATAATTAACCTTTGTAATCGCCCAAAAAAAAAGCTAATCACCCTCAAAATTCTGAGAGTAAAATATAGGCTAAAGATGGAGTCAATGCCGTTAATGTACTATTAAAAGAATTAAAATGTAATAAATGACAAAGAACATGAAAACGAACTGAGAATAAAAAATCTGTTGTGCAAACTCACACGACTTTTGTTCCGATTTCAAAAAAGTTTTTATACCTTTACATGTCCTTAAAAAAAAAAAAAAAAAAACGTAGCAATGTAAACTGGCTTGTGGAAGATCAGCGTGAAAAATTCAATACACTCTAACATTGCTAATCAAAACTGTTTTGCTATAGATCAATTTGGTCGGAAAGTAATTTCTGTTAAAACAAGAGATGAAAGCGAAAAGTGTGTGATGCGGGCACCATTTTTTTTTCCTCCTTGCCTTTTAGGCTATACGGGATTTTCCTGGGCCGGAGGGTAAGGGCGGGGAATTTAAAATCCCCTCCGGCACCAAGATGCGAACTCATACTTTTTTAATCTCTTATCTGGTTGCCAGGCAACTTGCGGTGCACTGCCAACGCTTTAACCCATTCGGCCACCCCGCCACCAAATTTCATTAATTTATCAAAGTTATATGAACTCTACTATAGAATATATACATAGCGAGTGAGACCCAAAACATTTTTATTTTCTTTATGATCTTTTTCCTAAATATACTCGGGAATTCAGTACGAAAATTGAAAGGATGTTAATTACAAAATTATACCAAAGTTTCATCAAAATAGTTAGAGCCGTTTTTGCGCTACTGTCTAAAGAAAAATAAGTTCTACACTTATTCTGAAGCCCTTATTGCGGAGGAAGCACCCAATTTGTGTCACAGGCATCGGTATTGAAAACCCTACAAAATAAAAAAAAAAGCAAAAGAATCGGTCAACTAGTTCCCAAGGTAATTTCTGCCCACAGACAGACAGACCAATGGCTGAAAATGTGTTTTTCGGACTCTGGGAGCTCTGAAACGTAAAGATCCGTCGAAAACCGCACATCGGAAATCATACCAGATCGCAATACTTTTATTACCTAGTAGAGGTAGGAAAGCAAGAAGTAGGAATTGAAAAGTAATTATTCAAAATTCCTGAAAACATCAAGGGAAATATAAATTTAAAGGAATTTATATTAACGTTATGTTTCTATTGAGTTTCATCGTATTGTTTTATTCAACTATTCCTGAAGTCTATATTATAGCTAAATCTCTTTGTAATTAATAGATCTCTAAAATTTTACGAGGTAAGGAGGAAGGATCAATCTGAAATACTAAAAAGAAAATAATAAAGCTCACTGATAAGTAAACTTATATTAGTTTCCCTTTGTATATTTAGTTAAATAATGAAATATTTATATTTTGAGAGACATTTTTTTTTTTTATATGTTTCTATATAAAATATATACATATATATATATATATATATATATATATATATATATATATATATATATATATATATATATATATATATATATTGTATTATTTAATATATAACATGATGAATTAAAAAACTAATCATCTTAAAAAAAATGTTTTAAGTTTAAACCGAAACACCTACTTTCTTATTCGAGTAATCACACTGAGATATGACATTTTGTGATATAACTGTGATAACAGCTATCTCCTTATCACTACCATTTTCACCTAAATTGAAAAGGCAGACAACTGTTCACAATGTGATTCATGAAACCACATTGCGG
Organism: Nezara viridula; assembly: GCA_928085145.1. NCBI lineage: Eukaryota > Metazoa > Arthropoda > Insecta > Hemiptera > Pentatomidae > Nezara > Nezara viridula. Next base: position 44,869,064 of record OV725081.1, read on the forward strand.
TGCAAAATAAAAAAAAGGTGTAAAAATAAAAAATATGTGATTGGAATTCATCCACAGTTAATAAAATAAATGTTACTTTCAATACTATTTCAAATAAATTAATAAGCTTTAATAACTACTCTAACGATAAATATAAACAAAAAACAGTTATCATAAAATAAAAAATGTGGTGTACAATTTATTTTTAATGCCTCAAGCTGAAAAAAAATTTTAAAATTTATTTGTTTTGGCTTACTTACAGGAGTATAACTGTCAAAAACTGCTCTGATGAATTTGATTAAACTCGCTTTGTAAATGTACAATATATCATTTAAAAGCTGAAACTTTATCCAACATAAAAGGTCGTAGCTGTTAATAATGTAATCGAGGCATCTAATATTATAAAAAGAAAACTAAATATTTTATGAAAAATAAATAAAATTTCCAAACTAACTACAACCTTCAAAAATTATTTTTAATCTAGATTAGCGAAAAACATTACAATACACAGAACATTTGTTAAAGAATTTTTAAAAATGTTTTTATTGTAATTTTGTGAGAAATGACGAGAAAAAGTGATGGTGAAAATATTTCAAGCAGTGTTGAAGGGTTGACAAAATATATGATTATAACTAGAGGCCGGATTTTCGTGTAATTGTAATTTTTTTCGCTAGAAACAAAATTCTGCCAAAAAAGGACGGAAATTAGATTCATGAAGAGTACATCCTTTTGAAACCATTTTTATTTATCAAGAAACTGCACGTACTTAGAGGAGTATAACCGTGTTTTATTTTATTTTTTTAAATAACCCCTGATGAAAGATAATATTTTTTCATCTTGCCTCGACTGTCACTTACATTTTAACATAATTCTTTGCCTGCTAATAGGATATATTAAAGTTAAGATTAAAACAAATTAAATATTTTAAAACATTAAATTAATAACTGAAACACATGTTCCACATATATTTTTGCTCACAAACATATAGTCCGTGGTATATTGGTCCGTGTATCTTAAGATAATTTCATCACACAATCAAGAAAAAAGGAGGCCTACAAAAATATTAGAACGTTTGGCCTATATAACCTCGTTATTTTGAAATATTAGGGTTTTAGATCACGCCAAACGGTCTAATATTTTTGTCGACCGCCTTGTTTCTCGATTGTGTGATCAAATTAATATCTACCTGAAACTTAGTAAATTGGTTCATCACATCGTAATCTACAACTATTTTATTTACGGAAATTCTCGGAATTGGGGCGTTTTACATCTGGAGATCGACAAACTTTGTCTAATTAATTAGGTACCAAAAACTCGTAAATACCCATTTGCTTTCCACTTGAATCGTAAGATAATTTGAACACGAAATCGCGAAAACATGAGGCCTCCAAAAATATTGGACAGTTTGGCCTGACTTACACCTCCAAAATACCAAAAAAACGAGGTAATATTATGTAACTTCCACAATTTTCTATATCCTTTTGTATATTTTCCGTTCTAGCCCTAAAGAAGACTTACGAAGTCAGTTCCAAACGTTGGCTTAAATTAAAATATATTAATTAACTCAAAGATTATTATTGAGAGATAATACATTGTACCACATTCAAGGACACTATTACTAGTGAAAGAGTAGCTCATTCACACTCTATGTATGATAAACAAAAATAAATTAAACAGCAAAATGATAACGCCAAAAGTAAATGTTTATAAACAAAAAGAAATAGTCTAATTAAAAAGAAAAAAAATAACAACATAAATAAGCCCATACTAAATTCCTTCAAACAATGAAATTTCGTCCAATAAAATAAAGTAACAAACAATTCATCACTTAGCAGACTTTTTATTTTTTATTTATTTTTATTATTTTTTTTTGTGACTTATGTTTTTATGTTTTCTCATCATGCTTGACATTTATACACGTATTTTCTCAGATAATGTATACAATACGTTTGGGTAAGGAATGCGCTGTGAAAGAGGCGAACAAGATTAACATAAGAATCAAAACGAAAACAGTTCACTTTACGCACATGGTCTGCTCTTCGGTGTTGATACACCCACTCACTTCTTGTGGGGTCTCGTCGACAATGAGGCAATGTGATGTTAGCAAATTAATGGTGCAATGGTATCCCAAAGGGAATAAAATACTAGGTTTATTTTTTAAACTATTTTTCTAAACAAATATATTTAATTTATTTAGAAAGTTACCCTTAGCAGGCATCCTAATTAATAAACCCTTTGGCTTTCCAAGGTCATGTTACTAGTTCTATTTCTGTCCCATAGCAATGATAAGAGGGTTTAAGTGAAAATGCAATTTGTATCTACGAATTGCAGATATTTTGTATTCCTATAAGGTGAAATTCAAACGTCCTAAAAAATTCATATGTAAAAACTTTATAATTATTTAAAAACATAGAGTAAGGATGATTTTTTTGGCTTATGCCGGCGTAATTATTATAGTTATAAACTTCTCCGTTTGGCGTTTAGAATCTCTATGGTCTGCTTTTTCTATTTTACACTAGTTAAACAGGTATAATCTCTATTTAAAAAAAAAATCACTTTTTGGCATTAATGATGGGCACTCCGAAATTCAATTATTCTAGTGATGGACAGGGGGTCGGTACCAGTAATAAACATACGTCAGAAAAATTCTAAAATCTTTGTTTAACTATAAAGATAACATGAGATAAATGTTCAACTTACTCTTAACAAAACAGTTATAAATAGGAAGGTATGAAACACACTGACCTCAAGAGCACTATAGAAACAATGATAGGCATTTTAAAATTTTCTTTTGGAAACTTTATTCATACAGTTTTCAAGGACAATGTTCTCCGAACTAGAAAAGTGAAACCCTTGAATCAACAAGGGAGCTTATTATTTATATTTAAAGTTCAATCTGTGAATCATTGAGTCCCCAGTCAATAACTGTTGCGTTCATCCTACTGTCTCTCGGTTCAAATAATGAGACTCAAAAAATAATATTTACTTTTAACAACTAAATTGAACTTTGAAACTTACTTTGAATTATTGGCTAATTTTTTAATTGATGTGTTGTTGTTTTTTGTTTTTCATTCCAAATTGACCAGTTATTCGAAATAATAACCATTTCATCAGTTATGGTAACTACAGAAAAAAAATAATAATAAAAAATTGATTTGTCCCATTATTCAAACCTAAATTCGATACAATTTTATTGGATAAAACAAAATTATCTCCTTCCTAAATGATATAATTACAAATATGTTCGTTCCCTCACGCATACATGTGACGATATGGACCCGCGAGCACCCAAGCCCAGACACGAATATTAAGGTCGTTAGGAGCCAATATTCTTCTAATCGTTATAAAAATTATTGGTTATATGAAAATTCAATACTGTAGAACCACAAGTAGGACTTTCTGATAACATGGACAAATGGATAATTGATTCATCTTATTAACTTACATGCTTGTTTCTTTTCTTTCTTTTTTTTCATAAAATTTAAAATAAAGGAAAAAAATTCGTTTTTCATTTTGTGAAAACGTTGAATAAATATCAACAGATAAAGAATAAACATTTTGTTAACAAATAATTTTATTTGCATATGAAATATTCTTTTTTTACAAGGGAATACGTAATTATTCACTAAGAGAAATTTCCCAATTTATTATTTACTCGTTATCAAGAATAACAAAACATCAAAATAAAATCTTTCATGTATTATATTATCAAAATGCAGATTAATGAATAAATTAATTTTTCTTCAATGCCAATTTGTTTTATTTTTAAAATAAACTTTGGTCCGGCCTTGTCGGCAATAAAATATTTTTATTAAATGTAAATTTTTTCGATTCCCTTTTTATTTATTTTATTTTTAAATACATTGAGAGAAAATACATTTTGCCTCAAATAAGGGCATTGAGTATTTGGGATGTACGAAACACAATCATACCATAAATACAATAAAAGAAAAACAAAATCATAACAAAAGAAAAGAAAACTTGAAATAACAGAATAAATCAAACGTGAAGCAACATTAAATAAAAATAAATAAATAAAATTATTTTCAAAAAATATTTAAAACACATTCATACTTATTTACAATATTTACAGTCAGCCGAGGGAGCTCCGAGTCGGGCCCTTTCTCCCACGTGTGGAGGATAAGGCAAGACTTCAAGAGATCCCAGCGCTTCTCTCTCAGCCGCATCACTAGAATGGAAATCCAGTAGAGACTAAGAGAGGAAGGGCACTAAAGCCACATACGCTCATGACTTGTGTGGAGAGCCTGACCATTGCCAGGACTCCAGTGACGTATTTCAAAAGGTCTCGAGGCTACTGCAGTTTCAAACTTCGAGGAGAATTGTAGGGATGACTGGAACTGGATAAGGATTGTACTAAGGATTAGGATGATGGATTATATTCTGATGAAAATTTGAAAATCGGGATAGAATAACGTCAAGGACTTAAGGGATGTTAAGGTCATGATGTAAGGTTTTGTCAGTAACATAATAAGGAGCACTTTTTATTTTAGTCATGGTTCTGTTTTCCATTTATTTATTTATTTTTTTGCAAAGTAGTTTAGTATAAAAAAATGTTATTGCTGCCATCTAGTATACATTGTGATACCAGTAAATAAATGAAATTAATGTACTATAACATTTATGATACTGATAACAACAGGAATCACTTTTGACCACACAGATTAAAGTTGTGTAACTTAGAAGCAGGATACTTCTTTTATAATTAGGGAATAAGAATGCTGATGATCTGCGGAAAAATGTTGCGGTTTTCTCAAGTAATTTTCGTATAATTACTAGAAACTACTACTTACAAGGAATATACAGGAAGCTGATTTAAATTAAACAAAGCTGACCAAATGAGAATTTTTTAACATTCCCTTTAACATACCAGCCTAGGTTACCCACGGGATATTTTGAAAAAACAATGTCTTCAAATTTGAAAATTTTTAAATTCAAAACTAATTAATAAAGGAAAGTAGAGTTTGTCATTGAACTATAGATATAAAAATTATAGCTTCATAGCAATTTATCGTAGTAAATTTTGCTGAAAACATGGATACTTTTAGATTACTGAGTATAAAATCACATAATTTATTTACACAACTTGAGGTAAATCTCCAGTTTTTCCTTAATAAATAATAAACCTCAATTAAATTAATATGGACTTGTAATATTTGATCACAAAATCGATATAAAAAGTGGACTTCAAAAATATTGAGCCGTTCACCTACACCCCCAAATTTTCAAAATAACAAGGTTATATAGCACAAGCGATCCAATATTTTTGTAGGCCGTCTTTATTATCGATTTTGTGATCAAATTATGTTACGATCCAAGTAGAAAGGAAATGGGTATTTACGAGTTTCTAGTGCATAATTAAATAGACAAAGTTTCCCCCCCCTTCAGATTTAAATCGCTCCAATTCCATGAGTTTTCGTAAATGAAATAGTTGCAGGTTGCGATGAGATGAAACTATTCCGCCGAAGTTTCAGGCGGGTGTTAATAATTCGATCAAAGGGGGTCTGTATCACGGACTATATGGAATGAGAAGGTTTTTCTAAAAACGGGATATCTGTAGTATCGTTTAAAAATTATTAAAAAAAAAAAAAAGAATACGAATAATTTTTAAAAACAGAACTTAGCTGAGTTAAGCTGCTCAAAAGTCCTATTTAAGTAGTTGAAACAATGATGAACTTTATTTACGTTTAACTTTCTGGTGAAAACAAATTACTGATCTACAAGACAATACTGAAACCCATCTGGACTTACGGACTAGAACTATGGGGAACAGCCAAATTTTCTAACATCAAACGCATTCAATCCTTTCAGTCTAAAGTCCTCCGTACAATAGTCAATGCTCCCTTCTATGTAACCAATAAAACCCTACACCATGACCTTAATATCCCATTTATTCTTGATCTTATCCCAGCCAAATTTTTCAAATTTCACCAGAACCTTTCTCATCACCCAAATCCCGTTGTACAATCCCTATCAAGCACCACCCATCCCTACAATCCCCTTCGTAGGTTAAAGCGGCAGTGGCCACGAGACCTTTTGTAAATATGGATATTTTGGAGTTCTAGCAATGGCCAGATTCTCCACTCAAGTCATGAGTGTCTGTGGCTGTAGCGCTCTTACTCATCCTCCGCTGGTTTAAAATACCAGTGAAGTGGCTGAGGGAGAAGCGTAGGGATCTCCTAAGCCTCCCTTTTCCCTCCACATGTGGAGGGTACAGGATTGGTTCGGAGATCACCTGGCAAATTGTAAATAATGTATGTTTTATATAAGGTGTTTGTTTTACTTTTATTTCTATTTTTATTTACTTATGTGTATATATATATATATATTTTTTTTCTTTACTCTTTTGTTCTTTCTTCTTATTCTTTTGTTATTACTTTATTTATTTATATTTTTGTATATACGGTATGAATGCAATCTCTGAACTCTATTATAAGTGTCCTTAACTGTGACAAATTGTAATATTTCAAAAAAAAAAAAAAAAAAAATTTACGTTTAAAGTAAATTTTGTCTAGTTTACAGTGTAGCTATCGTTAATAATTTAAATAAAATGTTTTTTTAGTTATGCTTCCCATTTGACTTTAAAAAAACACAAAAGTCGATTTTCCTACTTTTCGGCTAAAATTTAGACCGTTGTTTTTATAAACTTTTTTGTTGCTCTTGAGGTCTGTTATCACTCCTATAAATATTTCTCTCTACTTACGGGGCACCCTGAATATCTCTTTTGTGCAAACATTTCGATGAACTATCTGAAAAAAAAAAAATTTCTCTCCTTCCTTGCCCTTTAGGCTATACAGGGGTTTTCCCGGACAAGGTGGTAAGGACGGGGAATTAATGCCAAGTTAAAGACCCCTTGGCGCCGGGACAAGAACTCTCAATCATTTTATCGTTTACAACTTCGGTTATTAGATTTCGGGCAACGCGTGGTGCTGTGCATTCACCCGTTAGCCCGCTTGGCCACTACTCCCTTAATCTAAATCATATATTCAAAATTTAGAATTATGAGTATATATTATAAATATCTTACAAAAGATATTTTTTTTAGTAACTTTATATATTATAAAGTTACTAAAAGTCATTATTGTCTCGCGTATCCTTCTTTCCCTCAATACATATGCAGACTTTCGGAGGATCCGTGGACCGCAGTTTAAGAACCAAAATTTTTGTGAAACCCTTAGTTCCTTCCTGACACATGATAAAACTGAAAGTAATATAAGAAATCCAGACTCGAATATGTTTTGAATTAGTAGTATCTACTGAAAAACTGCTATACATAATGATAGACATAATTTTTTTAGGTTACGACGAAATGTAGTACAAATCATCAAATTGACTTGGTGTTATGGGTTGGGGAGGAGATAAGCGGAAGCGTAATTACTGAAAAGGAAACATTCTCGTAAGTGTAAAGCTCGGAACCTTGGCGAGAAACGCAACCTAAATTACAAAAGTCCGGTTTATTAAAAATTCCCATAGATCACGACAACTAAAAATTAGGAATGTGAAATAAGAGAGGGTATAAAAAAATCCTACTTTTATTCCAAGCATCAGACTATCAATACGTATATTTCTTCAGAAACAAATCAACACTTCACTAATTTCTAACAGAACTAATCATTTCCCTTCTAACAACAAATAACGGTTGCATACATATTTTGAATGAATAAATTTCATGAAAAGACTGTACTTTAATGTTTAGAAACTACCGTAAATGTTTGAAAAAAAAAAGTACGTAACCTATGACAATATAAAATGCCACTCGACATGTTAAGAATGTGAAAAAGTAAAGAAATGTCAATCTAGCTTTGAACTTCCGTCCCAGAAGCATTCAGAAAGGAGCCTGACAACGGAAGTAAAAGTGAATTTAAAGTTCCGGATATCGGATTACATTCATTTTTTTTTAATATTTACTATTCAAACTTTAAATCAATAAAGTACTCTAATTATCTTATAAGCTTTTAAATATTTTTTTGTTTCTTAATGACAAAAAACTTAATTCCAATAAAAAAAATTATTTGTTATTGTTAGGTATTTTAAAACACCTCTCATTTCGACTCGTTTATAAATGTAACTATGAGGTTAAATTTTAGTAAGAATAAGGGAGGAAATGCACCGTTTATGGAGAAAAAGTCATTACAGAGGTGATATATTTCAAAATAATTCATCACATTATAACTGTAAAAATTGTATAAAGTAAATAAACCTGTTCTTTTTTTTTTTTTTTTTTTATAATAGCTTAAAGTTTCAGATTACATCCAAAATCCAAAAATTTTACTTACTTGTTTAATACTTTCTTAAATATTTACATTTATCTTATTATACAAGCTAACTCAAGCAGTTACATTATTTTTTAAAATATTTCTAATATTTATATAAAATCTATGTTTTTGGTATCTGTAATTGCTAAGTCGATAAGTTAAGTTACCTAGATAAGTATAATCATAAAAAAGAAAAAAAAAAACGCGGTACCACTACAACCTATGAAGGTCTTAAGCCCAGCACTATTTAGAGAAAGCACTGTTTCTTAGTCAACGGTTGTGCAGGGAGAGGATCGGGTCAGGATCACGCTCAACCGCCAGGTTTTCCTCTTTAATCAATTATTTAATGAAGGGTACCCACTTTGTATAGGCTGGGTGTGCCCTAGGAGGGTCTCCCTACCACAGAGTAGCCCCACGGCCAATGGAACAGAATAAATAATTTTTCTGCCATGTGCCGGGAATAATAAATATCATATAGAATATAATCATATAAAAAATTACATAAGTGCTTGAGGTATAATAAGAAAAAATTAAATTATTATGATATGGTAAGGTTAATAAAGTTTATATATAGTTATTAGAGATAAACCATTCCATGATACATAATGTAAACTTTCTTTGTGTTATGATGTGAGGCGGATATGAGAGCAAGTGTTTAACTCAAAAGGAAATTTTCTCAGAAGTGCTTAGTTCGGAAAATCATAGAAATGTCTCGTTATAAATCACAGAAGTATAGTTTCCCAAAAATTACAGTCGACTGCGACTACTCAATTTTGAGAATATAAGATAAGAGGGAGTAGAAACCCTTCTCCCTCCCTTTTTCTTCCCATGACTTAATAATCGTACATTCCACATTTAACAACAAGTGACAGCGCTTAATTATATATGTAAAGTATTCTGTAGAACAAATCTTAACTTTGAATTCAACAACTATTAATGAAAGTTTACGGCCAATGTTATAAACTAATTTATTATTATTAATTTTAAAACATTTCTGTTACTCTTCTTAATTAACTCAACATAAATATATTTAGTGATTGGTATGGATTATTGTATTGTATTGGGATATTAACTAGGTCATCATATGTTTAGTTAATATTATTCATAATCAATAGCATAATTTATTAGGAATTCATTCCTTTGAATCTAATATTTAATTTAAATATCTTATGATTTAATTTAAATATCTAATTAATTCAAATATCTAATGAACTTTGAATATAATATTTTATTTACTTTTAGTGTAATGTTTTTGCTTTCCTTTGGCCAACAATCCCGGTCAATATCTAATTAATAATTATTTCATATAAAATATTTTGTGACAGCTTCTTCGTCTGCCTAATTATTGTAAGTATGACTGTTAGTTTTGTTTTCGTTTGTTTGTTTTTTTTCTATTTAGTCAATTCTAATAATTTATTATTATTAATATTAATTTACTTTTTTTTCTTTTCTTTTTTCCTCAAGAATTTTCTGTATTACTTCACTGCAAGCTATATTTCTTTGTTTTTATTCAAGTTTTTATTTTTGTTATATATACATTATTATCTTTTATTTTATCTTTTTTTATGTATTTCATTTTCTCTATTTTATTATATTGTAAATATAGTATGAATGTGCCTTTAATACCCAGTATCCTTAAGTGTGTTAAAATGTATTATACCTCAATAAACTGATTAATACAAAAAAAATTATTGTTACTTAGTTTCAATATTAGCAATCCCCTTCAGGAAATTTCATACGCCTAGACGAGCTGGTAAATAATAAAATAGATAATTTTTATTCATAAATAAAATACATAAAGCAGGCAAGGTGGTGTATAATTAAGAAAGTAATAAAAAATCAAACCTATTGGAATGGGGAATTGGTAAAATTATTGGATTTCGACTGTAATCTATAACTTAAATTATATATGAATATAATAAATATTTAACTTTTCACAAATTATCATTAAAAAGGAATATTATTTACTTATATTATTTTTTTGTTGTTTTAAATATTTGACTATGTATATATAATTATTTATTTTATAATGTTTACTCATAATTTATCAAACGATGGAAAGATATAAAATAAATTAGACCAACAATTGTTACTCTCTTTCCGTTTTATTCCTAGAATTGGAGTTAACTTCTTTCCTCCTTAATAAAACTTTAACCACAATATGGCGGCACCGTAAACCAAATTGTTGAATAGAACAGTAAATGTACAAAGACCTTGATGAGATGGAACTTGTTACTTCAGTGGTGTCGGTGTGTACTGACTGTTCCCGAGAAATGTACGCCCTGCAGTAAAAGAGTTGGATCTTATTCGAAAAGTTTTACAAAAACTTGCCGAGGAAAAAAGTCTGATGTAAAAGCTTCGGATGCTGCTGGGCTTGGACAAAGCACTTTTCACTCCAACCAACAATAATTCAAGGAGAAACAAAGATACCTTACACTTTTGAAGTTTATCTTAAACTTTGACGAAAAAAAAAACAACGTTATATTTAAAAATTTATATAATTTTAAATTCGCCCATGTAAGTTCTATATACAATGTATATGTAGGTTGTTCAAGCATGGAAATCAAGTAACAACTAACAAACCCCATACCCATACAGCCTGACCATACAGATTGAACTAAAAAACAATAAATTGATATAATGTTTTTGTTTACTCAAAAGTAATATAAATATAAATAATTATGGATTGATGGTTGACTGTAGACAGTAATTGCAGATAAGAATGGTCGGGGTGATCAGTCAATAAAACAAATTATAAAAATAAATTTATTTATTTATTTTTATTTTTGTCGACATTTCGGGCCAAAGTTCAGGCCTTCATCAGGGCTGGTCAAATGAAAGGATTCCGCAAGACTCAATGAATGGTCAACCACAAGAAAAATGAATGGAAATCCTTGCGGAATCCTTTCGTTTAGCCAGCCCTGATGAAGGCCTAAACTTAGGGAAACGTCGACAAAAATAAAAATAACTATACTTATTTATTTTTTTTTTTTTTAATGTTGGCTTTAAGCACGTCGACCCCTTTGGGTCCATTGTGCGCTTATTTATTTTAATAATATGGTTTTTTGACTGATCACCCCCCAACCATTCTTCTCCTCAATGAATATAAATGCACTGTCCGTTTAAACATTAATTAGACATATATATATATATATATGAGGGCGGTCCCTCCACGCCCAGTGGTATAATAAAAGGCCTCTGGCCACAGATGCAAAGAACGCATACAGCGTGCATAGCCCTCTTACCTTAAAATGCCCTTGGGCGATAAAAGGAAATTTGAAAATTTATGTATATATATATTTATATATATATATATATATTGTATTTATTCAAGAAATTCCTGGGGGATAAGAAAAAAAAAATATATATATATATATATTCCTTTACCAAATAATCTATAATCATCGTCCGTCTTACGCATTCAATCTCCTTCAATTGAAGTCATCTATCCACTCCCTCTCCACAAGATCTCGTCCTTCCGACCTTTATACCCCTTTCCACAAATCGGCCTCATTTCAACACTCCTTCATTATCCGCTCCACCATATTTTGGAATTCCATCCCACTTAAAATCCGCCATGCACCATCCTTATTCACATTTAAAACCCTCTTATTCCAATTCCTCCTTACAATTCAATCAGACGCTGGGTAGCCATTTATAATGTATATTATATATGTATATAATCTCCCATATTTGTTTATTATCTTTTCTATTCTCCATTCAATCAGCATCATAGGATTTAGATTATATAGAACTTATATAATGTTTACAATACTATTATTGTATTCTTCGAACATACTAAGATACATATGTAAATCATTTAAAGTAGATATTTATCCACTCTTTTATTATTATTATTTTTCATTAATACAATGGCATGACAACAAAAGTTATTTTTTCGCTCATTTGTAATTCCATAGCTTATTGTTTATAGCAACTATTTTGCAGTATAGGACCTTATGCTCATATTATGTCTTTACTATATCTGTACAATTATGTAAATACTTCTTTTATCCCTAAATTTTTAGTTTTTTTTTTTGTTTTTTTTTTATTGTAATATTGTAATATTAATTTACTAAAGTAAATTAATTTAGAGTGATGCGTATGTGTTCTTCACATCCATAAACACTGCTTGAAATAGTTTTAGCAGCATGCAATACTTTTAGATCTTTTCTTTAAAAAAGTGCTATCAACGAACATTATTATATGTAAGGTTTCCATTAGTTTTGCTGTAATTACATTTATTTTCTATTTATCTTTGTGAAAATTCCATTAAGTTTCTGTAAACGAAACGATTATTTTCTAATCAGTAATATAAGAGTAGAAACTATTAGTCATTTATTATTGTAAGTTTTTCATCACTTTCTATTACTTTTTACATTATTTTTAATATCAATAGTAGCTTTCCAATGTTATATGATATACCTATATTATTATCCTTATTTCTGATAATTTTTTTATGATTCTGAAATTATTTTTCCTTATAACTACTTTAGGTGATTGTCAATTTTTTTCATAGTTTAAAAAGCTGAAACCTAGCTAATGTTATGGACTAAGGTCTCCAAACAGTCCGCGAGCCGATATTACCTCTATTCCGGCCCACGTAAGCTTATTTGATTTCATGGTAAAATTTATATTAAAAATAAAAAAAGTAAATCATGCGAAATTTAATGCAGGAGATGTTTCGCTAAGAAAGCTCATATCTCCACTAAATAATCCATGGCGCGCGGGACTTATTGGAGATCTCAACGTAACCCGCCAAAAAGTTTGAAGAGTGCTGTTACAAACCACTTAATGGTACTTTAATGAAATGATTTTTAATCAAAATCATTAGAGTTGTTTTTTAACAAATCGTAAAAATGTGAAAAATCTTTGATATCAAATAGCACTTCCGGTAGGTCGATCTTAGCTTTAAAAAAAAAATTGTAGAATTTGAAACATGTACCTACCTTTTTTTAATTATTCGATTCAATTTAATAAGTAACAACCTTTTTTTTTTTACACAATATGTAACACGTAATATGTCCAAGGTTCATACGACTTTATGCTTTTGAGCTAGGCTGTTCAAACTCACGCGCACACTGGCCATTTTGAGGGACTTGCTCGTTTGAATTCAGAGTCCCACAAAAAGCGTATTTTAGCTGAATACTTGGATTTGAATTTTTTCACGACCCCAACACTTCGATTTTTATATATTTAACACAATAGTATGATGGGAGGTTTTAATTTCTTTCCCATTTTAGATCAATTATAGTAGGTGTAATTATGAAGAACTTCTCAATTTCATTTCTTCATTTCAGTTTATCTCAGTTTTCAAATATCTTTCTTGGTTGACCATGGAAAAATATCACATAAATATGTAACAATAATAAATCTATTATGTTGATATTAAAGCAAATATATACACGAGAATATCACCATGAAATGTTGATCAATATAATTTAAAATTAAACTGTGCATTTTTCAAGGTAAACAAGTAGCAAAAAAAATATTGATTTGATGTTATGATCAAGTTCAATTTTCATGAAAATGTTTCAATAACAATAATTATAAACCATTATCTACTTAAAACAAAATAATGAAGTAATGATCAGCCATATTAAATGAGAAGGATAAATAGCTTGTAACATCGTAATATGTTGTAACATTAACATTGTATGTAGCCTCACCACATATTTACTGTTGAGGAGAAGAAAAAATAAAACAAATAAAATATATATTATGAAATTAATTTATAATTGATATGTTTTATTCGACAAAATACAATGTTTGTAATAATCGGCAATCTAAAAAAACACAAGCTCTGCATTCTTTTGTTCGATATCGTATTAAAAAAAAAAACATTACTTCATTGAAACCAAATTTCAATATGACCTATTTTGTTGCAAGAGAGGGATAAAACAATGCATAATTGTTTTCATAAATTAAATACAAACAAATGTGTTAATTAAATTGAATTTATATATAGCATATAAATCCGCACCGACCTACGCTTCATTGTAAATAGTAACTAATGTTTATGACAAGCATATAAAACTCGATTTACTTAATTTTCAATTAATTATTAATGAAAGATTTCATTAAATTATTTTCATTAACGTAAAATATATTATATATTTTCATTCATTCATAAACTAGTCAGCTCAGTTTTAGCTCATCAAGAACGCCCTCTGAAAATGCTTCACAATAAAATAAAGTTATAAAGGGTTGATCAAAAACAAAATTAATAAGAGTTGGTTTGGATCCAACAACCTTCTGAAATTCCCAACTCCAATGTCAATTAAGCAGGGTTTTCCAAGGGTTCTGTTTTTGTTCATTGGAGGGCCTGAAATCCCCCTTCTCTGTATTCAAGCAAAAGAAAAACCACAACTTAAATGCAGGAAAGTCACCTTTTTGTGGCATAACCAGATGTTGTTATACACCCGAACATGCCTAATATAGCACTAAAATTCAGAGCATTCCTGTCAAAATTAAATTAAATTAAATTATAATGAATATTTAATAGTTGACCGTTGCATTATAAAGGAAGAAGATGGTACGGGCTGGCGGTCATAAATAGGCTAAATAGTGACAAAACTATTTTATTAAAAGCCAACGTTTCGACCCGACTTTGTAGGTCTCCTTCAGGGCTAGAACAGACAAGATATAAAAAGATAGAGAATTGTAGAAGTTACATAATATTTAAACAAAAAATTGTAAACAATGTGAATAAGCTAATTAAAATTATAAACAGTAAGTACATTAAAATATAAACAAAGTAAACTATGTAAAAAGGTCCTAAACTCAAGTAAATAGATGGTAACAATTCTTATAGTGTAATATATAATATATACAAATGTGAATATACTTCCACAGATCTACAGGAGAGATTGAAAGAAAATGAAAAATGATATAATATGAAATAATGGACATAAAGGAATGTGGAGAAAGAAAAGAAACCCAAAAAATTAAATAAGTCCCAAAAAAAATGTATTCTTCTAATTTTATTTACTTAATTTTTATCACGGACCATCTCCACTGACCTTTAAATTATAATGGCATGTCAGTCATGAGGATAAAAAATACCGAGTGGTACTTCTTCTTGTTGGTTAATTGTGGTATAGTAAAGCCGTAAAACCTGTTGGTCATCAACGCCATTAATTATCCTATCTTCTGGTTGTGAATAATAAAATTAAAAAGACGTAAATGCATGTTAAGTTTAAACTTATTTACGGTTATTAAAGTCAAGTTATTTAAAGCTAAGTTTAAAATTATCACGTTAAGTAAAAAAATAATAATAACAATAAATGAAAAAATATATTAAAAAAATAAAATAAAAAAGTAAAAGGAAAAAAATAGGTGTTTAAAGATTTCTTCTTCAGAGAGAAAACATAGGACTTCGCTCAAGACTTTTACATCATTTCCCAAAGCATCCGATCTAATTGCTGGTAATTAATTCTATTGAAAGATAATTGTGAATATACATCAATTTTAAACAAAACATTTATAAAAGCTCTTTTTTTTCTAACATCCATTAAGTACTATTCTATGTTGTTGCGCTCTTGCAAATCTGATGACACTTATTATCCATAAAATAATTGTAAAAATAATTTGTAGGACTATATTGAAGTTCTTTTTTTTCGAAAATTATTATTTATTATTTTCGAAAAAATTGTAGATAAATCTCTTTTTTTTATTTGTAGGACGTATGTAATATGAGAATAATGAAACCGCAAAACGTCACCTAAATATAGTTGCTTATTTATTTGGATTGTTCCTCAAGATCCTCGGAAAATATACATTATTTGATAATCGAGAAAATTTAAATGAATAAATACAAAATAAAATGTATGTCTAAGAACAATACCTTAGCCATTCAAAATTCAAACAATTTAAAAGTAGAAAAACATAATTATTTGTATTATAAAAAGGAAACTCTAGAACTAGTTTACAAGCTATTCAGAAATCTACGAAAAAATATTGTAATATTATGCAAGGCCATTCTTTAGAAATCTTTAAAAAATTAATAAAACTAGTTCCGAGTTAAGAATTAGTTATTTAAATCTTATTTTTACCAGATTTCTCACATGTTAATAAATATGTGCATGACTAATTAAACATCCTATGCCTGTTTTCAAACGGTTCTAATCGTAGTTTATTTTATAGCAATGATTTCCAAGTTTTTGCAATTTTCTAAGAAATTAAAATAAAGATAATATTTACTGGGAAATCCACAGTCCTTACATATATATACGGATAGATTAGGATCTTTTTACTTAGTTTACTCTGTTTATATTTTAATGTACTTACTGCTTATAATTTTAATAAGCTTATTCACATTGTTTATAAATTTTTGTCTAAATATTATGTAACTTCCACAATTATCTATCTTTTTGTATCTTGTCCGTTCTAGCCCTGAAGAAGACCTGCAAAGTCGGGTCTAAACGTTAGCTTTTAATAAAATAGTTTTGCCACTATTTAGCCCATTTATGACCGCCACCCCGGACCATCTTCTCCCTTTATAATGCAATGGTCCACTATTAAATATTCATTTAAATTTAATTTAATTAATTTTGACAGGAATGCTCTGATTTTTAGTGCTATATTAGGCATGTTTGGGTGTATAAAAATATGCCACAAAAAGGTGACTTTCCTGCATTTAAGTTGTGGTTTAAAAATTTCTTTTACTTGAATATAGAGAAGGGGGATTTTAGGCCCTCTAATGAATAAATACAGAACCCTTGGAAAACCCTCCTTATATATATATATTTCTTTCTTTTTTTTAACTAACAAACTGAAATGCTTGATGAAATGAAAAAAAAATCGTTGAAATGGTACCTTGCACAACATTTTGGTCAGAAATGTATCAGTATTTATTCTATTTCTGACCAAAATGTTGTGCAAGGTACCATTTCAACGATTTTGTTTTTTAAATTAATTAATTTTTGAAGTATTATAATTTTGTATATTTTTTATAATTATCATTACGATTTGATAGGTATATTCAATAATACAAAAGAATACAATATATTCATCAGATTCATGATATAAAAAAAAATTAACCTGAGTTTTGATGAATACAAACACAGCCATATATAAACACATACACTAACACACGCGTAGACATATTTTATATATCATATTACTTACATCATATGATATATTTTATATGATTCATTCGTGTTAATGTTTGTCTCTAAATCATTTTTAATATTTTTTAGATAATGACGTTATTAAAAAAAAAATGGATACGAAAATAACACTATCCAGTTTAAAGGAGTGTGCTTTTTTTCCTTAGACACAATGGTAGATTATTAGAAAATTGACAAATTTGGATACTTTAACTTGGTTTAGAACTCCAGATACTTCTCACATCCGATATAGTATAGCTCGAAGGTGTTAAAAAAAAACGCGAGTAATTCACGATTTTGTTTTAAAAACAGAAATTAACTTAGTTTGTCAGCCCAAAAGTCCTCTTTAAATGGTCTTAACACTAAACCTTATTTTTGTTTTAAGTACATTTTGTATAGTTTAATTTAAAGAAATTGTTAGTTACTTAAATTAAATATTTTTTAACTAAAATTTCCTAATTTTCTGCAGAAAATCGGAACTTTTTTGTTTAGTCCTCCACTTTAAGGAAAATCGAAGCACTATTGAAGTGAACTTTTTTTGAGTTCATGAGGTCTACTATCATCTGTTTAAATATTTTCATGTACTTACTTTCCTCCTGTTCCTGAAGGCAGTTCCTTCTCGGTATTTTTCTTTTCCAAGTTCTCAAAACCAAAAATCCTCCCTATATCCTCGAACTCCTTACTCTACGTTCCTCTATCCACTGTCTTAATACTACATCTCAATCTATATACTCCCTCTCATAAAACCACTTCCTTCAGCAAATCCTTCGTCATTTGTACTACCCTCTTTTCGGAACTCCTTACCTATCTCCATACGTCAAACCATCTCCACAAATTCCGTCAAACAACTCCTATTCCATCAGCTACTACACATTCAATCTTCCGCAAGATTGTAAGAATTTTTAGGTTCTGTAACCACTGTTGCTTTTAAATAATAAGAGCTATTTTATTTTATTTAATTATTTCTCTCTCAGTATTTTTTGTATATATCTGTATAATATCTTAATGCCAGATTGATGTACATATTTTTTAACTCTGCTATTATCCAAAGGAGACTTCAGTCCTAGAATAAAATTATTTTTCATTTCATTACTTAGGGAACACCCAGCATATTGTGTTGATAGTTCATAATTGGTAATATTATATGTGATTTTTTTTTTACCCATATCAGAGTGCATTGTAACCATTTATGAATATTATTACATTTATGAATAGAAGGGTTGAACAAAAAAAAGATCCTTACCTAGGATTAATAAGTTTGTTTATTATAGGAATACAGAAACAGAGCCAATCGCCATTCCTATTTTGAAAGGTGATGAATATAAGGGTTATATGGCTCTGAAACATGTTAGGGCAGGCCGTTTAATATCTTATTTTAAGACACGGTAGTCTTTGTCCCATTTCAGAGGGCAAAAAGGGATGTTTAATTTAGCGTCCCTTCCGTTGACGAGCTAATAAGTCCTGGCGAAACCATCGTTAGGTTACTCATTCTGGACTAAGTGTAAATAAATTGTATATAATTAATTGTAAATATAATTATGCAAGTAGTATGTTATACGATCTTATGATAATAGTTAAAATAAAAGTAGAGTCAAACCTTTTTAATAATAGATTTGAGTTATAGGTTTCATTAGGTTGTATAACCTTAAATAAGTTAATTACCTAGATCTTCACTAACAGAACTTTTTAACTGTAAGATACTGAAGATCTTAAAGAATTACTGATGTCCCCTACCCATGTTGGATCGGACAGTATATATTGAGGAGGGATGACCACAGACTCGGAAGAAGGCGAACAGAAGAGGGTATACTTCTTGGAGGTAGTGGGGCGAGCAGATTACGCTCAACGTTATCAGTCGTTCTGGTTCCTCAGTCACTCAACAACTCGCGGCCAGCAACACCACCATGGGTAAATACCAACTATACATAATTTCACTTACATGCATCTGCAAACTACTTATACATAAATGGTTTTCATCTTCCTAAAATACGAAGTTTTAAGTATCACACAATCCCTAATGATCAAGCATCTAGTGATTTCGCTGACTTCCGACACGTGTCCATTCGAACGTGTATCAACATTCACTTAATAAATTCTCAGCAATAAAACGGATTAAACAAATATTTATTTAAAGGCTGAAGGACAAGATAAGGTAATATTGGCGAATTCGCTTATTGTGTCATGAATTGCGGTTAATTGGTAGGAAAATCCATTTTGATTGTCGATGTGGATTATGTAGGATTAATAAAGGAATTCATGGGATCATTGTGCAATAAATACAGAGGAAAATGACAATTGATTTTTCTTTATATTGCTCCTGCACTGACGCCAGGCATTTTTATGGCATTCTGTTCACCACATACCTCAATAAAAAGTAATAGTCTCTTGTACTCATTGAATGTTTTTTTTTATGGTTTTTAAATCGCCAAATATCACATAACGTTAAAAATGACAATGAAGATGTCGTATACCTTTGGTGTATAGGATACAATGCTACATTTCCATAACAGTACATGAGAACAATTAAAAAAACAAATGTTTACTTCCAAATTAAATAATTTGTTTTTAATGCATATACTCTTCCTTGGTACCTCAAATGTACAGATATATATAAATAAATAAACAATTTGATATATGGAGAGTCCACCAATAAAAAAAAAATTAATAACCGTCAGTAATTTCAAAAGTAAAAAAAAAAAATTTCTTGACCCTGTTTCATAATCACACCTGAACAAGCATGTAAACATTACTGTATATTGACAAACCATAATTAACTGTTTATTCGTTAATGTTTAGTCAGTATAAACTTAAAAGGAAACATGATTTTTTCTTCATAATAATTAATAATAAATAATATTTATAGGACCTAATGATTTTTTTACGTTTATGGATAAAAAAGTATTTTTTTTTAATTATTTTGATATCTGTATATTTTTTTATGTAACGAACGAGTTATATATATTATTAGATATTTAGAAATAATCTGCTATTCTAAATAACTCATCAAGTTTAAATCCAATATCATACATAAACGATTTAGCATTCTATGTTAAATTACTTTTTAAGTTTTTTGTGGAGACTAATGTTCTATACAGGAAATAATTTTTTTGTTTTCATATAAAATTTTCTTAAAATTCAATAGGTTCACACAAACGGGGTTTACTTATTGAATTGATCACCGTATGGGATTTTTATAAACCTGAAGAATTATTGAAGAAAACTATCTTTAAATGGTTAAAATATTTATTAAAAAATCAAGGCAACAGCAATATAGACGTTCATACTAATAATCAAACACCGTGAACAAATCCTATATAATATAGACAAATCTTGCTGAATTAACTATTTTTTTTATTTTTTATAACATTTGAAACGAGGACTCTAAAAATAGTGAAAATTTGTTATGGCAACTGCCTGTCGTAAAAAATAATTTATCTGTTACCGAACCTATTTCTTGTGTCAATGCAAATTACACGATTAAATCAAGATTATATTTTTTATTTAATATTTTTATTAAATATAAAATCAAGTCTACGTAATTGCTCCCACACAATAGCAAAATCATTCAAAGATGAAACACATCAAACACATGTGAGAGAAGAAGCCGAGATATAAACTTAGAACGAATGTCGTGTTTCCGGGTCGTATGTGAAAGCATTTTCTATTGAATTCTATTACAGTTTCAAAACTCATCGAATCGAATCCATATATTGTTCTACAGGTCAGCGAGTGAAATGATTCGAAATTATTCTGGCCTAAATATTCAACTCGCATTCTCTATTTATAACTTTTTATTAGTTAATGTTAAACCTTAATTAAATTTAAAATAAAAAAAAACCTGATTTATTTT
Source organism: Nezara viridula (assembly GCA_928085145.1). Lineage (NCBI taxonomy): Eukaryota > Metazoa > Arthropoda > Insecta > Hemiptera > Pentatomidae > Nezara > Nezara viridula. The sequence continues at coordinate 44,890,276 of OV725081.1, forward strand.
TATTCGAGAACAACTTAGCGTAAAACATCACAGGAACCAAATGACTTCCGTATTCACCTAGTACAAACTGCTTGCTATTTGGTATTGTGATATTTCTATAACATAAAATAATACTTTATTTTCCTTTACAAGTCCAGAAAAAATATGAAAACATCGTTTGTATCAAAGCAAATGGAAATTACAAAAAAAAAATTCTTTTTTTTTTGACAAACGAAAGAGATCAGTAAATAATTTTTTTCCATCAAAAATTGTATAAACAATTAAAACATAGTAACAATGCCATTTTCAAATCAATTATAAATAGTACTGAACATTTTAATTAAAATCACTAGTTCTTTTCATGAACATAAGGTAAGAGACAATTACAAAAAAATAGTTTTTTTTAATTGAAAAATATTTGTAAATTGTTTTTTTAATTGAAAACTTCTTTAGCCGCATTTTGTACTTTTTTTTTGTGGAGAGTGAATTACATTGATCGGTCAGATTTCGTTCGGCATTAACGCTCGTGTAAACTCGGCTAGAGTCGACTAGTTAAAATATTTTTACATATGGATTAAAATATCTCAAAAACTATAAATTGGGCCTGCATACTGTACACGAGGAAATTGTTCAGCATTTCATACACTCTGCAATACGCTATAACTCAAAATGGTATGTTAACCGGGAGGCGAAAAGGAAAAAAAATAGTGTTGAAAACTAAATGATAAGGTTAGTTGAACACATGAATTTAAATATTTCAGATACTAAAAATCGGATCTGTATACTGTATGCGAGAGAAATGTTCAGCATTTCATCTTCTTTGTAATGAGCTATTATTTATAATTTATATTTCATATTATTAATCTAGCCTTATGTTTTAGCTTATATCGTGTGGTCTAAAGCACACACCTTAGTTGTTGTTTTTTTTTCCTTTAAGAACAATATAATTTTTATTTTCTTAATGATATTTACAACTGTATTAAAGAAATACATTTGTTAAATTTGAACATATGGATATAATGACGTGAAAACGCTTGTTGAGAAATTACCCAAAGGTACTCTATGATATGTTTACATTAGGAGATCAGGGGACCATCTTCTTTTCAGATAGGTTAGAAACGAGAGTGTTGGGATGATTCTGAAGTTTATCATGAAAGGATAGGTAACTGGATTAGGCCAGATCTGAAACTTAAGAAACATTTAGGTCATTACAGATGGTTTTATTTGCAACAAAGTAGGGAGCATTAAGGATTTTAAGAAGGATTTTGGATTGCAAGGATTGGATACGAGAGGAATTCGATGGTTTGGTAGAGCCCCATAGCTCAACTCCTTAAGTCCGAATAGGCCTTATTATAGTCATGTATAAGAGTCTTTTGTAATTAATTGGAAGTTTAGAGCGTTTGTCTAGTAAGTGCTATAGTAATCGGAAACGTTGAGCGATTTCTTGTCGTTTCAGTATGGTATGATATAAAAAATTAAAGCATAGTAAAAACACATTTTCAAACTGACTTTGAATACAAACTATTGAAGATGTTTCTAAGTAGAAACTTTGACAGCCGTCGAAACACAAATGCTGAGTACTGTATTAAAACTCCTGAAATTTCCGGTGATTCGGACGTACAACCGGTGAATGGTACGAGCGTACAACAGTTGGTTTTCAAAGAAAACTGTTATCAAGTAAGAATTTTATTCCTTTTTGGCATCTGTTTTGATTAGTATGCCGTATAATATATCTTTTAGATGTAGAACATTCCTTTAATATAGCTGGTAAATCATATATAGGCCACAAAATTACAAATTTTAAATATACTAGTTCTTCTGAAAACGCCATCATTAATTTTCTTTGCAGCAGTTGCTAAGTTGTTTTGATGTTTTTCAAGTTAAAAGGATTGCGTCAGCATCCAATTTTCACACTTCTTACAGTTTTTAGTAATTCAACTTGTAAATAAAAATTCATTTTCTCACATATAAGATTGATCTACTATTTTGTTTTGTTTTTGATATTAATTGTTTTATTGAGGTATAATACATTTTACCACACTTAAGGGTACTGAGTATTAAATCTGTAAGGCACATCCATACTATATTAACAATTTAATAAAATAAAAAAAATGAAATACATAAAGATAGATATATAAAAGATAATAATGTATATATAACAAAATAAAAACTGTAATAAAAACAAAGAAATATAGCTTATAGTGAAATAATACAGAAAACTCATAAGAAAAAAATGAAAGAAAATAATAAAAAATAAGTAAATTAAAATTAATGATAATAAATTATTAGAATTGAGTAAATAGAAAAAACAAACAATCAAAAAACTAACAGTCATAATTACTTACAATTATCTACTAATTAATACTGTCGATTTATTTATAATACTATACTATGCTCATATATATATGTATATATATATATATATATATATTTAAAGCTAATATACGCTTTAAAGTATATAAGCTTTAAAGCTAATATACAAATATACAGTATTAACAATATATATATATATATATATATATATATATATATATATATATATATATGTATATATTGTTAATACTGTATTAGTTTTAATTTAAGTTAATATTAGTTTTAAAGAAGTGTCCATAATGATTGATAAGTATGCTGTGTTTGTAGCAACCCAATATAAATTGGCAGCATCCTTTTATGAAAATAAAGTGATTGTCTCTATATATATGACTATAATTAATCTATACTTTTATAATTACCGTAATAATACTATATTTTTTTAATCATAATACCATATAATACCATTATTTCAAAAAAATAAAAATGAAAAGCTATAAACAAAATTATTTTAGTATATATTACTAAGCAATAGTTAATGGATGACCTAAATTTATGTTGTTTTTTTTTTTAGCTTTCAAATTAAACTTCTTTAAATCTTTTATAGAAAAGGATGAATTGCAGTTTAATTCAAACTAAACGTTTCAATGATACTTTTCAAGAGACGAGATACGTACATAATATTTAATAATTATATTTATAAATAATATTAATACACTGTTTACAAAACAAAAAGGATAAATAAATAAAATAAAAATATATATGTTAAAAATGTTAGCCTCCTTAAAAAAAAATCAATAAAATATTTCTCTCTCATACAATCCGAGGTATTTTACTGAAGCTATGCAAATAGTTATGCAACGTAAATTTAAATAGTTAGTGACAAAGGCTTTAAAAATATACGACATTTACCAACACAAATAATTTGGTTTCAAGGATATGTTTTATTTTTTTTTTTTTTTAACATTTGAATCAATTTCTGCTTTAAAAATAAACCAGTACAACAGGTAATATTTTAAAAATACAAGTATATTCTTATGAATATGTGCAGAAATTTCATAAATAAAGTTAAAAAACTAGAAGAAGAACGATGAAAAAAAGCGTCATATATTTTCTGTTTATATACGAATATCGTATAGTATATAGATTTTAAAGTACATAAAAAAAATATAAACACAAGGTAATATAATTTAATTAAAATGTGGAAAGACAATAAAAAAATATAAAATATTCTATGATGTACATTTGTAGTTTAATGAAAGTACATTGAGTAATTCCTGAATATTCCAGTCTGATTACAAATCACTCAAGTTTAAATCCAATCGTGGTACACCTCATTACCATCCAAAAATTATTTGGATTATATGTTAAAATACTTTCTTAATATATTTTTTTTTAGAGAGAGAGAGGGAAGGGACGGTACTATAACGGAAATATTTTTTAATATTCAATAAATTTACATAAACAGATTTTTATTTATTTAATTAGACGTCTTCTGGAATATTTATAAATCTCAGGAATTATTAAAGAATGCAATTTTTGAACGTTTTAAATAATTATTAAAAAATCGATGGATTAACAATCATACAGAACCATGAACAAATCTTAAAGAAAAATCTTTTTACTTTCCAGCATTTTTGACAGTTTATACTATCTAAATGCTATGATTACTGAAATAGGTCAAAATTGTTTGGATAGTTCTGATAAAACAACGCTAACGTTTTAGTATAAAACTAGTTTTTGAGGAAATAATCTTATGTTTACTAAATAAATTTTCAATCATCTTATTATCGATGTTTAATTGAGATATAAAAGAAGTTCATTAGAATTTATATAGAGATGAAATTTATTGAAGTGCTAACAAAACAGGTCTCCTTAAGCTTCAAATGACATTTTACTAAAATTAAAAATTCAGTTTTTTTTTTTTAGATTTATTATTCCGATTTGAGCAATGAAAAAATAAAATAAACATTTTTCTTATATTAAAAAAATATATATATATTTTATTGAGAATAGTAAATTTTTATTCAAAATAATGAATAATGGCAGTTTTTAAAATATCAAAAATAACCGAAAGAGATACTTAATGGTCGTGTAGCTTTTAAGGCATAACTAAGTGATAGGGTCTTTAAAAGGGGTGGTAAGTTGATCGCTTCTTGCTGTGAGCAAACTCGAATTACTTAACCTGTGTTTACCACCTTACCTGCTCCCCATACCACCTACAGGAATTATTATTTTATATTTAATTTTATATTTTGATTAAATTAAATATCAGGTTTTATTACAGTTTAAAACTGAATCTAAAAATCAGACATACAAAGTTCTTCTCAGTTTAAATAATTGAAAATTAAAAAAACTTAAGATTTATATTTATATAAATTTAAATTAATTTAAAAAAAAAGCTAAATAGAAACTTTCATTTGCTGCTTAATTACTGTTTGACTAATTAATTTTATACAATGTTTTTTTTCTTTTAAAGCTGATGTATTGATTAAACGTATATAATGCAGTGAGGTTACAGTTTAAATTAGGCCTAAATTATTTTTGTCAAAACCATAACGAATTTCATGTTTCAATATTTATTAATATCATAATAAATATTTTTATCAACGAATGTCTAATGGTTTTAGAATTCTTAAGCAACAAAACATAGCAATACGATATATTATCGAAATTATTTAATGAGACGAATCGATAATACTAATAATATATTTTACACTTGCATTAGCAGCCAATCGAAGGTTTCAGAAATCTATTATATTTCGGTCATTTATGAAGATCAGAGGACAAATAAAAAAATGTTTTTATAACAACACGCTAAGGATTCAAAAGATAACATAAATTCATTTTTTTAATTTTGATAGTTTTTAGGGATTAACTGGTTGTTAATAATAATCTAATGCATAACTATTTGCAGTGATATAAATCCAAACCGAAATAATCATTGAAAGTCAATATTTCTTTTCGTTGTTTTTTTATTATCTCAAAATAGTGTATATAGGTATGTATGTGTTTTTTGCTTAGTTTTGATTTTCTTATTTTTAGGTTATTTTAATTTTATTTATTGTATATACTTCTTGGTTATTATTTATTGTTATTTTGCTTCTATTTATTTTATACTTTGTACATACCGTATGAATTTTATCATAACTCACTATAACTAATGTCCAAGTGATGGATTGTTGTAATACTCAATAAAAAAAAAAAAATTATCTCAAAAGTATTGAACTGAAAATTGCAACTGAGTTTATTATGAAGGATAAGTAACATTTAACAACATGTTAAGTGACAGAGAGAATTTTTCAGAAATTAGGGCTGCAGTACAATTTTTTTTTTTCCTTTACAACATTTTCTGTAAGCAGTCAAGAAAATGTGCGCAATTGTTTCTTTAGAATTAGTAAAGAAAAAAAACCAGAATGACGAATTACCATAAGAAAATATTAATAAATTCCTAATAAGCTTCATTTGTATAATTGTAATTTTCATGGGGTGTAGAAATCACTTTCAAAATAAGTATTAAATGGAAACAATTAGTTACGATTAGATATTATTTAATATTATTTATTATAAATATTGTTTATTATAATAGGATACCTTTGCTCGTTTTGAAAATTAATAAATGTCCTATTGTAATTTTTTAGTTAGTAAATTTTTAGTTCATTCTAATATCAAAGTTTTGGATACTGATCCTATTTATTGTAAGCTAATCAGACAAATCAGACAAATGTAGTCTCAGTAATCTTAACAATGAGCGAAGAATAACGAGCGTAATTATATTATTTAAATTCCAATATTATTTTGGAAGATTTGAAGAACAAAGTCTTAAGGCTCTACACCAATAAGTAACAAATCGGCCAACGCTTCGCCAATCCTTGCAAGAAGAAAGCAAGATCACATAAATACAAACCAGATATGGCAAATCAATAAATTGTAATAAGTTTCTTTTTCTATTCCATACTATTATTGATTCTATCTATCCGTTTGCTTTTTGTCCTTCCAAGTGGTGTCTTGCCTCTTATTGAGGCATTCATAGTTGTGGAGAGGTGGGATCGTCCCTAATGGATTGCACCGAACTGCATGCCCATCTTAACTTTCTTGCCTTCATATCGTGAGATACTGACTGACCAGTTTCTGTTAGCAGTTCTTCATTGGTCCTTCCCCTCCAAGTCTTAATACTATGATCCCAGATCGCTCCGGTTGTGGTACGAAGGATTTTCCCCTCGAATCATTCATTATTTTTTTTTTATTTCAATACCTTTCAAAGAATACAATACAGTATAGTGTACTTCTACATGCAATATCTATTTTTTTATTTTTTTATCTTAGCTAATATTGTAAAACCAAGAAGATAAATACCTCAAGTATACGTTAGAATTTCCCTAAAACACTTTTTAACCGTATAATTTTTCACTTCCAAGAAATCGTTCCTCATAGTTACAACTTGCCCTTTGAATATCTCTATTTTGTCAATTGGTGCGTCCCCTTGCTGCTAACCGCGAAGCTAACCCGTCCACCAGTAACCCAATTGTAATTAGTACCTGGGTCCAACTTCAAAGAAAGGTCACTGCCACACGGCGTTCGAAACGGTACACAAACGCAGCAGTTGAAACCCCTTCCGCAGAAGTGATATGTGCTACCGAAACAGCCAACCGAGTATATATGGGTCCCTCGCTTTGCTAAATTACATAATTATGTTTAATAATTAGTAGCAGAAGGAATTGTTTATCAAATGTATATTTTTCAATTAAATACTTCATTATGAAATAAGTGAAATTATCAACATTGTTCATTAGTTTTAATGAAAAACTATCACGTACGTAATATTTTTTTTAAATCTTAATTATTATTTGAGATGGAGTTAGTCGAGGGTGCGGTCAAATAAATAAAAAAATAAAATATATTAATTATTTTAATTTTTGCCGACGTTTTGACCCACTTTGCAGGTCGTCTTCAGGGCGTAGGATGTATGATGACATTAGCATTTTTTTTTTAAATAAGATATATCAATCATTTTTATTTATTGCTAAGATTTTTAGTTTATAAAATTAATTTAATTTTTTTCTTTTTTTTTGTCTAGTATAGTTATTTTTTAATATATCTTTGATAAATATGTACCTTTTTAGTTATTCATATAATAATATAATAGCTTTTATAACCACAATTGGTCATCATTTGTCAGTACTCCACTTTTATTCTTCATGGAGTTTCTTCCAGAAATAAGTTTATTTTTCTATTCCATTCTATGATTTATTTTTGGTTCATTACACACAACAAAAAAACGTCCTATTGCGTTGTAACGAATGGAAAAAATCATGATAATTGTTTTAATTGGAAAAAATAATCTCTTGTACCATGTGAGCAATTAATTCGTTACTATATAAATATTTCTTCAATCTTGGAAGATCTATTTTAATTATTCAAGTTGTGAGTACACCTTTCTTATAATTTATCTGTATTTGAAAAAACAAGAACATTGTACTATAGGATGGTAAAATAATAAGATAGTAAAAAGAGGATGATAATGTGAAATAATACAATAATTTGTTTACTTTTTTAATGCAAGCCTAAGAAAAAATTCCTAAAAATTTAAATAATAAATCCTTAAAACATAGTAAAGAGGGGGTTGATTATAAGAAGAAAAGTATATTATAAATAAAAAATATGTAGGAGAAACAAATAAATTAAATAATTAATTCATCCATAGAAAATTCACAAGTCTGTAAGACATGTTTCACTGTTCTAATATTTAAGAATTTAAGAACATTAAATTAAAAAAATATATATCTATATATAAACTAAGGTGTGAGTAAACCCAAAAATATAAATTCAAAAATATACTTCACAGAATTATAAAATAAGTATGATGCATAGAAACTAAAAATATAAAAGCCAAACTATAAATCAAAAGGCTATTACGTTACACGAGTTCAGATCTAAGATATGTTTCGACAGATAATATCTGAAAACTGTTTCATGAACAAATCATATTACTTTACCTCATATTTCAATATAAAAAATCAATAATCTAAGAAATATTATCAATAATATTACTTTCGAGACGTTACCTTAGTACAAATTATTCCGTAATAATATTTGTACAGTTACACAAGATTATTGTAGCGGGTTGAGTTATTACATAGAATATAATGATGACCTTTTAGTTAATAACCTGTCAAATGCAGTACCGTAGTTTTTTACTTCCAGCAACGGTTGAGGATAAATCCCGGAGCATCCATTTCAACAAGTCAGGATTTGCAAAATTTGAGCTCTAAACCGTCTATTATGTCGTGTTATATTCTAAACCCTGAAGAACTCGAGGAGCACACATATTTCATCTTGGTGATATAGTTATGTAGAGTGCAATAATACAACCATAACATCCATAACCGCATATAAAAAAAAAAATTAAAACTTGAATCACTACATCACTATCCCTACGGAGGATTCAGTGCTACTATCATATTTTTTAGTCAAGGTTTTTACAAGGTCATGCCTTTAATTAATTATTTAATAGATAATGTCAGCTTTAAACGGGAGAGGTGTGTCCAGGAGTGCCTTCCGATCCCATGGTCGATCCACAGTTGATGTTATATAATAACTAATAATCTGTCACAGCCGGATTCAAAAATGGGACCGAAACATAAAATCACAATGCCTTACCCACTAAGCTAACTCAAATCCTATCGGACTATCAGAATATATTTTATTTATTCTGATTTGTAAGTGATTTACACTATTTTCAAGTTAATTTAACTTTGCACTCCAACATTATTTTTACAAAATAGCAATTTGAATTTTTTTTCTTGCTTCATTTTCCAATTTTTGTTTCTAATAACATTTTTAATAGTGAGATTTTTGTAATCTGAGGCAGAAAACAAAACCTTTTTATAAAGAGTGTCATAACCTACAATATAATAACCTATACTAGCTAACCAACATCAGCAAATCTATACTAACCTAACCTATACTAGGATTCCCATATACGTGCCACAACTGTACACTCCTTCCCTTTCCTTGTTACCTTTCACTATCAAAACAATTGTTTATCTGTAGTATAAGCACTTGTTTGTTATTTTTAAATAAGGATAATGTACATTGTATTTGTATCTGGGGTTGGAAAACAGTTAACAATTATTACATAAGTTTGGTGATCAATTTTAACTTAATATTCATAAATATTTTAAATATTTATTATTTTATTATTAAATATTATATTATTATTAATATTTATTAAAATATATTTAATTTTAAAAAATAAACGTATTAATGCATAGGCATTAAGATATATAAATTTTAGTTATTTCATTACCTATATCAAAAACACCAAGTCTAATAAAATAGCTTTCTATCCTAGAAAGAGAAATTGATTTTTTTTTTGTAAAAAAATTACGAATAAAAGTTTTAAAAATCTACTGGCCGACCGCATGGATGCTAATCTCTAAACTTCTGAGTGACACTCCTGATTCTTCTGGTGACGCGGCAAATGAATGTGAACAACTCATAGTACTAAATTCTATGACTAGGAAAGTTTTGATCCTTAAGGATCTTGTTAGTGAGGTTAAGCAACAGGCGTGGTTTGAATTAAATACATATGAGTTCTTAAAGTACGTAATTCAATTTATAAAAATGTTTTCAAAGCTATTACATGGTGTTTGTTCTATCTCTTAGTCATTTAGTGTCGTAGAATAGCTTATTATTTTGTAACCCTTTAATAGAAATGAAATAATATAACTCATAATAAATAAATAATTCTGATTCAGAGAAATCCTGATTAATATGGAAAAAAAGAGGAGGGATTAGGGAAGCCCCTACATCCGATATCTGGGTCCAATTATAGCGTCTCAAGGCCGCAATGGTGTAACCTTCGGATTAATTGTTATTTCATTCTTTAACAACAACAAAAAGAAGTCGGTAAATCCAAAGTAAATTAAATAAAAAACTATCTCCGGCTGCCAGGGGTAATTGAATACTTTTAAGTCAATATATATTTTTTAAAAAAAGCTATTTTATTCCTTAAATAGTGGTTTGTATGGTATTAGTAATGGACTCACGCCATTTTTAGCTACCAGCTATTACTGCGTCGTCTTATTGGATGTAAAATTGGTCAACTGTTATTTTCGCGAAGATGGAATAGTTTTCTTTTGCCTGATCCGAGACCAATCTATTCACAAAATTATAAAATTGTCACTAATTATTTACTTAATGCATCCTCTTCTAAGCAGTGTTAGGTCTGATCCACAAGTCTATCTTCAGCCAGCTTTCTTCTCTTCGTTCAATCCATTCCCCTCCGATAAGAGGCTTCCTTCATCCCGCTCACTCAAGTCTTCCTTAGTCGCCCTTTTGTTCTTTCTTCTACCTCCCACCTGCGTCTAATAAATGACACTTGCAAGTCTGCCTTCTGTTATAAGACAAACATGTCGAAACCACCTCAAATTAGCTGATGTTTCTCTACTATATTATATCTTGTAGATCCAGGCTGGATCGAATTGTGATGTTCCTCATTCGGTCTCTCTTTAACCCTAAGGGGTTAGTGGTCCTCCATATCTTGAAGTAGGCTTTTATGTTTGCTTGTTAGGGTCCTTGCTTGCTAGGCTACTTGCTTGCCATAATTATTTGCTATTTTTTGATGATTTCATAATTTTGTTTCTTCTGTCCAGGCAGAACAGAAAAAAGATACGGTCACATAAACGTAGACCAAATATAGCACATCTCAACCCAGCGATTAAAAAAAAGGCAGACCAGGTCAAAAAGTATTGAGATTATGATATTATAATACACTATTTAAAAAATAATTTGATTTTTAAAAATGTCGACTGAGGAAAAATCCTATCTGTCCTAAGGGACTGAGTATACTTTTGTCCCATCTTTAACTGGTTGGTTGGTTTTTTTATTAAAACTTGGTGTAACAGTAAGATGTATTTCACACTTGAATGAAACTCAAGAATCTTCTGAAAATACATCAATTTACTTTCTGTATATTAACACGCACGGATGCAAATGAATTCCTGTATATTAACATGTACAGATAGAAGAGATGGAATGTACTTGTAAAGAGCTTCTTGTACACCGTTTCGACATCCATTGACATTAAACTTTATTTTCAACCTACAAATCTATTTGAGTAGACATGAGAGTAAATTCTGTCTCTTGATACAAGCAGGGTTTTTCTATTTTATATATTTTTTTATTATTAAATTATATTATATCTCAACAATTTTAGTTTTTTAAGTATTAGAAATTTTATTCATCTCATACGATCCTGATCTTAATCAAGATACGAAATGAAAGTTTTTCAATACTTTCAACTCGAATAGTTTAATAATATAGTCAAAACAATCAAAGGATCTCATTAAATAATCTGAACCATAATACTTAAAAATGGTTTTAAAAATCGTTAAATACCTAAAAGCGATCTACCTATAAACATATCTGACCTTATCGCTTCGTCGTTTTGTGGTTAAAATAAAAAAAAAAAATCGATTGTACTAAATGATTGTTAATATATAAAAACATTACATAATCCAATAGGCGTTTCATAGCCAAGTAGCCACAAAAAAAATATATTTTTAGAAAAATCATAGAAATTCGTTTTAAGCATTCTTGTGAAATAAAGAATTCTTTTGAATTCACTATATGAATTTTCAATGATATTAAAAAATATAAATTTTCAGATTTTGGTTTTCTAGAAAATTATTTTCTTTACTGCCGATGACCGGCGTTTATTAAAATATTCTTAATTTATCAGGATATAATCCAAATTAAAGCTTACTTGAAAAGCTGAATTTTCGCTATCCATAACTTTTATTATTTTTTTTAGTTCAAGAATAACTCCTCAGCCGATTTTACATTCCTACCTATACTAGGTAAGGAAAGTATTGCAATCGGGTCAAATTTCCGACATGCGGTTTTCGACGGATCTATACGTTTCACAGCCCCTTGAGTCCGTTAAACACATTTTTAGCCATTGGTCTGTCTGTCTGCCTGTCTGTCTGTACCAAGATTTTCTCAGGAACTACTGAACCGATTTCGTTGTTTTTTTTTTATTTTGTAGGGTTTTGACTACCGGTGCCTGTGACAGAAATTCGGTGCTCCGTGCGCAATAGCTTGCGCGCAATAAATGAAAAACACGTTTTTCTATAGACTGTAGCGCAAAAACGGCTTTAACGATTTTGATTAAACTTTCCTATAATGTTGTAATCATTTTTCTTTCAATTTTCGTATATGGACTAAATTCCTGAAAAAAATCAGAAAAAAATGTTATAAAGAAAAGAAAAATTTTATGAGGCCTAGCTCCCTAAATATATATTATATGGTAAAATTTATAATAAAACTTTTGAAAGGTAATTAGATTACTAACTAAACAAAAAAAAAAAATCATCGGAATCGAACCAGTATTAGCGATGATACAGCTTATTCTATTTTTAACACATTTTTTTAACTTATTACTTTCCTACCTATACTAGGTACACTGATCTACCTTAAGGCGGTTTCATTGCCTTAGTTTATTTAATAAATTATACTCAAATCTTTTGTTTGATCAATTTTCAGGAAAATAAATGTAGTTCAATTCTTTTTTGTTTCTTCATGAACGTATGTAAAGATATAAAAACTTTTCTGAAATAGGTAGGAATGTCGTGTGAGTGGACACAGCAGATTTTTTTTTTTTTTTACTTATTTCAGGAATTCTTCCATTTCGTATATATGATAGGATTTTAAAACACCAATAATACGGGTGGATCGGTGGATCTCACAAAATCCATAAATATGGATTTTCTTAGCAAAAAAAAAATGATTTTTTTTACACAAGATCCATAACAACAACACGACTATACTGATCCATAAGGTAATATCTACTTAATTCGAAAATCTAAGACTTCTTCCCAAAGCAAATTTACTTTCAAGGCACAACATTCTTCAAAAATTCAAAACTAAATCTTCCAAATCCGTTTAGACTTCCCTCGTTCTAATCTAGCAAAACAACTAATCCGAATTTACTAACTTCCATGAGCTGCAAATAGGTTAATAATATGACGTCAAACCTCAAATTATACCCATAGAACATCGTCTATCATGAACAGATAGTTAGTAAATTCTAAATTTAGGAAATAGTTATACACCATCGTATACCGACCTGGTATTGAGAAGCGGCGTGGGTGGGCGAATCCGGCACCGGAGAAGAATGGTTTGTGTATTGTTGCTAAAAGTCAGAGTTGTGGAGAGGCAGCAAGTTTGCCTAAATTGTTGACTAACTAATTAGCGAAGTTGGAGGCATCAATGGGCCAAGGGACAATGTCTACTCACCCTCAATTATTAATGAAATAATATTATAAGTCCTCTCCTCCAATGGCCCACATCCTCAAACTCAATGCCTCAACTCTTTACTCAACTTTGGCGAAGTTCAGAAATGTGCCGGGCTTTAGAAATATAATGAGACCTTTAATTGAAAGTCTTGATAATGGTACGCCTAACTCCTGAATGAGTAAACAATTTTTTAAAAATGATCATAATAACAATACCAAAAAGTAGCATGACTATGAATAATTATTAAATACTAATAAAAAATATGTAATAAGAAAGAAACAAAATAAACACATATAATAAAATAATAAACAAATAAAAACAAATCTTCTTAAATTTATACTTTTAAAGATCTAATCATTTTTTTTTTATTATAAAACAGTTTAACTAGATCAGTACTTCTACATTTTAAAAAAAGATCCCTTCTTTTTTTTTTCAAAACATCTAATTTTTTTTTTATTTGTAATCGCCTCATTGGCGGCAAGTTTTCTATACTGTATTGTAGTACTTTGTCTCTATTAAGTATCGGAATAGGGTGGTGACTCCATCTTCGTTGTCTCTTAATATCTCTTTCATTGCAATTGGTAGTTTCAATTTTAGCCGAATGTTGTTGAACTCAACACTCTACTAACAGGTGTTTTACTGACTGCGGTTTATTGTCACACTTTTGGCACGTGGGTGCTTCTAGTCCTCTGAGAAGGTACCCGTGGTCAGTGACCGATTCGTATTTTACACAATATGGTTTCTTCTCTTCTGGATATTCTTGTGCTACTAGCCAACTTGTTGCAGTCTGTTTTTATTTCTAATAGTTTTGACTGTTCAGTTTTCCATCTATTTACCCAATTTTCCAACAACTTCTTTTTTGTTCCGTGAACCCAGTCCTCCACTGTGGTAAAGTTTATTGAAATTATGGCTCCCTTCCTTGCTAAGTTAGCTGCTTGGTTTGCTCTTTCATTGCCTGAGATGCCACTATGAGATGGAACCCAGACAAATATCACTCTGACCGTTCTTTCTTTTAATTCCCACCATAGAATCAATATATCTCTTAATATTGAATTGCTTGGCCATGGGTTACCTATTGTTGTCATGACGCTTTTGGAGTCTGATGCTATCATCCATTGATTGTCATTGGAATTTGATATCCAATGGAGGGCCTCATGGGACAGCGCAACTCATCTGATGTATACTATCTTAGTCGTGGCCTTATGTTTTTATTTTTATTATTAATCTATTGAGGTTGTATAAGAAGTTTCTTTATTTTCCTGATTTATTTATAAAAGAACGTTTGAGTTATCGATCAGGCATTAAAACAATGAGAACATTGTTAACACCTATTTTATAGTCGATAATTATTCAACATACGATTTCCTGGGGCTGGAAAAAAATTTCACATGCGTTATTAAACATTGAGATATTTACAACCTGTATTTAACTATTCTTTAGTACCCAAAAATCCTTTTAAAAATATAAATTACGTTAAATTTACAAATATCTTTTATATTAATTTTAAATCAAACATTTCAATGAACCTACATTTTAATTAGTGTCAGACGATGGCACTACTAAACAATGATCGTACTTTGAATTAAATCATATTAACAAATATTTGTCATTTGTATATTACAGAAAATAGTTGTTTTTTTTTGTTTTGTTTTTTTTTGCAATCCACACCTGTTAACTACATATATTAACAATCAGCAGATGAGCTGGCTGAATAATAAGAGCAGAAAATAATTTATTCATATTTTTTTAATTCTAAATAAATTAAATTGCCTTGAGATGGAATAAATTCGGGACAGTGGGTAAAATTTAGATTGTGGTGATTCCGTGATGGATACACTGTGTTGGTTTAGTCTGCAAAAACGTGCTTTGTGTAGCCACGTGTTGCGCTACTACCTTGCAGGACACTACTCTTGAGGCACATGAAACAAGAATTTTGGAAAAAAATTTGGAATTAAATACAACCTCACTGCGTGTAGTGAACTAGGGTTGTCAAACGGCCGCAAGGAAGTAGCGCAGTACATGCCTACGTAAAGTGGAATCACCACAAACTAAATTTTACTCGTTGTCCCAAAGTTAACCAACCAATCCCAAAGTTACTCCATTTTACGGTATACTTTTAAACAAACAGAGACAGAAAGATGCCGGAATTTTGTCAATGACGGTTCAAAAAATTACCAGACTAATATGAGTTAAAAATAAAAAATAACTTGATATTCATAAACATATTTAAATTAATTATTGTTATCAAAATATTCATCAGACTAGGATGTAATTGCCAGTTGCGAACAATAATATCTCGAGGAATGCCCATGATCTATTTACATTACATTAAAGTGTAATGAAAGGGCTCTAAACTGAGCGTTTAGCCACTAACATATATCCGATGCTCATCAATGATATTAGCGCTGAGTTCAGTTTACCGGCTGTTACATCAATGCGTTTAGGAACAACCTGCCGGATTTCTCATGATCATCAATAATCTCAGTGCTGAGTTTAAGAACTTACTCAAATTTTATGGTACAATATCAGTAAATTTCAAGCATACCGCGTCCACTACTATCTAACGTATGTACAACAATGCGATTCCATTCTGATCCTCTTTGATTCGCATCATGGACAATATTTAAATCTCAATAATTATGAGTCGATATAAACGAACTACATATGGAAAAAAAATAGTTATATAAAGGAGAAAATACAACGTTTGTCGACCAGATCTTACTCACATAGTATGGTCCGCGTCCACTGTATGTGTGTGACGTCAAAGTAAATAGAAATTGTCAGGGTGCTTAGAAAAAAAAAAAAAAAAATGTAATACAAAAATAATTGTATAGATTAATTATGTTAAATAAATACGACGGAATCGGTTTTTGAAAATAATTCTTTCTTTACACTCTTAATAGCTCCTACACACAGTGGGCGATGTGTCCTGGCGATACGATCCTTTTGTCGGTATCGCTGCGGATTCGGTCAGCAGGAAATTTTATACACTGGATAACATTAATCAATTATAAAACATTAAAACTTGATAAAAAATTCAATAATGATTACAAATTAAAAAATGTTATTGTAGTTAGAAATATAAATATAAAATAATGATTGATTAATTTCTATTTAAGAAACAAGATAAAAGAAAGATGAGGAGAATTCTAAATAATAAAATCTCCAAAATAGGAGTAAATATAAATTGGATGATTTTTATGCTGGATGAACCAAATGATAGCGATGAGTCCAAGATGAACAAAATTATCAAGCTTATGTAATTTATTTACAGAGGGGGTTAGTGAGAGAAATAAAAAAAATATGTTCGGACAGGATTAAAACTCGACAATAATTTCACAAACATTCGTCTATTTATATATTTATACAAAATCTTTAATTTGAACTATGGAAACTACTATCAAGGAAAATTAAAGTACAGAAAAAGGCTGGTTAAAAAGACCTTAATGATTCATAATTGGTAATTGGTTGACTGTCGTGGATAATGAAGAGAAGAATAGTTGGGGTGCTCAGTCAAAAAGGAAGGCAAAAAATAAATTATAATATTTATTTCTTACATATGCCGACGTTTCGACCTGAAGTTCAGGCCTTCATCAGGGCTTTCTCCTTAAGTGTCAAGGGGAGAATGGACCTTAATGATTGTTTATTGAAGTTGATACTTGGACAGCAAAGTCGAGATTATAGGAAATTAATGTTTGAAGTTTAACAATAGAACTGCAACACGATGTCGAACGATTCTAATGAATTGCCCATTCCTAATCGACGATCACCTACAACAGGTATCAGAGGAAACATTGAAGGAACACATTAACATCGATAGTCGCTTTATCTCAATGCTAATCACTCAGGCAACATGGAACGAGGCCTAAAAACAAGAGAATCGCGAAGTAGAACAATAGCCCCATTCTTCCACAGCGGGCAGATTGGGTCCGAGTCAAGGGCGTACAAAACGATAGTGACTTTTACAAGTACATCAACCACCTTCGGACATTTTTCAAGTTAAAGAAAACAAAATCTTTGTTTTTAATTTTAGAGAATAATTAATAAAATATTTAATTTATTTAAATCGAAATAAAAATTTATTCCATGGTGGACCCACCTCCACCAACAAGAACAATTTGCATATTTTATTTACAAAATATATAACTTTTTTTATTGAATAATATAACAATCTGTCACATGGACATTGGTTAAGATAATATTCACACAATATATACAACAAAAAATTATAGATAAATAAGTTGAAGAGAAAAAAAAAATACATACATATCTATATACACTATTTACAATCAGGCGAGGGAACTCCGAGGCAGACTTGTCCCGCCAACTATGGAGGGAAAAGCAAGACTCCAGGAGATCCCAGCGCTACTCTCAATAATCTCAGCGAGATCAACCGCTACACTGGTATTAAAGCCTGCGGAGATTTATCGAGAGCACGGAGCATATAAAATTAAATATATTTTAAAGCAATAACCACAGGCCTTGAAAGATGCAATTTTCGATTGTCTATGAGTTGAAGATGTACATGTAGATTATATTTCGTATCTTATTTATGGAAATAAAGCTATTTTTTCCATTAGTCATTAATAAATCTGTAATGAATGTAATACAAACTAAACAATCCCGCTTTAGCATCCAAAAAAAAATAAATCAAGCAGACTCTTTGACATTAAAGACAATAGTAACACCAACGATACAAATATTAATTTAAAGACAGTCACTAAAACCTTTCTCAGGTACAAGTTTGACTGACATTTTTTTTCTTCCCTACCTCCTTGGCTTTTCGGCGATATGGGGTTTTTGCCTGGGTAGAGGAGAGGGCGAAGAATCAATGCCAGCCCCCCCTTAAAAGACCCCTTCACCGAGACTCGAAACATTAATTTTCATTTAATCAGGTTCACGGACAACGCGTGTTTTACACACGTTACGCGCTCGGCCACCTTGCCCTCACTTCCATTAGTCAAGGAACACTACCTCTTCACCGAGCAGAAAACCTAAGACTGTTGTTACCTATTTCACATTCACTCATATTTCATCCCGAAAAGTTGACATTTCTAGAGAAACGACAAGATAATAATAGTCAGGGAACTTTTAAAACCTCCAAAAAGTTTCCAAGACAATACAATCGTTCTGTCATAACCAAGGTTGTTATAAAGACATTTGTGATACAGGATCCTAGGATAATACAAATTATATAACCGTTATCTTGTTTGCCTACTGTTCAATGAAAGCACAAGATGAATGAAATGAGTAATGATCGGCTTATATATTATCAGTAGAGCTTGAGTCACTGCCAAAACTGACATTTCTTCTGATGGAACTACGTACGTATTTTACTTCTTATATTATTAAAAGTATTATTTACTTACTTTTGTATTGATTTTTATGAATTATGTTTATGTTATAAACTTTTTATTTGTGTCACAAAGAAAAGAAAAAAAAATGTATAACTTAAGGTATGAATTATAGTCGGATAATAGGTCATGAAATACACTTCAATGACTTAAAACAAGTTCTGTTTATTCCATTTTTAAAAAACGTTTCGATCCCAGTTTTTTAACATAAATAATGGTATCCTCATCAGTTTTTTAATTTAGCATCGATTCTCCAAGCACGCTGACAGACCCAACAGTACCGTCTGTGTATACATGATACTGGTATATATATATATATATATATATATATATATATATATATAATATATATATATATATATATATATATATATGTATGTATGTATGTATGTATGTATATATACACATATATGATACTTATAATAATCATTAAATTCGTCCGTACATGTAAAATACTCAACTCAAAATGTTGGTTTAGTTTTACTTTTATTTCTTTTAAAGTGAGTAAAAAGGACCTGAAAATCTTTTTTTTTTTTTTTATTATTATTTTTCTTTTAGGAATTTTATTGAAAAAAACTAACAATATATTTATATTTAGTTTTCGAAAAAAGACAATTAAAATAATGGTAATTACCATTTATTCTGTATTTAAGTAGGTAAAAAGTTTTTTTTTTAATTCAACAATTTTATTTAGACCCATTAACATTTTTAGTATCAGCAAATGAGCTAAAAAGTTTGTAGACTTTTAGATTTTATTAAAGAAAAAATACAGGATTTTATACATCTGCTTACAGAATATTATTAATATAAGTTAATGCAATAAGCCAATTTGTTCACTTGGGTCGTGAATAACTTATTTTTACATATTATCTAATATATATATAACCTAAATTGAGCTAGTTATAAACGAAAATGTGTCTAGTAATAACGTTAAATGAATTGCACGTGTAACAAGGATGGCCTGTATTTTGATACTTTAATAAATTGAAACATGTGCACATCTTATAATGTTATAAATAACTCAATTTTTATATCCTATTTTAAAGCGTTCATTGATGAAACTTTTTTCGAAGTTAATAAAACTGATCCGCCCAGATAATTTAACTTCATCAAAATATTTTAAAGCTCATTTCGTTATCCCTTTATCCAAACATAGAATTTGTTATCTTTATAGGATCTGAATATTAATATATTATAATATTTTATTGTGAATAGGTAGCATATTAATATATATAGAAAAATTATAATCAAAACTTCATTTTTAACTGTAATAAATATTTCAAATGTAAATCAAAAATAAATCTTCTCTACGCCTCTTTTTTTTATTTATTTTAGTAAATGATTTTTATTTTTTATTAATGACCAGTTTATTTAATATCAGGCGAATACTATTATACGAATACTACGAATACTATCTTTTTTTTTTTTGTTTCTTAAATAAACAATCCTTTCTTATGGTAGGAGATTTCCTTTACCAAGGTTCATTCCGTTTGCATTTTGAAAACTAATTTTACCTACATATTTGCGATAGTCAGAGTGCTTTTCAATGGCAAACTGGGCGGGCTTTTATGACCTGAGCACGTCAGTCACAGCTGTTAAGAGCTGAGGTACTCAATTTCACTGCGCAGCAAGGAAAGGTCATACGCGGTCGCATCGCAAGGCCGGCTCAAAGATTTACTGACAAAAAAAAGCATATATTGTACAAGTATACCTGGAAATCTCTTCGTCGGATCGATTGCCATGGCGACCTCGCTACTTTCGGGCATCTGACAGACATAACAATGGAGTCCTCCAACATCAAAACAAAAATCTTTTCCGGTTATATTTGGGAAACATCACGGCATTATCTAAAGTACTGGCATGAAACCTCAGGGTCATTTTTTTTTAAGCTGTACAATGGCATCGAGAATCAATCAAACCGTTCCTAGACTCAAGGATGGAATTCAGTACATTCCTTCATTCAGCAAAGGAACCACCCAGAGGTCCCGTCGTCATTTCGGGTCGATGAGTCCGCTCAACGTACAGCGTTATTATTTCTCAATTTACTATAAATATTTTTATTCAGTTCACATACAATCCACATTTGCATCTGTTTTTAAATACAATAATTCAGTAGATAGTCATTCTCTAACATTTTTTTTAATCTGATTCGTTTATTAGCAAAGTTAACTCTAATCGTCATAGACAAAGTATGAAAACGCAAACTATAGTTTATGTTCGAATTGTAATCTCAAAACAACTGTGTTTTTAAAAATTATTTATTTTTAGGAAATATTTCAGAAAATCAATGATTATTTCAATAGTAATTAAAAAATATTGAAATTTAAATGTAGTCACTTTTAGAAAGAATTAAGATTCAAGGCTCGTTTTTGAACAAACAAAAGTTTCATTATCAGAGATAAATATAATGTGAGGAGGGAAAACAATAAATCTGGTAAGAAAGGGTCATGAAAAATACAATTTTACACAAAAAAATAAAATTGAGAAGTTATAAATAAAAGCACAATGCAAATAGAAACGAAAAGAAAGTTTAGTAATGAATGAAAGTTTATTGGATTGGAGAGAAAAAATGGTGTACGATTTGATGAAACAGAGAGCTATAAAGCTTTCAAGCTGTAAAAAGAACATTTGGTTTACAATAACATAAATTTATTTTTAATTTTCCTTTTAATAAAATGGGGAAAAAAACTTTTGATGATTTTATTGTTTAATACTAAAGGAATTTTAGAAACAAACTTATCCTTAAACCACTTTTTTAAAAATATTTAGCTTGGTTTTTGGAACTAAATAATTGCAACATTGGTTTCATTGGGTGTTTTTGCATTGGAATCGATACTCATCTCGATTTCCAAAAAAATCGATTAGGTTTTCTTTTGAAATAACAGACTTATTTATCAAGTAACCTTCCGTTGAAATCCATTAGGTCATTGCGTATATATAGTAGCCCACCTGTCCATTGATGAAATTCATCAATGGAATTTTCGTTAAGGTTAGGGACCTTGCCTGGTATAACAGTCTTATTTTGATTTATGAGCTCAGCGCGAAATTTCATTAATCCACACTATCAGAAAAATTCAATAGAGATTTTTTAAATTGAATAAAATGGTTATCAATAACCAAAAATAACGCAAGAGGGGTATAGGCGAAAATCCAATGAAGAAATATATAGGAATTTGGAAGATCTGGAAATAGTCATCAGGACCAGGAAACTGACGTTCAACGGGCACATGCTGAGAATGAACGATGAAAGATTAGACAAGAAAATTAAACAGCTATAAAAGTATGGTGGATATATAAAACAGAAACTGGGTAGATTAAAAACCACGGATAAAGACTGCTTGGATAGAGAGATTTTGGGGGAAAAAAACTAAAAGAGTTTGGTGTTCTTATGGGAAAGAGGGGAAGACAAGGGAGAAAATAGACTAAGGAAGAGCGAGAGGAACAGTCGAGGAGGATGAAGGAGTATTGGAGTAGAAGGAAGGCGGAAGGTATGAAGAAGAACCCGAAATGATATTCGCGTAGTCCTTGCTGGCCGATTCGTGTAAAAAAAAAAGTAAATAAATAAAAATATGGTTATCATTTACTTTTTCTTATATAGTTGCGATAAATAAAAATGTTCGATGAAAGTCGTTGGAAAACTAGCCGAATTCTTTAAAATGTTCCTTTCAAAAACCTCTTATCACCAGAAGAACAACACTGAAAATATGTCTCTATTTACAAGATTCTTTAATTATATTTGCTTTTCTAATTGCGTACAGTAGCTTGTTGTCACAGATCTATTCATGACTTGTTTATTTAATGAATGCATAATTAATTAGATATTTGCATATAATGTGTCTTTGACCTAACCTAGTACAAAAATAAAAATTGAAAACTATCTATTAAATAGACCTAGAGTTATTTAAATAATATGACGATGTATGGATACACAAATATAGGATGAAACATAATTTTAAACAAACAAATTACTTTTTTTATTTAAAAATTTCTTTAATTAATTATTTTATTTAAGAAACGTAAAATGTTGGCGTTCACATTATAATATAATTCATCGTCAACATTAACTAAAGCTTTTAATAAATTCAATAATTAAAAATAAAAAATAAAAACATTTCCAATTGGAAGTTTCGTAGTAAAAGATATTTTAGTATTAATGAGCATTATTCCGGAAAATGCAGAACGTAATTTATTGTTAATATAATTAAAACAGTCTAAAATAATTTCAATCCTTACATAAACACAAATTACATTTTTCTAAAAATTAAAGTATGTCCTAGAATGTTAATTTTATAAGAGGTGACAAGATCCTTTTTAGTATAAACTGATTAAATTGTTCATTTAATTTTTATTTTTCATTTCACTTAGGAACCAAGGATCAAAACTTTTTTACTTTAATCACCTCTTTTATTTTTTATATCTTGACAGACAGCTTCTGTTCCGTTTTAATTATTACACAATTATTCTTATTCGATCTTGTTTTTTTTATTTTGTTTTTATTACTAAACCCTTAATATATCTTACATTTTCGTGGCGATAAAAATATGTTTTTTTATTTATGATATTTACAACGGTATTAATATAAATACATCAAGTAAATGTGGACACAGAAATATAATCACATGACAACGCTTGTTAATAAACTACATAGGTACACTCTAATAATATGTCTACAAAAGGAGATCACGCGGCCATCTTCTTTTCAGTCATCTCGGAGGATTATCAAGTATTGAAGAGGAAGGAAGGTTAGAAACAAGAGGATTCGGATGGTTATGAATTTTTAATACAGTAGGCAAGTTTCTAAATTCAAATTATTCCCATTTATGGAATCCATTAATCGATTGAATTCAGCAGTGTTGGAAAGATGGTATTCTTAAAAACTTTATCATTAGCCAAGGTGATATAGAAAGAAATATATAATATTAAACAGCTTTATCTGAAAAAAAAAAAGGTAGATAACTTAAGTCACAATATTAAGTTAGCGGGAAGTTAGGTTGCACTGTGCTAGGATGTTGTTATTCTGCGATGTCACGTCATAGAGGTGACTTCCCTTACATATCAAGTTAGGACTAATAAAGGACTTTGTTGAAGCTGAGGATCAGGAATTAGAAGCTTTCAAATAATTGAGAGAAAAATTTCCCACACTAAGTGATGGATATTATGAATTAAGGAGTCTTCGTTGGATATAAATTCGTGTTTCAATATACTAACTTTGATGATGAAGGGAAAAGAAATATCAGGTTGGGAAAAATTGAAAGGTTTTGATGAATTTCTTGGCAAAAGGACAATAACTATCCTCAGTTGGTCAAGGGAGTAAAAGGAAAATACCATTCACCCCCGTTCAAATTTTTCTGAGAAAAGTGTGGTGCTGTAAGTGATAATCTAAGATATCAGGGTCATTGAAATAAATCAATGCATCGATGCTAACAAGATATGGCCATCGATAGTCTATATTATCGAAAGATCGATATTTTACCAACGATAATATCTATCGAGTTG
Organism: Nezara viridula; assembly: GCA_928085145.1. Classification (NCBI taxonomy): domain Eukaryota; kingdom Metazoa; phylum Arthropoda; class Insecta; order Hemiptera; family Pentatomidae; genus Nezara; species Nezara viridula. The sequence goes on from OV725081.1 coordinate 44,914,716, forward strand.
GCATATAAGTCCTTTAGTGTTTTCAGGGTGAAATAAAACTCAATGCACTATAGACATAAAATTGATTTAATCTCCCATTTTTTTTTTCGGTTGGCGCTACAGACCATGAAGACCGCTGGATGTGGTATCCTAGGCCACATCCCGATTCAAAGTACGGAGTAGGATCATCAATCCGACGCCTGGTCGGTGTGAGTTGCCTCCAGTAGCCTGATGGACCTCAAATACCCGGGGGGCAGGAGGAATCTCGGGCAAGGTGGCTTTCCTTGGTCACCCATCCAAGTGCTTACACGCTCGGCGTTGCTTAACTTTGATTACCTATTGCAAGCGCATTAGCCCGCATGGCTACCCCAGCCCCTAATCTACCATATATTGACGATTATTTAATATGACTTTTTCCCCATTTTTCCACTAACTGCATAATGCTATGTTCATAGAATGTCTGGAGTATATTGTTAAAAAACTGATCCAAGTAGTTTTTTAGGTCCTTTTCCTTATGGAATTTATTTCCATTCATGGAGTTCTGCAAAGACCGAAATAAGCGGTAGTCACTTGGATCTAGGTCTGGTGAATAGGGAGGGAGTGGCAAAATTTCCCAGCAAGGCTCAATAATTTATTGTGAGTGACCAATGAGGCGTTGTCATATATTCATATTTCAAAAATGTTTATAATAACAATGAAGAAATCGCCTATCGATATTTCATGTCCAACATTTTGACAGCATAGTTATAGGCCCATATTAATACTGATGTCAATATATTGATGTTATATTGATATCAATGGCCTTCGATATCCCATGCTACAACTTGACTGTTCACAAAGATGTCCTGGAGTTGCCGTACAAGGGACAAACTACAATGAAACGCATTCACCACTTAATCCAATGGCAGAAACTATTACCTGATCTATTACCCGCATTTATTTACAAATATTGATAAACATTGATCTATTACCTCCAACATGTCAATACTGTAATAGCACTCTCACTGTCAGCCATATTTATTAATAGGAATGCTCCTATTATACCACAAGCTTAAATAGATTATCTCTTAAACCAGATATTTCAGTGATATTCAATAATGACGAATCAAATATAAAAACGGTTATAAATTTCCTTAAAACTAAATTAAATTTCTTTAGATTATTTAACAAAATATAGAAATGTATATATATTTTTTTAAATAATATATTTTAAAGGAAGGAGATGGTTCGGGGTGGCGGTCATAAATAGGGTAAATAGTGGCAAAACTATTTTTATTAAAAGCCGACGTTTTGACCCAACTTTGTAGGTCTTCTTCAGGGAGGTGTGTTCAGCTAGGTGTTCAGCTATAACTGGGTGAAGTAAGTGAAACTTCTAGCTGAACACAGCTCCCTGAAGAAGACCTGCAAAGTCGGGGCTTTTAATAAAAATAGTTTTGCCACTATTTAGCCTATTTATGACTGCCACCCCGGACCACCACCTTCCTTTATAATGCAACGGTCAACTATTAAATATTCTATGATATATTTTATTATTATTTTTCAATTGTTTACTTTATTCATTAATTTTTTTTCTTCTGAGCCCTAGAAAAAAAAGAACAAACAGGAGTTGATGACCCTAGGGTTGTACGCCTCAAAGCCCAAATAAACAAACATTGATCCAATTTTGTACTATAAATTGTGATGAAAAACTTTCCCTTTATTCAATTCATTTCTCTTGAAAAATTGTGAACAATATGGCCTGTTTCGTGGATTCACATAAGGTTGTCTTTTTTTTTTTAAACTGAAGATAATAAAAAAATTTCATTCTCATATTCATTTTTATCAAACCGAAATTGATAATGAATGGCTCATTATGTTTAGGAAATTACTGAACCATAACGAAACCTTAATTTACTGTATAGCACCTAACGTAATTCCCTCTTCCACGCCTACATCCATCCGCTCGGACGTTAACCCGTAGGTTCAGAGCTGAATTGCTTGTTTTGAGTTTCGTTAATTATCCAACCCAACAACTTTACATGCCCATTTCAACCGTTGTTATTACTTCGGCTGTATTTAACGGATGCATGCACCGCTAATCCACTTTTTAAAGCTTTCTAAATAATTCAAGGATTTAATCTCTATCCTGGATATCTGTTGTGAGTATTATATTATTCAAAGATCTAGTTGTTAGTTCTTTAACATAATTGCCATATTTTGCAACGTTAAAGAAATAGTCCAGTCAATGAATGCTCAAAAAGGAGCAATAGAAGGAAATAGCGGGTACACAATTTTTGACTTTCGGACGTTGTTTGGACTAGTAAGGAGGTAAACATATTAAAAGTCCCTACTCCTAGGTGGTGAGCTAGATGTGGGGGGGGGGAGGCCTAGTAGGTCACTTTTTTTGGATTTTCCCTTATATCAGGAAAACTATCCATCACATCGACAAAGATGAAACAAAAATTATCTGATACAATTTGCCATATGATTGACTATATACCTTTTTTCGCTATCTCGCTCAGTTTCTAAGATATCCGTCCTCAACTAAGGCAAATTTAGACAAAAAAAAATTTGCCTAATGTTTTTTACTCTATTTGACTAGATAACTCTTGATTGTTTCGTTCTACGATTAAATCCCGAGGAAGAATTTTAAATAATTAGCATTTCTTCATTATTGAACTAGTTTATATTCAACAGTTAAAATGTTGGATCAATTATAACTTTTTATGTCAATTCCGAGAATTTTGAGACATAAATAATCTTTATGTTAATGCTAATTTACCTTAGTTGAGGACGGGTGTCTCGGAAACTAAGCGAAGTACCGAAAAAAAAGTGTATAATCAATCATATTGCAAATTTTATCATCTTTAATTTTTTATAGAACGTCTTTGTCGATGTGATGGATAGTTTTTCTAATATAAGAGAAAACCCGGGAAAAAAAAAAAAAAAAAAAAAAAAACCCTCCACATCTGGCTCACCATCTAGGAGTGGAGACTTTTAATATGTTTACCTACTTACTAGTCCAAATAATGCCCCAAAGTCAAAAATTGTGTCACCGCCATTTCCTTCTATAATCATTCATTGATTGGAATAAAAAAGTGGGCGTGGGCTTAATTTAAAGTATCAATGGCAACCAGAAATCTACATATTATTTATTTTATTTTCATTATTATTAACACTACGGTTATTTGAAATTTTGTACATTTGTTTCGATGATCAATTTTTTTTTTTTTAATAAACAAGCAACTATACCTCATTCTGAATGCATCTTTTATGAAATTAAATTATTTAATTTATTCTCTCACTCTAACAGTTTACTTTACAACATTAATCTGATTCCGTTGTCGACCATATTAAAACATTTATGCTGGAATATCAGGGCAAGTCCTATTTATTCTAATTGTTGAAATATAATATGAGAAAACATTTGATCAAATTCAAAACAGACATCCCAAACATACAATAACATGACAAGTAGAGAATTCCGTGGTGTTCCAGCGAAAATATGTTAGTATATAATACAATGGAAGAAGAGAGATATGAAAGGTAAATTATCAGAGAAAAAAATATATTTTTTTTTATTTTATCATTTACTATACAAGCTAGGAATGACAGGCTGCTTATTTTATTTTTATTTTGCATAGTTATAATGATAAGGATAAATTTCTAAGATTCCAACAAACATAAAGTAAAAAAAAATAAATAAATAATAATATTCAAGTTTCAGATTGCTCTAGATACAATAGTTCTACAATACTTCCAGTAAAATTCATTTAGTATTTTAATTTTAAACTTGTTTGCAAAAGTTGTATTGTAATCCAAACTTCAAAATTCTCTTATTCTCTCTTACTTGTTCTCTCTTAGAGAACACCACACTTTAGGAGCGGGGTGGCCGAACGGGCTAATATGTGTGCACAGCACTGCACAATACTCGACAACCGGGAAACTGAAGTTGGAGGCAATAAAAATTACGAGTTCGCGTTCGGAGCCTAGCGGGTCTTTTTAATTCGGCCATTAATCCCCGTCCTCAACCCCTGACCCGGATAAACCCCCGTATAGCCTAAAAAGCGAGGTAAAGCAGAACAAAAATTAAATAAATAAATAAAAAAAAGAGAACACGACACTGAAATGGCAGCTATTTCTGATAATGATCATATATTTGGTTTTATTCATATTTTTCTAATTTCACTTTTATTTTTTTTAACAATGATTTTCATAAAACTTTTATTGTCTATTTTTTTAAATATTTGATGTTGTCACATCTATGAAATAAGTTTAACATAAATATGTGAACGTATTTCAAATATTACTGAGTGAACTTTAAGATCCTGCAATAATCATTATATATAATGTTATTCTCTTTGTTGGTTCATATGTTGTTTTTTCATAATTTTAACATTATTTCTTCTCCCTTCACATTGCAGAATTCATCAATATCCTACAGTTCTCACTTAATTTACATCGCTTGAATAAATAAATTAGAGGACGTACAGACAATAAACTATTAGACTTATGAAAAATCGAAACATTTGACATTTACCATTCTAAAAAATGCCTGCCGTCCGTTTAATGCCGAAAACAACTTAATTCATCATACCGATCCACAGGCTGATCTACGGGGGGGGGAGGGAGGGAGGGGCTTTCGGGCTGAAGCTCCCCTCTCTCCAAATGGTAAAATATAACTATGTTATATGGAAAAAATAATCTCTAAAAGTATTATTGTTCACCTAGTTACAATTAATAGGACTTCAAGAATCACTTAAACACCATTTCATAAAGGTAGTTAGTCTGTTTCTTTCTTATGAAGTAATTATCCTAATATGTACATACAAAAAAAAATCTTTCGTGCTGATGCTAAACCCCAAAATTAAATCCTGGATCCGTTAGTATACCGATCCACACTACACAATACACTATTTTGGACTTATATTTGACAGATGCTACATCATAACATTTCTTATAAGAAATCTGAATTATGTTTAAACTATCCGATCTGTTGATAAATTACTTTTCCATACGCCATTCAATCAACTTTCAATCCACCGCCAGGTATCGCATCGGAATCCAAATGCGCTCAACAGAATACTCATTAAGGATTTAATGAGATCATCTAACCACTAGATTTGCGAAAAATTGAATTATTTGTCACGTACTAAATGAAAAAAAATATCTTAAATAAGAAACGGAATTATGTACATGATTACTCGAATCCGGCTATCCTTATTAAACCGTTGAATAAGAAGGATCAAGTAAATTATATCTACGGAGCAAGTTGCAGATATTAACGAAAGTAGATAGTTCAAGTGAAATCATTTCAAAGCAACTTTCGAAAGCCATTTTACATAACTGTTACGGGAAACGTCAATATGCAATTACTGACAAATTATTTTTAAAAAGTTCAATAAACTGATCGTTATATCGAGGAATATTCCGACAGGGTCAGACCTTTTCAATTCGATAACTATTCATTCGGAAATTAAATTCAGTTTGAAACAATGAAAGTTGGAGCTCACTGAGGATTGTCCATTACTCAACGGATGGACTTACGATCGGAAATGACCTTACTGCCTTGACCTGTAAGGAATCCCATTCAAATCAATTGAAAGGTGATGGTGAACTTTAACCACCATTCATACAACCGATAGTTCCCTATCAATAGATTTATGACAGTTAATTATTAAAGAAGTGATTCATTAATACACTTATTCTGTAACATCATCCAGGATATTCTCCTAAAAGGATAGTCAAACTTAATAATTTCATCCTTCGAGTTTTCAAAAAGTACCATTAAAAAACTCCATATGTATGGTATATTCCAGAGGTTGAAACTTCTATAAAAAGTTCCTTTTTAACAGTTTCTGTAATACCTTTTGGACAATTGAGCTCGCGGATGTAGCAGCGAAACAAGCCCTACAGGCCGCGGTGCTCCCATTTTAACAACGCAAGATATACGCTTTCCCCTGAAAAAAGAAATAATTCATAGCAGGCAATCTATGTGGAATGAAAGTAAATTAAAAGATATTAAAAAAAAAAAAAACTATAAAGCCATGCTCAATATCGAATCGCATTATGCGCAGAGAAGAAGTTGTCTTAACCAGACTGAGAATAGGCCATACCAATCTTACCCATTCACATCTCATTAGCAAGCAGCCACCACTGCAATATTACACTTATAGTCAGCCACATGTCACAGGAATGTTCTTTTTACATATCAAATCTAAATAGTCTAGTACTTACACATCCAATATCAAACATTTTAAATATCAAACATTGATGACGAAGACACTATAAAGTTAGTGTTAGATTTCTTACAATCAAACAATTTCTTAAATAAAATTTAAAATTGATTAAAAATTTAATCTAAAGATAAAAAAGATTAATTTGTAGGCATTGATGACCTGGATGTCAATGGGGATTGACTTGAAGGAGTAAAACTTGAAACCCCAACTAACAACAACTTTTTAGGAAAAAAATTCTTAAAATAAAAATTCTAAAGAACTTTTTTTTTAATAAACTTCCAGGTTTATGGTAAAATGTAAATATTTATTCAAGTTCATAAAAAAAGTCCCGTTAATGAAAAATAAACAGCTACGAATTGCGTATGATTCTAATGAGTTGTTTGTTTGAGTGGCCAAGAACAAAAGTCATTTTTTGGATACGATTTTTAGTGAAATTGATAGAACTTTTCAATAAAAGTTTTTAAAAATTAAAGTTCTGTAAAACTTCTACTTACAAAAGTTCCAAGAGAAAAATTATCGTTTTAAAATTGCTGAAACAGTATCGACAATAGAAATTCAAGTGATACTGGATTCAAAACTTTTCATCAATAGAAGTTTTTTCTCACGTTTGAAGGCCTGGTATATTCATTTGAAATCTTTGAATGAAAAAATATTCATACGATGACCGGAACGATTGGTTAATAAATATTTCTAGATATTACGACAAGGAGACCAAGATAGGCGAGACATGCAGCTCGAAAAAATCCATCGGGAAGTGTCTATACTCAACAATGAATGCCTCAATAGTTGGGAAGAGACCGTGAAAGAAAAACAGATGGAATCGAATCAACAGATTCTGCAGAGCTGCAACCTGCAAACTGGAAAATATACATACTTTGTTTTTAATTCAAACTAAATATTTTTTTACTGAATCAAGCAATAGAAAAAATATGAAGGAACCGCTAAAAAATAATTTTATTATAGCTGCATCCTATATTGTTTTTCCTAAGCCAAACTACTCATTTATCGCCACTTTATATGGTTATAGGTAATGTGGCAAGTAAAACCCTTTACCATTTTTTTTTTTTGTGGGTGAGAAAAATACATTTCGTGTATATATATAAAGGATGTTCCAAAATTAACGCAAACTTTAAATTAAATATAAAGCACAGTTTCTTCTTCTTTTGTTTCCTTTTTGTTTGTCAATAGGGTTAGTAAGAGTGGATTGTTATACGAGCGAACAACATGTTTTCATTGTTGAACAATATTTTTAAAATAATGATAATCTTGCGGCCAAAGTTGGAAAATTTCGCACGTAACATGGTCGGAATAGTGATTTACCTTCATCAACCGTGAAGAGTAGACTGGATCAATTGGTAATGTTAAACACACTGGCAATCCAAAAACAAACTGTTGATGTGACAATATCGAAGCAAAACAAATGGCCTCTTTAAAAAAAATTTATTTTTTTTAAATTATTGTTCAACAATGAAAACACGTTGTTCGCTCATATAACGCTCCATTTTTTACTAAGCCTAAGCCATCAGCTGTTAAATTGGCAAAAAAAAAAGAATATAGAACAGCGTTTTATATTTCATTTAAATCATGCGTTAATTTTGGGACACCCTATAGACCGAATATTTTCTATCGTTTTTATATAACAAATAATTAATCTGTGAACACTTATAATGATGTCTGAGCAGATATTTTATTTTATACAATTTAAACCGCCACTAAAAATTGAATGGAAAAGAAAAAAATGTGAAAAAAGTCTACAGCGGGAGTGAAAAACAGCTGCGGGCGTGTTTTATTTAGAAGTGATAAATGGTCTGTCAAATTGAAGTTTTAGCTGAGCGTCTGAGTGGCACTGCGAGGAGTATAACACCGTTTCAGTCAGATATTGCATTTTAAAAAGTATACAGTTTTATTTTATTTTATTTAAAAGGAATAAAATTAACTATTATGAAAATACTTAGGATTAAATAACCGTTAATACCATTGTTGATAATCAATTGTCAGCCATTGTGATAATTTTTATGGTATAATAAATATTTATATTGTACATGATTATATATGTATAGTCCAGTCAATTGTCTACCATCATTATATAGTGATATATGAAATTGTTTAAAATCAATTGATATTTTAATTGATCATAAAAAAATATTCTCTTTCTTTCCGTCACGAAAATGTCATGGTAATAAAACTTGAAGAAATTTCAATGGATTTACGATTGTAACGATTGGATTCGGAAGATGGTTTATTGTTAGATCTGCTAAGTTTAACTCGGCTAAATAAAATAAAAGCTGAAACAATTTAAACCGGAAAAAAATGTCGATATTTCAGTTTTCTATGAATTGTTCCATATTAGGTCACTTTGTTACCTATACTACTATTTTCAATAATTCTCAATGGAATATGAAAAAGAGATGGACGTGAAATTTCGGAAGGTTTGAATCATCTAACACAATTATGAAAATATAACTAGAATACATTATACATACATGTGTAAAGTGTTCAGTCATTGATTTACGTTATAAATAAATATTTTTAAATCCATGTAAGCTATGTTTAGTTTAAGAATTTATTTTATGTTTTGTTCCGAAATTTGGTATGCTCTTAATAGAAGTTTTTTCAAGAAATTTAAGAAATACCACTGTTGGACAAATTATCGAGATATAACTCAGGAACGCAATGTATAATTTCGTTGTCTTCGAGCTCCGATTCCCATGAAGTTAATAGCTTGATAACAGGTGGAATGTTCAAGGGAGTAAACAAAACATGGATGAGGAAGACAGTAATATAACACTGAACTGAATCAAAACCATATGATGTACCGAAATAAATGCTAGGATATGTACAGAAATATTACAAGTTCCGGTAACAGATCACGAGTAGAGCATAATGGCATGTTTATTCGGCAAGCTAAAGAGCTGTTGTCAAAGTGCGATCACGCCTAACCTTGTGAAAGGTTGAAGTTCTTCATTCAGAATATCAGGTCTATTATTAACTGAAAACAATGTTCACGGTTATCTTTTGAGGATGTTTAATAAATCTACAGAATGGCTACTGAAACAAAAGTTCCTCTTTTCTTAAAAATACCCAGATATAAAAGCTTCCTCACGCCTCGTTCAAGTTCAAGCCTCACTTTGTATTCTGCTGAAGCAAGGCGAGATATGCACCCTGTTTCATAAATGTCTTCCAACGACAACTCCTACATAAGAAGAATACATCCTCTAAAGAAGCATGGAAGACGAAGGGAGCGAGAGGCCGCTGAGGCCTTGGCAGTCCCAAGGTTAAGGTAACTGCGAGGAAGCCCGCTCCGCTGCACTCGGGTCCTCCCAAGCCGGATTTCGCCCAAAGTGGAAATGGAGAATAACATATTATATAACTGTATAAGGATATATTACATACGCATCCAGAATATTATATAATCAAATACAGGTGCATTTCTATGCGTGTTGAACTTACGTAAGGTTATGCATTCATCTGTTTTCTACTTGACGATTGCTATAAAATTTTACAATTGACTGTATAATAATAAAAATACATAAACCAAACTATGGTAAATTTTTATGATTCCACCTCAGTTTATATAAGGAAAAGTTTAAGAAATTCAGGTTTATCTCTGATGGACGATCATCATGGCACTTAGTCAAATGAAAACTTGCTTAGATCTCCTGTACTGGTATATGATGATTAGTGTTGCCCAAATGCGAGAACGAGACGAGTCTTACAAACTCAGTCTTGGTCAAGAGTCTTGCAGTTACTTATTACCTTATTAGGATAGAGGTATTACTGTAATTTTTTAGATAGGAGATACATAACTAAGCCCGAATGAAAAATTACAGGAGTTAAATGCAAAAGTATATTGGTTTTACCAATTATTTGCATATAATAACTAAGATTGTCAAGTATTAATAACTATTTTGTCTTAATTTTTATTTAAAAAATCGATTTTTTTCACCAATCCTGGTCTTGGTCTTGCAATAGTTTGGCGGCCTTGGTATTAGTCTTACAAAGTGCAAGACCAAGACCTATTTTGGGCAACACTAATGATGATCATTGGTAACATGTCCTTTATCTTTAATTTTATTCAATTTCTGTTTTAAACTTAGAAGACTAGTTTTACTAAGTTGTAGTCAGGCTTGCTTGAGATGAAAAAAAGACCAACTCAAATAAAATATTGAGACAAAAATTGAAAATAATGAACACATTTTTTCTTTGTTCTATCTGAAAAGTTGATACAATATTGATAAGTTTTTTTTTCTCAAAAGTGCGACCAACGATAGTTAACTATAATAAATAGGTTAAATGAAGAATATGTTCAAAGAACTGCAGATAAAATTTACATTATTTTTTAAAAAGTAATCTAAAAAGACATTCTAAACAGCATTTGCCTTTTCAATGTCTTAGAAGACTAATAATATCGAGTATCTAAAAATTTAGAATTGAAATTGATAGATTGAATACAGGAAATAAAAATGAAGAGAAAAGAATATTTTTAAAATTAAAAATTGATAAATTAAATTAAGCAGATTTTAAAATATCAATATATATATAAAACATCCTTAAATTTTCCCAGAGGAAAACTTACTTTATATTTGTTTTTAGAATTCAAACAAAATCCAAGATTTGACGAAAATAACAATTAGATCTGTCTGTATTTATGAAAATAATTAATAAACTATAAAATCTATACAAAAATACACATTATGAAGATATTAAAAACTAAATTAAATTATAATATATAACAAGAAACTATGATTAATTTAACAATAAAGTCCTTTAATTGGTAATAAATCGTATCGAAAATACATATAAAATATCAATAGTCAATTCTAAAAAAAAAATTAAAATAGTTGAATTCTACTATTTATTCAATATTTTTTTTTAGAACCTGTAGCATTCAAAAATTAGAGGTGCCAATAAGCAGATTTTATGGAGGGCCCAGACATAATTTTATAGTTTCTTAACATAATTCTTTAAGGCTCTGACGGATGCCAAGAACTTCATTTCACATGGGCCGATTTCTAATATCTTCAATAACTCCTCATAGTTCATCTTGAATCCATCTCAGACAATAACATCTTATCTTTCTAGCTTAGACCTTTACAAAAAAAAAAAAAGTATTTTTTTTTGGAATTAAAGTATTTCTTGACCTAATAGTTTTGATAATTATATATATTTTTTTTTTGTAAGGACTTCTTCACTACTGTGGTTATCATTGACCTAAATATCCTTTAAGATATTCCTCCATCCTTCTCTATCTAAGGTTTGTTCTTCTCTGTTGTCAGGCTTTCTTCCATTGTGTCTTTCCATGTTTTCCTTCTCCCTTCTGCCTCCAATTAAAGTAATTATCAATTATAATAACTAATTTTGTTATTATTACTTTTAATGTAAAAGTAGGCATTAAAACATATTTTTACTTTCCTCAATGATATGTATTTATAACCAGAATTCCGTGATTATACCGTTATGAAATAATTATGATGACTTTACTTTAAATATACTAGTGTAATCTTTGCTACTTCTATTAACACATTTATGCATCTTAATTCACAGAACAGATGCTATCGGAGAATCAAAAACACACTTTTAACACATAAACTCGCATCGTAGAGCATATCCGCCATATTTTAAGGCAATTCTATAATTTTTTGCAATAACACTTACTTAAAATACTCAAAATGTAACTGATAATCTTAACCAATGTCCATTCAGTTATTAAATAAAAACATTAAAGCGATTACTTCTTCTCTCAAGCTAAAGAATACGCACACGCAAATGATTCAAAATATATTTTCTTGAAGGCAGGAACCCGATCTAAAAGTTGTTTTACCTGCCAAAGAGTTCTCAGGTTGCTAAAATTTCATCCTATCCACCACTCTGCCTTCACGATGCTCTCTCCTACCGACAACGTCTTTAAAAACCCTATTCGTCACAATATCGGATGACGATAGAACTATCAACATTAATATCGTTTGATAAAGATAAAGTTTTTATACGATCGAAAGTTCGATTCGTAAGGCATATTTCCATGCCTATCTGAAAATTAAATTCACCATTCGCAGTATTCTTTTTCGTTTTCAAGATTATGAAAAATGATACCGATGGATCTATGTGACCTAACAATATTCTAAAACAATCAAAACATACTCAATTAGTCTAAATATAAAACGAGAGACAAAGCAAAACGGATGAAATAATAGAATGGCTGAATCGTCAGGACAAGCACATTCCAATCCGAGTATGATATACGAAACAAAAGTCTCTTCTTCTTTTGATTGATGCCTCGCTACAGATGTCTGCAATTCTAAACTGTAATCAGCAATCTACCATTTTTTTTTTTAATTACGGCAATAATGCAACGCGGCCTCCGTGAATCCGTCCTATACTCAGGCCAATAGCCTTTACGAACTTATACAAACTGTTGGGATCAATTAATTCGCTGAGCTTAGGATCAATAATGCTGTCCCAACCAAAATGGAAATAGCCCATTCCTAACCAATACATCACATTTGCATATTATGCGGTAGGCGGTTTCATTCTCCATATCACAGAACATGGTGATCTGTGCCTCAGTTAATCCCACATTAAACAAGTGTTTATTCAGTCCGCAGTGACCTGACTTCCCATTAATAGAAGTATTGCACTTCTCTTTGGATTGGGTCCTTCTAGGAACATTTCAGAATGTGTCTGTATCATAGTAGTCTCCCAAAAGAGTTTCTTCTTATCTATTCCTACAGCTACCTTAATATCTATCTTGGCATGTCTTAACCTAAACCACAGATGGGTTCTAGTGCTTCAGCTGTACCATGCTACTTGTTCTGAGCCGTATATTCTCATTATCTAAGATTCCTAAGTATCCAGGAACCCACATCACCCTCACTTTCTGGTTTACAGAAAGAATATTTAAATTTCCTTAGCTATCCGTGAATATCAAGATTTGACTATTTGTCAATCCCTCCTTTATTCGAGATTAGAAAAAGGTATTAATTGCTAGTACTTCAGTCTGAAATACTGAAATATGACTACTTGAAGATATGGAAATGCCTTGGGTTTATCCATCCTCCAAATACCAAACCCCCTTATAGACTCGTTTTTATCATTGGCTTTACATGTCTCAGATGGTCACTATTATCATATATTATGAACATTTTACATAGTCAATTTATTAATTCAAGCGAAAACCTGGCGGTTTAGTATGCTCTCGATCAAATCACCTCCTTGCAGAACCGTTGATCTAGAAACAGTACATTTCCTAAGTAGTATTGAATCCAAGACTCCCTTCATGGGTTGTAGTGGTACAGGTTTCTTTTTTTTGCATAGTCAATATTTTTTCATTTTGAATTTTGTATAGCTACAAACTAATTTAAATGTAAAACGCTGATGGTTGGGATAGGATCCGCGAAAAAAATGTATTGTCAAAATTAATCAGTATTGCATAATTTTTCATGGAAGAATGGAGAAATTATTATCTTATTTCCCTATCAGGCCTTTCACACATTAAATTACCACTTGTAGGCCACACATACTTCATTACAGCAATGCTAACTCTTAAGGTTTAACACAACTTTAATGGAAATGTTTTTGTTTTTTTAGAAATTATTCAGATTTTGCTTCATGATCTAGAAATATAACTTACAAATAATTTTTATAATGCATTATTTATGAAAGTTGACAAAACTACCTTTGCAACTTCCTATAAAATTGTAATGCCCATTTTTAAAAACAAAAATTTTATGTCTACTTTACATTTTTTTTTGTTTTAATTATTTTTGCTTATTTTTATTTTTCCTATATTGAGAAACTCGAACGTTCGTCAGGAAAGACAAGGGAAAAACAATACTTGAGCTTTTATTGCTAACTTCTTAAAGCTAACCTGAAATCGCTGTTTTAATATGAGGAATTAGAGTGCTACCAATGGGTAGTTTCTCAAAAAGCGTTTTCATGTGATTGTATTATCACTTTGTGCACATTTACTCGTTGCATTTTTTATAATACAGTTGTAAATGTCAATGAATAAAAAAAAAAAATGAGGAATATGAATTTTTTTTCTATATCTTAATTTCTCACCTTGGTACATGCAAATATATGTAACAGCCCCTAGTAACTGCAGAAAAACTGGAATCCATAATTTGGTTAGTGATTTAAATACCTAAAACATAAAAAAAAAGTATATTTATTTTAATATTACAACTACTATACGGACCTAAAATAAAAATTCTCCTTATTAATATTTTTATCACATGATTTCAACTATTATATTTCTTTCTTCAAGGAAAGGCAAAAAAAAAAAATGTTCAAACGTTGCCTAACTAGTACCCCACACAGTTTTAAAACGATCCCATCTGCATCGGCATGTAACCAGAACGCCTCTGCTAATGTTCCCTGAGAATGGGCTCGTGGCGATTACTTCAATAAGTTAATTGTTTAATGCACCAATTTCCTACAGCCAGTGACATACTCCGTCAAATAAAGATTCTGTTCTGAACTAAAATTATAAAAGAAATATTCTAAACCCGAAATAATTTTCATGAAATGATTATTCGGTATTATTTGATAATTACAATAACAACACAAAGGAGCCATAAAATAAAGCAATAACCCTTTGTCGACAATTGGTTTCACTAATGTTATTTAGGGCTTAGTGACGTAAAACTCCAAGGTCAACAACGCCTATCTAATTTTTATTTCAATAATTAATTATTACGAAAAAAAACATAAATTTCAATTTTGTTTAGTAAATCATTAGCTTCAAGAAAATGTATTAACAAAATTTACTTTAAATTCACCATTATTTAAAACAACTGATAATTTTTGTATGAGTCCTTTGGTTAGAATTGATATGTAATGAGGATACTCTTGGAGAATTTGGCGGACTGTTAGAATACTGTAGTCATTTTTGGTAATCAGATAAGAATGTGTAAGATTTGTATGTCATATCCCTAGTATAGTTAAGGCCAGCTTCTTCTCTACGAATAGGGCGGTTCGAGATGGATCGTGGTTTTACAGATTGTTTGATTTCCTTCAATTTGCTTGGTGGGTTCTCGTTTCACATGGATTACCAGCCAAGAGCTATTTCTTTTTTTAGGGAAAGGCTTGTGTCATGTGGTGTTAATATGGTTACCGCAAGGTCATTTCCTGTGGATTTTACAAAATGTTTTTCATATTCCAGTATCCCAACATAAGAAGGATAGCAATTTATGCCATCATTGGAAAAAACTACAAATATCAATATTATAACATTGTTATGCATTAGATTGCAGGCCTAGACTGTATCATTTTTTTTTCACGAACAGGCATTAAAGACCACGCGAATATCACGATTTCAATGCTTCCTCTTCATCTGCCTTCTCTTCTCTTATATGCCCTTCATGAGCTCCGCGTGCTTACGTTTTCCCTCCTCAGACCACGCAACATCCTTTTTGGAGCGTTTCTTTTCCGCAAGAACCGTTATTCCCTTGAGCGCCTTCCTATACTCATCTCTGTCCAAACATTCTTGGTCTCTTAGCCCCACTTGGTCCGTATCATTCTTAACCTGTTTGAAATACCCGCTTAAATTTTTATGACTGTGGATTCGCTGAAAAATTTTATGGTTAAGTCTTTCAGGATTCATCCTCATCATATGGCCATAGAACCTCAGCCTTCCCACCCTGGCATCAGTTTCTAGATCTGTTATTTCCTTATATATTTCTTAATTTAACCCCAACCTGTATCCTTCAGGTGTTCTCCTAGGTCCGTAGATTCTTCTGAGAATTCTTCTTTCTATTTTCAGCAGGCTCTCTAGGCTGGGAAGACAAGAAGTTTCTGTTGCGAAGAGCTTGACGACCATCTTATAATGTCCTAGCTTTTAGGGACAAGTTCTTCTTTTTATAGAGATCACTGGTGGCGAAGCTTAATTTCTCTATTTTGGCGATTCTTTCCTTAAACCCTTCTCTTCCTGACAAAAGAGTTCAAATATATATCATTTTTATAATTTACGTTCTTTAATAACACATTACCAAATAAATTATATTTTACATGTTGGAATATAACCTAAAACTAAAGCTATTTAAACAAAACAAAAACGTTACACACACTTGTGAATGAAGTGTTCCTAAATAGTTTCTACATTTAAGAATTGAGAGATAAAAGGTAGCGCAAAGATTTTATTTAGGTAATTATTATGCGAAGAAGGTTTTTTGTTATTGTGGGAGTGTTATTGCACATTGAAGTCGAAATATACATGGAGTGTTTATTGTCCACGCGTATAAAGTTCAAAAGCAGTGACTTGTTTTTTATTGCTCAGACCTTTTAGAATATAGATGAGAAGAAAATGTCCTAAGACTTTAGAAACATGGAAGATATTTTATTGACTGTAATATGGAAGGAGTAGTCATCGCTTAAAAAAAATAACCTGATTAAAATTATTTTCAGGCACAATTATTGTTACCTATTTTAATCGTAATATTTAATTAAATATTAAAACATATATAGGTGATAGAAACCGAATAATTTTAGAAGGACCCAACATACTTCACTGTTGGAGCAGAAAGAGATTACCCCTGACCAAATAGTGATCCGTGCCTTACGTGATGGGATTCGACCTTGATCGAACTCTGGAAATAATGAGCCATTAGACCAATCGGTTCCGGAGCCCGCAAGGTCTTCCATTTCTTCGGCAGGCCCTTTTGTCAATAGCCGCTTCTTCGGAGCACGAGAGCTTCCAGCTTTAATAGAAATCTTGTTCCAAGACGATCCATCTTGAGCATACGTTTTTGTGAGTCTAACTAAATTATAAAAATTTCTTCACATGTTTCTATTGTATATTAGTATATGGTTAAACTACAGATGTTAAGAATGCGAATATTCTGAAACAATTAAATCATAATATAAATGTATTTAAGAGCAAACTATTTGGTCTATGTGAATGATTCGCATAATGTGGACACTATGCATAATTTTCTAAAAGGCAACAAATGTTACTACAACATGAAAATAAGTAAATTAAATAAGGGGGAGGAGTCATTTTTTCTTCCATAATTATAGTAAAACGTATCATTAGTGAATTATTAGGGAAACTGTTCTTATACAGAAGCTTCTTATAATATCAAGCATCTTATAGCTTGATATTATTAGAGTTATCAAGGTTGGTCGCCTCTGGTAGGCTGGCCATTTTGCAAGGACGTTCCCAGACCAGCCAGATACCTCAAAAGTTACTGCATAAAAAATCGATGACACCAGAGAAGTGGAAATACCCAGGCTACGATGGACTCATGCTATGACAGCCGATACGAAATCCATTCTAGGTATTCTCCTAACTGGAAGGCAGCATCAACCAACAGAGATGACTGGGAAAACAAATTGCGAGGGGGCTCTTACTATGTAAGAGTTGTAGTTCCAAAAAAAGAAGAAAAAATATATTGGTAAAAATAATAAAACTTTGAACTTTTTAAATTGGCGTTTAAATTTGTCAATCTATTTTGTCAAGACCACAGGCTTACATAATATTAATGACCATTTCATTATCCACTGATATAATGAATGTTATCCAAACAAAGAAAAAATATCGAAAAATAAATTTCGAGAATAATGTAAAATTGATTATACAATAATGATGTAACATCATAAGCATAAGCTTACCCTAAATAAGTGATTTCAGTTTCGTACCCCTTGTTTGTTCGAGGTAACCTATACAGACCTCTTTTTATCAAATTATTAAACTCTTGGAATCGGAACGTTTTCAATCTGGAGATCGGAAAACTTGTATGTTTAATTAGGTTTAATTGAATCGTAAGATAATTTGACCACAAAATCGATAAAAAAAATTGGCCTACAAAAATATTGGGCAGTTTCCAAATGGCTGAATATTTTTGAAGGCTTCCTTTTTTCTCGATTTTGTGTTTAAGTTATCTTACGATTCAAGTGGAAAGCAAATGGGTATTTACGAGTTTTCAGTACCTAATTAAATAGATAAAGTTTGCCGAACTTTAGAATCAAAACGACCAATTCCGAGAATTTTCGAAAATAGAATATTTGTAGGTTACTATCAGATGAAGTTATTTACGAAGTTTCAGATGGGTGTTAATAATTTCATAAAAAGAAATCTTTACCAAGGACTACTTCACACACATACTGACCGTTTTGCATGACTTCGTTTTTTTCGTTGTTTTTTTTACGATTGTAATACTTTTACTTACTATACAGCGTGTCCCGTCAGTAGATGGAAATTTTTAGAGGAGTGATGGCAGAACTCAAGAGCTCTAAAAAAAGTTATGAACAATAAAAAAAATACGACTCACTTAAAAAACCACAAAACTTGGATTTCCCACTTTTTTGTTGGAAATTGGCCCATTATTTATATGAAATGTAAATGGAATGTATGATGATGAGTACTCTGTAAAAGCCCCTTAGAAACTAATAAATGTTATTGAGAGTTCCAATGCTAATTCCAAATAGTATTAACCCTTATGTTGTCAATAGTTTTTATATAGTTAGGGATAAAAGGCCATATTAGTATTCTATCTAATCCATCTCCTCAACAAAGCTTTTGCGGACATACCTTCGCAGGGATTTTTTTTTCTTGTTTTGGGGTCCTTGTTCATTTTTGCAGTTTGGCCACTTAACCCTGAAACATCCTATATTTGGTAAATTAAAATTAATTATCAAATAAAAATACAAATTTAAGAAGATAAATATGAACAGAATTAACCTTTATTTATGTACACACAAATGTTATTCTTAAGGGAGTTTACCTCAGAATAAAGTAGCTTTTTCTATTATAATCTATAGCCGCCCGTTTGTCACGTAATTCCTTTTTTCAGAAACAACCTGAATTATAAATGAAGGGCACATTTATAGCTACTGTCATATATTTATGACCTGCCGTAACTCGGGGATGTCATAATACTTAAAATAGTATTTGATGGGAATACCATAATCCTTCTTGGACTTCTCAATTACCATTCATACCATTACTTTCGTCATTTGGAATTTATTGCATGGACGGCCATCTTAAAGGATTCTGGACCCATTCTATGCGAGATTAAAATAAATGAATAGATTTCGTAAAATTAATTAATTATATAATTCCCAAACCAATTTAATACCTAATTTTATGTAAGTTATTCATTTTTATTTAATATGTAATTAAACATTTTTTTTTAATTATTCACGTTTCTTTAATGTAAAACATCATTTACATGCTGTCTCATTCAAGGACACTAATTATTTTGATAGAGTAGCTAATTCACAATCCATGTACAATAAATAAAAAACATTATATGAGCAAAATATTTTTTAATGTAAAATAAGTGTTGGAAAATGTATATTTTGGTTTATCATTTTCAATAATGATTGTAGTCGAACGAAAAATTCAAACACTTAATCCCCTGTCAAAATTTGAGGTTTTTCGTTTCAGGATTCATATAATTCGAAAAACGAATACATTTTTTTTTTGTCCGTCCCCCGTACTTTTTTTTTTTTTTTTGTTCTTCCCTACCTCGCCTTTTAGGCTATACGGGATTTTCCCGGGCCGGGGGGTGAGGGCGGGGAATTTAAAATCCCCTCCGGCACCGGGACGCGAACTCGTACTTTTTATATCATCTCAAATCTCTGTTATCCGGTTGCCAGGCAACTAGCGGTGCTGTGCACACGCTTTAGCCTATTCGGCCACCCCGCCCCCTCCGTCCCCCGTACGCCGTACGCGCATTTTCTCCAAAACTACACGAACGATTTTTTTTCAAATTGGGTTTAAAATCGTAGGTCACCCGAGGATGATCCCCCTTCATCAACATTACTATCCGCCTTTTACTTTCAAAATGACAGCCGAAAAACCTGCGTTGCTATAAACTGTAGCGCCTACACGAATGTACAGATTTCAATGAAACTTGGCTAAACTCTTCTTCTTGATGCCCTTTAAATTTATTTATAAAACATACTTCTACGGAAAGAAGCTGTGAAATAAGTTACTAGGGATGGCAGAATTAGATTCCGAATAACTCAAAAAGTATACACTTTGTTGTTGATATTTTGATAAGATGTTTCAAAGGTATTTATATTTCTTAAAAAACGAAGAAAGTTTCATCGAGATCAGAGCTGTTGATTTGTTGACATTGTACATGTTTTTTTTTTTAAGTTTACGTAATTTCCTAAAAAACAAAAAAAAATCGTTTAAATTACGAGGAAAGATATTGTCTCTAGATCTTGTTTATGTTCTACAGCAAATCCTTTGTTTTGGATTTTGATTTTTTAATATGCTACTGAATTAATGCTATATTTTTTTTTAGCACATTACTAAAGAAAAAAAAAAAGGTTTAGGTAAATAAGTGAAATTAACTTTTTATTTCTTTTAATTTGTCACAAGAAAGGTAATGTTATTTTAGATGTATAATTGTTGGGAAATAATAAACCAATGTGAAATAATTTTCTAATTCTTATCATTTGTTATCATTTTAACCTGATATTACTATCATGTTCTTGCACATTTATCCAAAATTATAATCAGAAAACCATAAAATAGTTTCATAATCATGTAAAATTAAAAAAAAACTAAATCCATTCCAATATTTTCTTTACCTTCCTGTGAGGCAGTAAAATATTTTATAGCAGTAATTTAATTTAAAATATGTAATATTCAATGACTGCTATTGTAGGATTTGAATGTTGATTTAGATTGACAGAGAAATCTAATTCCATACAAATGCCGAGGTTTTATAGCACCCTTTCTTAGGCGAGACAAATTTAACCTTTATTGTGACGGGTTTTTATTCTAAAGAACTTACAAATTTATATGTAACGAATAAAGTAATCTTTTTTTTCTGTAAAACACAATTATGTTATTATCCCTTCTAGCTATAATATTAATTGTAAGTCACAGTTTATTACGCATTTATAAACAATAAAACATATTATACATATTTTTAAATTTTCACCTTTATTTTTTAATTTATATTCACACCTAAATGTATACCTTAAAGTCAGTTTCCGGTTTGCCTCAAGGTCAGTCAATCTTCAGTTTTTAATATAAGTTAGAATTTTCTTCGTTCGATTATCGACAAGTTATTCTTTTCTGTCCTATTATTCACAAGTAGCTGTCAACTCCTAAATCTTAATAAATATTTATACATTTAATTCAAAATATTTATTCAAAGAGCTCGTAAGGCGCAATTATTATATTCAATGACGAAGAAATATGAAGCATTAACCAAAATCACACAACCTTGAACATCTAACGTTTTTTTCCCCCTGGTTCCTTTTAAGATAATATAGTGTCGCTGTTATCAAGGAAGCTCTGATAACTTATATAAATAATTCGCTAAATGTTTGTATCTGTTTACCAACAAAATTATTTATTCTATCACCAAATTAAACTGCATTGTCCATTCTTATACCAGAAGTATAGAGAAAGCACGTCTTTTAATATATTTTTCTATTGCCTTTACACATTATGTTGATATTTTACCATCTCAACTAGAATTCTCTATATCTGCATATCTTGGATAAAAGTTAGGTTGATTAATTTATTAATTAATTACCAAATATTTGTAGACAACGATCGTTTATTTAAATATTATTTAAGTCGGTGGTTAGGAGCACTGAATCTAATTCTAAGGCACTGAATCTTTAGAATAACAAAGTCTTATTATCGTAAAATAATATTATAATTTAACAAATAGAATTTAATTCATGTAAATAATTATGATACAATCTTAAATATTTTGATGGCTGACGGAGACATAGATGGGAAGATTGCGTAAGGCTTTTCAGGCAATTTTCTTGGAATCTGCATCACTTGCTTTTTGATAAAACAAAGCTAGGGCCCACACCTCATTGGTCACTCGCAAAAATTATTGAGCCTTGGATGGGTCTATTTGCCCCACCCTCCGTATCCACCAGACCTAACTCCAAGTGACTGCCACTTATTCCGGTCTCTGAAGAACTCCATGAATGGAAAGGAATTTCAAAAGGAAGAGGACATTAAAAACCACATGGATCAGTTTTTTAACAATAAACTCCAGTCATCCTATGAACATGGCATTATGCGGTTAGTGGAAAGTCATATAAAATAATGTTCAATATATTGTAGATTTTTTAAAATTATTTCTTAATGATATTTACAACTGCATTATATAAATACATCTAGTAAATTGGAACATATGGATATAATGACATGAAAACACTTGCTGAGTAACTACCCAATGATAGCACTCTGATATGTCTACATTAGGAGATCACGGGGTCATCTTCTTTTCAGACGTCTCGGAGGGTTATCAGGAATTGAAGAGGAAGCAAGGTTAGAAAGGAGAGGATTGGGATGATTCTGAAGTTTATTATGGAAGGATAGGTATCTAGATTGGGCCAGATCTGAAACAAAAGAAACATTAAGGTCATTATGGATGGTTTTATTTGTAACAAAGTAGGGAACATTGAGGATTTTACGAAGGATTTTGGATTGTAAGGATTGGATACGAGAGGAATTCGATGGTTTAGTGGAGCCCCATAGCTCAACTCCGTAAATCAAAATAGGCCTTATTATAGTCATGTACATGAGTCTTTTGTAATTAATTGGAAGTTTAAATTGTTTGTCTAGTAAGACTGAAGTAATCGGAATCGTCGAGCGGTTTCTTGTCGTTTCAGTCTGATATGAACATTGTAGATTAAAATAAATTTTATGTCTCTACATTGAGTTTTATTTCATCCTAAACAACCGAAAAAGCTTATTTACCAACCCAATATATATTTATAAATAATTGTTTGCACATAATATTTTTAAAGTCAATCTGAAATTTTATCTCTAAGTTGTTTTGAACTGAAAGGACACATGTAATTTCTTCTAAATCCATTTATTTCACTTAAAAACCACAAATATAAGTTCTCAAGTAAACAGAGATAAAATGGAGATGTGAAGCATGGGATCAGTGCGCATAGCTTGTTCAGCTCATTAACGATTCTCCTTGCACCTTAGCCAAAACGTGCCCGGCTTAATGCAGGCTCCTTACCTTTGTTTACTTACAACCGGCTAATAATTTTGTTTTCTACGCTCGTTCCGTTATCTGGACATCTCTATCTCTGCATTAAAGTCTGTTTGTTCATTACGTTGCAAATTTATTTCTTGTCTAAGCAAGTTTATTTCGTAATTGTGGAATTAATCCTTAATTGAATGTCTTAAAATACAAAACACGAAAAACAACCTTTAGTGTATTGCATACAATACAAATGATACATAACACCGTAAATATGGTCTAGCGATGGTTTCTTCATAAGTATACACAATTAATCTTTATATTGTTTCCCAATATACTCATCTCCAACTTAACCAAACTTAAGTTATAATCTTCCGAAGCTAGGAGTCCCTACATTCCAGCATTTATATGGAATAAGTTTGCAATTTAAAAAATGGTTCTCATGAGTCTCAAGCCTTCTTCAAAGGATGAGCGGATTGGATCACGATCACTAGCTACAAGAACAAAACTCAGAAAAGAAAAATAAATTAATAGCTAGAATATAATTAAAATATTCCTAAAATCCACAGATCTCTAAAATGTTGATAAACAATCAACCAATCAACTTTTGGTGAAACAGTATTGAGATCAACAGAATCAACCAAGATCATTCATATACAGTCCAAATAAACAAGCACATCCTATATTCAGTAAACAGTCCAAGAAAAGAAACAGTACGTCAGTCTAGGTACAGAATGTAACACTATGAGTATCATTACTATACATAATACATTATACATAGGTGTAAATGTGTTTTATTTATTTTATTATCATTCGGCTTTAATCTGTTATTTTATTTATCTTGTATATTACTTTAAATTTTTCTCTCTCTCTCTCTCTCTCTCTCTCTATATATATATATATATATATATATATATATATATATATATATATATATATATATAGATAGATAGATAGATAGATAGAAAAAAAAACTTTATTCTGGGACTAAGTCCCTTCAGAATAACAATAATGTACAAAATAATAGAATATTACTGGCCTGAACGTTGAAACAATAAATAAAATTGATAAAATAAAATAAAAAGTAAAGAAAACCTTAGGTGCACAAGCTATATACAAACAGATAAAACTATGTACAGAGCATTTAAAATTATGAACAAAACAATTAAAACTATGAACGAATCACTTGAACTATGAACAAAATTATATTTAAGGGTCGAACAACATAAACATACACTTTAAGAAATGAAGACCGAAAAAGAGATACAATGAGTTCATTTCATAAAAAAAAAAAAAAAACTTTACTTGAATATATATATATAAAAATAAACAGTTACTTATAATTGAATAAAAAAAAAAATTAAAAAAAAATGTATGTATTGAAATTCCTACGTCGATAGTAGGAAATGCATGTACTATCTCTTACCAAGTGCATGTACTATCTCTTACCAACAGGAATTGGAATAGGAGGTTTTTGAATGTATACAGGGAAGGGGCATGTCGAATTTTGATCGGGAGGGAATTCCAAAAGTTGACAGAGCGGGCTATAAAGGAATTTTGGAATGAGGCAGATCTATGAGAAGGGATGTATAGGTCAGAGGGTCGGGATCTTGTAGTGAGTGAAAATATATATATATATATATATATATATATATATATATATATATATTCTTTTTTTTCTACTTTGGTTATTTATAATGATTTTCCTTTCTTATGTAAATATTGTGTGAATGAATACTATCGCCCTAGTACCAATGCCCTTTAGTGTGGCAGATTGTATTAATACTCAATCTATAGGTATGATTGTGTTTAGAAGTTTTTATTTTATTTTATTTGTTTATTTTATTTTTTTTTTTTATTTAACTTCTTCACCAGTATTATTTATTTACTTCTTATATTTATATTTATTTCTTTATTATTTGTATATATTGTATGAATGAGAACTTTTAGCCCTAATGCTTATAGCCCTCCAGCAGTGGCTGATTGTATTATTATTCAATAAACAATTATATATTAAATTATATATTAATGGTTACATATTAACGTCTACAACTAAATTTATTTAATTATCATTGTTAGATAACGGTAACAGATATTTGTTTTTTAAAAGTACCTTTATACTTTTTATGTGTTTCTACATCTATAGGTATGATTGTGTTTAGAAGTTTTTATTTTATTTTATTTGTTTATTTTATTTTTTTTTTTTATTTAACTTCTTCACCAGTATTATTTATTTACTTCTTATATTTATATTTATTTCTTTATTATTTGTATATATTGTATGAATGAGAACTTTTAGCCCTAATGCTTATAGCCCTCCAGCAGTGGCTGATTGTATTATTATTCAATAAACAATTATATATTAAATTATATATTAATGGTTACATATTAACGTCTACAACTAAATTTATTTAATTATCATTGTTAGATAACGGTAACAGATATTTGTTTTTTAAAAGTACCTTTATACTTTTTATGTGTTTCTACAGAACACAAGCCCAATTTCTACACATAAACAAGCCCAATTTTTTTTTAAATTATAATTTATATGCAACTAATAAATGTAAGCTGTATAAATATACATATGTAAATTTATTCCTAAAAGCATTATTATTCCTTTCTTTTACAGATTTTTTCTTTATTCTTTCACAAGCCTTGAAAAACCACGCGAACATCATTTAACATAGTTTTTTTTATTTTATAATAATTACTGTTATATAAAACATTAGCTTCCTCCAAAATAAAATCTTGACGCCGTACATTACTAGTACACGTATTATGTGTGTTGGATATCTTCGAGTGATATACTGTCTCTTGCTGTTTCTTTTCATGGAATGTTGATGAAAGAAAGTGTGGCGTATGATTTTTCTGTCCGGATGCTTTCTGGATTGGCCAAACGTTGACTGGTTAATTCTTTACCTGAATTTTAGAGGCTTTCTGTTTAAAATTTTACGATTGTATCTTACCAATACATCAAATTCAACTTCGACTTACTAAGTTATTCTTAGAAAAAAAAATGCAGAAAACTACCTACACATCCTTAAAAGTAACAAGGGAATTTGAAACTGGAGTGAGGTCGAGTTAATTAATTACTACTCAAGAAAACTTCAATGTATAAAATTATGAAAAAGTACATTAATAATATAAAATTTTACAAAAAATATCTAAAATATATATTTGATGAATGATGTATTAAACGAAAAGGAATTTCCATAGAATAGACTAATACCAATTTCAAAACTTAAAATCATACTACAACTGCAATAAAAGTCACTAGTTGGCCCGTGCAATTAATTATCATAAAATATTAGTCAGTCAACAATTGAGTTAATGAAGATAAGAACGGTTGCGGTGATCAGTCAAAAAAAATTAATAATTGTATTTATTTTCATTTTTGCCGACGTTTCGGCCCAAAATTGAGGCCTTCATCAGGGCTAAGAAAATTAACTTTAACATTAAACATGAGCAATATTTTAACTTTTTATTCTCTTATACGTAGTCAGTATGTTTCGATAGATTTTACAATATCTTAATTTTCTATTTAAATATTTTATTTCCTTGCATAACTTCATATTCCTTTTCACTGTTTTTACTTTCCTACCAGGTAAGGGAAGTATCGCGATCGGGTCAAATTTCTGATATGCGGTTTTCGACGGATCTATACGTTTCAAAGTCCCCTGAGTCCGAAAAACACATTTTTAGCCATTGGTCTGTCTGTGCCAAGATTTTCTCGGGAACTAGTGAACCGATTTTGTTGCTTCTTTTTTTATTTTGTAGGGTTTTGACTACTGATGCCTGTGACACAAATTGGGTGCTCCATGCGAAATAGCTGCTGCGCAATAAATGAAAAACATGTTTTTCTATAGACTGTAGCGCGAAAACGGCTCTAACGATTTTGATGAAACTTTCCTATAATGTTCTAATAATTATCCTTTTAATTTTTGTATATGGACTAAATTTCCGAGAAAATTCAGGAAAAAAAGTTATAAAGAAAAGAAAAATGTTTTGGGCCTAACTCGCTAAGTATATATTCTATGGTAAAATTTATAATAAACCTTTTGAAAGATAATTAAATTATCCACAAAACAAACAAAAATATCATCGAAATCGAACCAGTATTAGCGATGATACAGCTTATTCTAGTTTCTACAAATGTTTTAATTTATTACTTTCCTACCTATACTAGATAAGGAAAGTATTGAGATCGGGTCAAATTTCCGACATGCGTTTTTCATCGGATCTATACGTTTCAGAGCTCCCTGAGTCCGAAAAACACATTACATTTTATCCTAGGATTATCTCATTTCCAGCATACTAGTATATTGTATTTTAGCAGCTATGTAATCCCATTTATTTATTTATTTATTTTTTATGTCTACACTTACGTTTATTATCTTATACATTCCACTACTCTTTGGAGAATAGAGTAATAACAATTTAAAAACTTAAAATCTTACAACTACAATAAACGTTTGCCCGTGCAACTAATTTTCATAAGATATTAGTCAGTGAACAATTGACAATATTATATAAAAATAAGTTCGTCACTGCTCCGTGTAATACCTGTTCCTTTGATAGCTTATTCATCAAAATCCGTCGTTGCCGATAGCCGAAAAAGGGATATACACTGCAAAGACCTATTGTATTATATATATAAAGATATATTGAAAAATTGAAAGGTTTGAAAATTCAGATTGCTTCAAAAGTAGACGTATTGAGACGGGATAAGCACTTCTGAGTGGAATAAATAAGCAGCAAGTATCAGAGGGCGTGTGAAAAAAAAGGATCGTATTTATTATAAATGTTTATTGTTTAATTAGCAATATCAAAAGGAGTGGGAAACGTAAGGTATGCAATATTATAAGAGCGATATAGAGTTGAGTATTCGCTACAATAGATGGCCGTGTTAACTTGTTTATTAGATGCTCATGGGGATTGATGGTAAGCCGCAAGAAGTTAACCCACCAGATGGAGGACCAGATCACGGCGCCGCAGTGGTAATTAAAACTTATGCGAACACACGGGAACAAAGGGCAGGTATACCGGAGAGCTTGCAGAGTTCGCAGTTCCTTATTACGATTCATTGAGGCACTAATCCCACACCCGAGCTATCTTGAGCCACTAATCCGACTCTACTCCTTCCTTAACAGGAATCGAGCAATGCTGTTTGCTGAAGAAAGACGAAAATAGTCCTAAATAGCTCAAACATCCAACTTCTTCCACGTTTATAAAGTCAATGAAAACATAATGGAAAGTTAGCAAGTAGGTGTTAATACTCTCAAGTACTTAGGGAATATCTCAACACTTGCTTGGAAGAACAACAACCTATTTAAAACTCATTTTTTTTTTTATAATCAACAGCGAAATAAAAAAGATGTTAAAAAAACAACTTGTATATTTGTAGGATATTTGCTTTGGAAAATTTATGGAACTATGCATCTGAATTCTTTAATAACACAACTCGCTAACTTTCAAGCCATAAAATGTCATTATTTCGCTAACTTATTTATTTATTTTATAATTTTAACGAAAATTCTACTTAAACTAGAGCTCTTATGAAATTTTATTTAGTCCATAGACATACTCAATGCCAATATTTTTCTTTATTCGTTTTAATACAAAAATAATTGTCATTTTATTATTATAATAAATATATATTTGGTCCGTCATTGTCATTTTAGTTTCACATGGATAGATCCACCAAACTCAAATTATTGTTTGTTCAGTCAAATTTGAGTTATGTTAATTTTTAAAAATTAAACTAATAATAAAATGTTAATTTTATTTTTTTCTTCTCCTAATTCTTACGTGTAATCACTTAAATATCTTAGGGAACATATGTATATCATTTTTTTTTTATAATTTATTTCTTTATATATTAACAGTTATTATTTTATTTTTTTAATTTTATTTCACTACAATGCTTTGCCTATAAAATTGATTTTGCGTTTCTTTTTAATTTCATTTAATGACTATTATGCTATTGTTTTAGCTGCAATATTATAGTATTGAACCCCTATAGCCCAACTGTTCTCGTTAATTAATCCTAAGAGCTATGATACTTATTATTATTTATTTTTATTTATTATTATTATTTATTACTAGTATTTTGTTATTATTCATTATAATTGGTCTTTTGGCCAGATTTATGGTTAATTTATATGATGTCCTTGATGTGACAGAATGTAATATTTCTAAATAAACAAATATAAAAAAATAAAAAAAATTTATATGAACAATACTGTTATTCTATTAACAATACTGTTATTAAGGGACCTAGTCCCAGAATAAAGATGATTTTTCTATTCTATTATACTCTATAAAACGAATTTTTCTTAATAAACATGGGGAACTTCAATGGATTATTAAATAAGACTTGGCTGAATAGTAATCATAAATTTATAAAATAAATAAATAAATTGGTGTTTTACACCAATTAGTGTTCAAATGGCTTTTTATTTGAAAACTACATAATTTATGACACCAAGTATAGGAAATATGGATAGAGGTGAACCTTGATTTAATATACCAAAAAAAAAATTCTTTCTCTTGTTTATTTATTTTTATAATGAATTCAAACTATTTAATGGACCGAGAGTAGATAAATAGTATCGTTGTGTGTATAAATAAAGATTGGTTAGTAATAAAAACAAATTGAAATATATAAAAGTTTCACTTATCACTAGATTAGAGATGAAGGAAAAAAAGAAATTAAAATAGATAATAGGAAAAAGCTAAACTAAAATATATTAGGTTTCAATCACTTATTTAAATTTTTAAATTCCAAAGATTTCTTTTTAGAAGTTTATAAAAACTATCATCATTGCTAAGTTTAAAATAAAATATAAAATTTTCTTTCAATTTTAATTAATCTATTTCAACAATACATAGCAAGAAAAATTATTGCGATCGGAAATAATTTTTAACTAAATACATATTCAATATGACGTCTCTTTGTCGCAGTATTCAGACCATAGGAGTAGACTTACCGGCTTGTTTGGGAAGGGATAAGACCTTCCTCAAAAACTCAAAACTTCCTCAAAAATATAAACTCTCAAAAAGTCTTGGGAGTTTATATTATGTTCAAAAATTATAACCGATAAATAATACAACATAACTATTGTAAAACGAACAATAAGATACTATATATAAAAATAAATGTATGTATATATTTTCTTTACGTACAGATATATTTGAAAATATGTTAAAAAACCAATTGAATACATTACATATTTTTATCTTCATTTAAAGATAAAGTTCGAGGCAATGAGATTAGCATTCAATTCTCCATTGCTTCAAAATTGCCGTCAGAAATATGACAAAATCTTCATCATGAAAGGATGCACATGAATGAATTATAGATTATGTTCTTACACATAATTATCTTTGAAAGTTTTTTTTTTATTTTATTCATTCATGATATTGACAACTGTATTTAAAAAAAGGCATCTAGTAAATGTGTACTCAGGAATATAATAATATGAAAACGAAAGTTGAGAAACTACCCACTGGAAGAACCCAAATAATAAATTTACATAAGAAGATCACGAAGCCATCTTCTTTTCAGACGCCTCGAAGGGTTAGCAAGGATCGAGGAGGAAGGAAGGTTTGAAACGAGAGGGTTCGGATGGTTCTGAAGTTTAATATGAAAAGATAGGTATCTGGAATGGGCCAAATCGGAAATATATAAAACATTAAGCTCGTTATGGACGATTTTATTTGTGGCAAAGTAAATAGCGTTTAAGATGTTACGAAAGATTTTGGGTTGTATGAATTGGATACAAGAGAAATGCGATAGTTTAGTGAAGCCCCAAAGCTCAATTCGTTAAGTCCAAATAGGTCTTATTATTTCCATATATATGAGTCTTTTGTAATTGATTGAACGCTTAAAGCGTTTGTCTAGTAAGTGCTGAAGTAGTCGGAAACGTCGAGCGTTGTTTTGTCGGTTCAGTTTGTATGAGTATTCCGTGTGAGTCGTTTGTCCAGGTAGAGGTCTAAGTAGGTGATTTGTTTTACTGGGATAAGTGGGGAATTGTTAAAGGATACTGTAGGACAGGAGATCATAGGTTTGCGACGCAGTGTAAAGGTAATTTGATGGGATTAATTAGAATTTATTTTGATTCTCCAATATTTACACCATTCTTCAAGCTTTGAATTTTAATAATAGAACTATAGGGCGTGGTAGGATAATAACGTGCCTACTTCTAGGTCTTAGCTTAACCATCTAGTCAACTTTTCTTATTTCTTTAATTAATTTTAATTTACATATTTTATTAATCCATGTAGATTAATTGTTATTGATTTTATTTTATTCTCTAAAATATTGAGGGGGAGGAGGGAGAGGGGGGTGATTGTTCCCCCTCACTGCTTCTACCAATCTCCGGTGCTTGCGCCTATGATTCAGACTGGATACAACTCCGCAACATGTTCCAGTGTCACCGATAGTAATGCGGGTCTACGTCATTCAAGATTTTTCGTCCATAGAAAAGGGCATTCTCTTAAACGGCTAGTGATATTTTCATATTCTATATTTTTCAACATGGATTGCTTGTGAGAAGTCGTACATATCCACAACAGACAATTTGTTGAAGTCGTTCCGACCCCATCACCTCTAATCATACGCTCTACTTGATGAGACTTCCCGAGAGCTATCAGCACGAAATAACCAGCATAATGCGACTACCTCAAGGTTATGCCAATTGTCCATCCGGATGTACGTACCCTCTCTATCAAAATACAAATTGGGCGTTTCTCAATATTAATTCAATTAATCTCTGATTTACTAACGCTCAACCACTTCGTAATAAATAAATAATAATTATATTAAAAACATTTACTTAACAGCTTTGTAATATATTTTTTTATTTATAAGATACAAATTTTTGTCAAAATAAATTTGCTATCTACAATAGTAATGCGCAAATATGATAATAAGTTATAAATATGATATCAAGTAGAACATAACAAAAACAAACAAATAAACAAGAATATGAATAACAGAAAATAGTGAAAAATAAAATACTATTAAATTACAAAACTAAACTAAAGAAATAAAAAGTAATTAACATAGTAAAAAAAAAATATGTAACATAAAAATAATAAGATAGAAAACAACTCAATGCAGAAAGTCTCTAGGCCAGAGCCTGAGCAGTCTTCAGGCGGATTACATGGATTTGTGGGAGTCGATGAGTAAGTGGGTTTTAAATTAGAGGCAATCTATCCCGAAAATTATTAAAACGTTCTGTGGTAGTTGCTGTGATAAAAGGAATATCAAGGTCAGTGTGTAATGTAAGATTAGAAACATAAAAGGATACGTCTACAATTATCTTTCAAAAATAATTTGATCACAGATTCGATAAAAAGGTGTCCTACAAAAATATTGGGCCGTTTGGCCTACATTGCCTCTTAATTTGATAATTTGGGTGTGTAGATCACTCCAAACGGCTCAATATTTTTGATGGCCACTTTTTTTCTCGATTTTGTGTTCAAGTTATCTTACGATTCAAATGTAAAGCAAATGGGTATTTTTGGTACCTAATTAAGTAGACAAAGTTTGCCGACCTCCAGATTGAAAGCGCCCCGATTCCAAGAATTTTCGTAAATAAAATAGTTGCAAGTTACGATGAGATAAATCTATTTGTGAAGTTTCAGGCGGATGTTAATAATTTGACAGAAGAGGGGACTGTACCACGAGCTTTAATTATTTATATATAATATCAAATCTAGAATTATTAAACTACAGTAAATGTATTTAAGGTTATAAACATATGCTTTATACATACATTATGTTTCACTTTTTCTTTCACACAAGTACAATGAAATATTTTTTTAAACAATGTCATTGCCTTATTTTAAATACTTTTTCAAACCTAAAAATATTTACTTAAAAGGATCTACGAGAGGAGAGGGCTTTGGAGCTGAAGCCCCCCTCCCCCCGAAATGGTAAAATATAACCATGTTTTATGGAAAAAAATATTAAAAAATTATCTCTTAAAGTATTACTGTTCGTGTAATTACATTTAAAAAAAGGACTTTAGGAATTACTTAAACACCATTTCATATAGGTAGGTAGTTAGTTTCTTTCTTTTTTTTCCAAAGTAATTATCGTTATTTCTATGAAAAAAAAAAGCTTTCGGTCTGAAGCTCACACCTAAAATTAAATCCTGGATCCGCTAGTGCACACACACAAGAACACCCACTCACAGACACACACCATTTTGCGGGACTTGGTTATTGGACTCAAGAGACCTTAAAAAGTGTATTTCCGTTAAAAACTCAGAATCGAAAATTTTCACGATCGCAATTCTCTCCCACTAATATATACTTCATATATAGGTAAGTGAAAGTAAAAACGTATGCATTGAAACAGATCACTTCATTTTACTATTCCTATTTGTGACAATAATAATTATAAAGATGAAAAGTTTTTAATTCATGTATCTACAATCAAACTTTCCCAATATTAACTTTCATAATAAATGACTAGTATTTTGGGAACACCAATTTCGGTCTTCGTTGTTCGGAATACAGAATTGCCAACTTTCATAGGATTGACCAAAGTAAAAAACTTACTTATACGCTATACACCACGTGTAGGTCGCCCTAAGTTAATAAAGATTCTCAGAGTTGTAATGAACGAATAAACTTTTATAATAAAACATTGGGTATCAAATGTATCCTATAACCATTTGTTGCATCATACTTTGGAAAGAGAAACGAATAAGGTGTACTGGCAAAGATACATTAGAATGGTAATTATCCTGGTTATGGAAACGGAATGTTTTGTTCACCTTCTATTTTGTTCGAATATTAAATCGAAGTAAGTAAAAACATTGTGTCACATTAAACTGCCAACACAGTCGCGTTCACGAATCATAAAATAGTTATTTTTAAAAAACAAAATAAAATAAAAATTTACAGTCGATTTTATCAAATACATTTTAAGCATAACCAGACAATTGCTATTTTTCCTTTTCTTTCTAGTATAAACTCATTATAATTAATTTGAAGTTCGAATGATTTTAACATATAGTGTAATAAATAACTTATATGATATTTTCCGTTTAAATGCTTAGTTTGATGGAAATTACATGAATGTTTTCAATATGATTTGTTTCATTTCAACATAAATTAATTTTCTTCATATATGTTGATGATTTATCATAAACAAGGCCCGGGTTCTATACAATCGCATATTTTGTTTGCATGGATTTTTTTAACTGGTGTGACTGCATATTTTATATGTATTGTTGAATATTTAGACATTTTTTTGGTGCCTAATTTATGTTTTATTTTATTGCTGAATATTTTGTTGCATACTTGGCGAGTTTTATTGAATATATTTTATGCCACATTTTGTGAGTTTTTAATGTGTAAAAATATGGGCTTTGGTAATAAATGTATTTTGTATATTTTTACTTTCACTTACCTATATTTGAAATACATTTTTTGAGGTCTCCAAATAACCAATTCTAGCGAAATGATCTGTGTATGTGTGTGTGAGTGTGTGCGCGCGCGCGCGTCTGTGTGTATGCGTCCATAACCAATCTAGCTCAAAAACGCAAAGTTGTATTAAATTGAAATTGCATATTTGAGGTGTATATACCTGAGACGTTACAGAAAATTTTTCGTCAAAATCGGCTAACCGGAAGTGGGGATTTATATAATTGATATTACACATTTTTACGATTTCCTCGAAAACAGCTCTGATTTTGGTCAAATTCGATATATCAATGTATTATTAAGCAGTTTTTAAATAATGTAGGTTTAATTCGCATTGATGTTCTTGAGCAGGGCTTAAATGACTAATTTTCAATATTAGCTTTCTCTAAAGTACCTTTAATTTTTATTATTTGAAAAAATTAATCATTTACCATTAATCTCTTGTAAAATTAAAAGTTAAATACAAAATATGAAACAATTTTATAATTAACTAAAGAATAAATAAGATCATTCATTATGAATGATTAAATGCCAGTAATATTTATGTTAATGTTTATGTTTACCACAAGACATTGTTATCTTCGACTAAGAAGTTGAGCATATGTATTGTTGCAATCTGCTACATTGTATTGTAGGAATATATTATTGCTATTTTTAAAATTCCTTTAATGTATATTTATTTGATTTTTTATATATATATATCTTCAAAGTCAATACTTTTTATGTATATTGTTATACAGTTGTTTTTCCTTTTCTGTTTTATTACATCACAATTTATATGTCGAGTTCATCTTATTTATGAAAGAAGAATATTTCTCCGATTTATTTCTATATTTGTATAGTACTTTATTTTGATTCTTTTTTTATGCAATTGTGTATTCAATGGAGCCAGACCTCCTGCAATTGTATTGTCGCGTTTCCCAGAACAGGAGGGACAGCGCTAATCCTGGATCCAACTGTCGCTTTGAGAGCAACGACCTCGATCAGGCGGGTGAAGTGGAAAGGGAAAAGAGGAATATATACGACAAATGCATCCCTTTCATAAAAGAGAAATTCCGCGAGACCTTCGGGGAGAGAGAGTTCACTGTGAGAGGCCTCTGGTTTGGGTCTCGCAGAACTATCCTGGAAAGAACAAGGAGCTTTCTCGAGGAACTAGGTGTTGATGTTGGGGAGCTCGCAGTATTGGCCGAAAATATTATTTCGGACTCCCTAGGGATCATCCACTATCATATTTATACCGATTGAGGACATCTGGTAATAATTGTTTATTAAATTTTGAATTGATCCGCTGTCGTCCTGTCTTTTTGTCTACATTCTGGGAATTGCTGTGTTATGTATGTGTGCGATGTTGTAATGAGTTCCTGGCGTTTGAGAATTTAAAGAGAGAAACAGGGAAATATTTTTTTTTTTTGTCTTGGGAAAATGTTTATAGTGCTATCTATATTATTTAATATAGTTTTATTGTTGATAACTTGTAAGTGTATTGTTATGAGGGGGAAGAGGAAAAAAAAGAGAAAGAAAGGAAAAATATGTCATATATATGTATAAAAAATAGAAAAATTAAATATAAAATTAATGTCCTTGTGGATTGATAGGTATGTTGTGTACGAAGCAACCCTATGTAGTAGGGCAGCATTACTTTCAATAAAGTATTTCTCTCTTCTCTAATTACAAAATTCTGAAAATTTTCATTCATTCATTCATTCGACTTCCAGAAAACAGGCAGTAGTAAATAAGCCAATACGAAACCCATACCGTTAGATAAAAACTTGAAAATAAAGCTGGCCTTAAGAGGCCGATGATGTTCCAAGCAGTGAAAATTCTTGAGAATTCTGAGCAGGCCGGGGAAAAAAAACTTCACAGAAAAAAAATCACAGGCGGCGACATCAAATTACCAGTAAAAGTAACGTGGACAGAATCTTAAGGAGTTTTGCAACGATACCTTTTGCTTTTTATTTGCAGCTTATTGAACCTTTGCCAGTTGGTCTATTTCAATCTCAACTGTCTAAAGAACATTCCTCCTCTTAAATAAAAAGGTAAAATATAATTTAATAAATATCACTAACTCAAAAAGCGTAAATGTTAAAAAATGTACATATGATTTACAGGCACGCGGTTTTGCTTACAATCGATGAACGCCTAAGCGCTGATTTATAAACACGTGCAAATACATGCATTTGATAATTCGCATCAAAACATTTTCTATCAAAAACATATAACATATGATTGTAAATAATAAATATGCACTAACAATAATAACAAGGGAGAAAAGAAGTAAATATTACGTACTATGATATATATTTATAATATTTATCCATAATATCGATGTAATTCTAAAATTATAAAAAATCTTAGTATTACAAACCATATGAAATCTATGTAGGACATAATATTTGGCAAAACTATGTAATATTTATGGCTTTTATTAGAGAATTCTATTACGTAACTTTATATAAATTAAAGTTTTTTTTTGTGTGTTTTTATTATTGAAATTCACAACTGTATAAATGATAAATACAACAAGTAAATTTGAAACAAATAACATGACAAGTACAACATGAAGAGAAACTACCCATTAGTGTTGCCCAAATGCGAGACCGAAACGAGTCTTGGTCTTGCAAACTCAGTTTTGGTCATGGTCTTGGTCTTGCG
The DNA here is from genome assembly GCA_928085145.1 of Nezara viridula. Lineage (NCBI taxonomy): Eukaryota > Metazoa > Arthropoda > Insecta > Hemiptera > Pentatomidae > Nezara > Nezara viridula. The sequence goes on from OV725081.1 coordinate 44,951,935, forward strand.
CAAGAGTTTCACAATGGTCTTGCAGATACTTAGATTAGATTATTACTATAATTTTTTAGATAGAAAAAATCTAACTAAGCCCGAATGAAAAAATTAGAGGAGTTAAATGTATAATTATATTAGTGATACCAATTATTTACATATAGTAACTAAGATTGTCAAGTATTAGTAACTATTTTGCCTTAATTTTTATTCAAAAAATCGATTTTTTTTTACCAGTCCTGGTCTTGGTCTTGCAACAGTTAGGCGGCCCTGGTCTTGGTATTGCAATTTGCAAGACCAAGATCAATTTTGGGCAACACTACTACCCATTGGTATCAACCCAATTATGTTTTTATATCAGAAGGTCCGGAGGACATCTTTTTTTAGGTACCTCGGAGGGGGGATAGAAGAGGAAGCAAGGTTGGAAACAAGATGGTTCAGAAGTTTATTATGGAAGTATAGGTATCTGGATTGAGCTAAATCGGAAACATATAGTACATTAAGGTCGATTTTATTTGTGACAAAGTAGGAAGCATTGAGGATTTTACGAAGGATTTTGGATTGTAGGGATTGGATACGGAGGGATTTGATGGTTTGATAGAACCCCAAAGCTCGACCCCGTAAGTCCAAATAGGTCCTATTATAGTAATATATATGAGTCTTTTGTAAATAGTTGGAAGTTTAGAGCATCTGTCCAGTAAGTGCTGCAGTAGTCGAAAATGGGTGGTTTTTAGTCGTTTCAGTCTGGTATGGGGATTCCAAGTGAGTCGTTTGTCCAGGTGGAGTCCTAAGGTATCGGATTTGTTCAACAGGGATAAGTGGGCTATTGTTGAAGGATACTTTAGGACAGAAAGCCATAGGTTTACGACGCAGAGTAAAGGTAATTTGATGGTATTTATTGGAATTTATTTTAATCCTCCAGTTTTGACACCATTTTTCAAGACTAGTGATTAAAGAGTTTGGGATGCAATAGATGGATCATTATTAACTGATAGAATACACGTGTCATCGGCATAGGTGGTAATGAAAGTGTTGGAATGGGTTAGGAAGTCAGCTGTATAAACTGTGTAAAATAAAATTCACCAATAGCTTTAAACATAATCACCTAAGTTGGAATTCGTTAAAAAATATTTTACTGCCTCAATACATTCACTCCTCTATTTCATTTCAGAAAAATGAACTGTTATATCCAAAATTTCGGTTAGAATGAAAAGAACTGTGAAGGATTGGGTGGTCGCTGACTCGAGTTAGTGGATGAAGTTTTATGCGAGGGAAGAATGTATATTACTGTAACAGTCTGATCTTCAGCGAATAGATGTAAACTAACACTTTTCGCTAAAATACACTCAACAGTCAGCACATCGTTTTCAATTTGAACTGTAAAAAGAGTTAATAGATATGTTAGGCTAAATAGTATGACTCAGCTAAGGATTTCATTTGCGCATATTGTGTCTAAAACAGTTTTTAGATTATCTATACTTTATCAGACAATTTCTATTTAAATCGGGTTCTCTTTTTCTCTCCCCTCTTTCTACGTTTCTAACGGTGTACATGAAAAAGTATAACACTGATTGTAATGTTCGTCTCAAATCTGTCGTGCTCCCTTGGCCAAGGCGTCCCTCGTATAAATGTCCAGCTAGGAAATTTTTCCCTTGAAAAATCTAGACCTTCATCGGATAGAGCATATTTGGGTACAGTTCAAGCAGTGTGTGCAGAAACAGAAATATATTCCTAGTATACTTGGAAAAATAATAACAACTTTTGTGGAATAATTGGACAATAAACTGCAGGAGATAGTAAGTTAATTTTAATAAAAATTGTAACGTTTATTACATTTGCTTTTTTACTTAACTTTAGATTTAATATTAGATAATATTCTCCATAAGTAAATTTATTTTCACTAATACCGACGTATTTGCAGTCTAAACTAAATTATATTCTGTACCAAATAAAAACATTACGTTTAAAAAATGTTCGAAGTAATGCGTTAATTCGTACCGGCAATCTGTATAAGAAACATACGTAATATCATATATGTACTGCTATACTATGACATATATATATATGCTCGTATAAGTAATGTTTGTATTTGTGGAACGGTCACGTGATAAAGAGTTCATTGGTACCGTAAGTAATCGAAACCGGAAAGCAGGTGTTTAAAGCTACTGATAGGATAGCTGCCTCGCGCAATCAATAACTGAACATATACAGGTAGCAAGTACTGTCAAATAGTTACAGTAAGAAGATATAAACATCAACTTACGTTACTTTTAGACAACTACTTTTCGTTTATTATTCATTAAAAATTGTTTCGTTATTTATTGGAGCATTAACTGAAAAAAAATAATTAAAAAAAACCTGGAAAAAGATGGCGCTTGCAAACACTTTTTTTTACAATATTTTTTATTTATTTATTCAATTTTATTAAATTATTTTTGGAAGTTGAGTTGTGTTAAGTTAACATAATATTTGGAACACAATGGATGCAAGATAGCAAGAAAAAAAAAATAAAACTTTTATTTATTTTCTTAAATTTATAGTTTGTAAAAACATCTAACATCGAAGTTGTTTGTTCTTTTGTTGTTTTAATTCTTGAAAAGAGTGCGAACTATAACTTAATATCTGAGAAAAATTATTTGCAATAAAAACTATAAATATAAATTTTAAAACATGTTTTGTACATAGTTACGATAGCACAAAATATTTAAAACTTACAAAAATACCCAAAATGTGTAAAACACACCAATCAAAACAAAAACTCAATCAAAAAACGTTTGCACCGAACAGTTCATAACTGTTAGAACAGCACTTCATGATAAATTCTTATTCTCAGGCCTCCGGAGAATGTATGTGAATATGGTAATTTCAAGGAATAAAAAAAAAAAATCAAGCCCTACATCTAAAGGGGATTTATGGCGTAATTAGAGTTTTAAGAATAGGGAGGTGGGACATAAGAAGTTTGAATATAGCAAGATGGTTAAAATCTGTGGGCGGGGTAGTCGAATGGGCTAACGCGTGTGCACAGCACCGCCATTTCCTGACAACCTGATATATGAATCAAATGATATAAAAATAGTTTCGATTTCGCGTCCCGATGACCAGGGGAGTCTTTTAAAGCCTCGCCCACATCCCCTGCCCATGAAAACCCCGTATTGCCTTAACGGCGAGAAGGGGAGTACCTAAAAAATAAAAAGTATATGGCTAAAATCGGTCGCAAATAGGATACAAAATGGGAGAGCTCCAAAAGGGAAGATATGTACACTATTTGGTACTGAGGAAGCGAAAATCATAGTTTGATCTGAGATTGCTATCCGCTACGGGGAACATACAATTCTTAAATAATAGGATGTCGCTAGCCATATTGCTGCTAGAAGACTAATGGCAGAAGTCAAATAAGTCAAGAGGCGATAGAAAAAAAATGTTTTTTTTTTTAATAAAAAATAATTACCAATTTTTTTACAGATTATCCATTCTAAGAAAACATTCATCATTTAATAAGATTCAGGTTTATGTTAATTAAGGTGAGCTCTGTCACGGAATAAGCACAGATTCACCTAGAGTGTAAATTTTTAATTTCAAGGACTTACTCATAGCATAAATAAGAAGTTTCTCTACTATGTTTAGTAGTGAGGAACAATAAAATCTGAAATCTAAGATAAACTAGATCTCCAGAAATCTAGGAGAAACACTTCAATATATCAAGTTCATAATTATAATCCCCATATACAACTCATTCTCGAAGCGAAATGTCAACAAGATATAGTAAAACACTCAACAGATTAGTAAAACATATGTCATATTTATCATTTACAACTCATCGAGTGTGTAATTCGTATAAAAAAGTAGAGATAACATTCCAAACGTTGGAGAGCAAACAGGGAGTTACGCAAGGCGTGTACATTATGTCAGCGCGGCGCTTCTAAGATTAAAAAAGCAACACATATTTTTCAGCAGGTCTCCCGCTAATTGCCTCAAGGATATATTTTCATTTTGTTATTTATATTTTTAATTTTTTTCCTCTTGACAATGAATTTCAATGCACAGGAGCAATTTAAAATATGCCCAAGTTGTTTTCGAAACTGAAATAAGGATTGTTCTATTTAAATGTCTCATATTCAATATGGACCCATTGTCGTCTTGAAGTCCTCATTTGCATGATAGACAAATTGAATTACATACAAATGTCCGAACATTCTTGAAGGCACAACAGTATTGTTTCTATTAGAAGATGGAATTGAAGCCACGAGTGGTCAGAGGTACGGGCATAGTGAATCTTACGATATAATTCATGTTAATTAAATCATGATTTTCTTTCTGAAATAATTATGTAACTAACATAAATAGTTAATGTTTATAGACAACGATATTTTTAAAATTATAATATATTTTTTAATGTATATTATTTAATGTTAATGACTTCATACTCATTAAGAAAATACATCTAATTTTAAATGGAAATAAAGCCTACTGAAAATAAGAGGTGAAAGTCAACGGGTCACTGATTTCAACCAAATTTTATTTGATGATTCTACATTCACATCCTGAGGAGTTTTGGATAGTTTAGTTACGGATCGGAAAAACATTTTTGGTTCTTCGATTTCTATAAAAATTCTTATTTAATAAATTTAAAGGACGATAAAAACGAATCTAACTTGCTTTTTCATAAAACAAAGCAGGTTCTTGTCTCACTTCCAAACGATATCCCTGATGATGACCCACATATTTGGTTCGAAACGTCGGCTAACTCATTTTTTTTTTTTAAACTTTAAGTATGATATTTACAACTGTATTAGTATAAATACATCAAGTAAATATGTACATAGTAATATTATCACATGAAACACGCTTGTTGAGAAACTACCCATTGGTAGCACTCTAATAATTTTTCTACATGAGGAGATCACGAGGCCATCTTCTTTTCAGACGCCTCGGAGGGTTATCAGGAATCGAAGAGGAAGCAAGGTTAGAAACAAGAGGATTCGGATGGTTATGAAGTTTATTATGGAAGGATAGGTATCTGGATTTGGCCAAATCGGAAACATATGGAACATTGAGGTCTTTATGGATTATTTTATTTGTGACAAAGTAAGGAGCATTGAGGATTTTACGAAGGATTTTGGATTGTAAAGGCTAACTCATTAAAGATATTTTGACTGAAATTCCTGACAATTTTGTTTCATCCTGATAATTCATCAATCGACTACTTACCCTAACAACAAAAATTGTAATAAAACAAAAATTGTTGGTCTAACTTTTCGAAGCGTCTTTTGGATTTTGTAATTTATAACTCATCATTATTAATTTAAAATTGTACTTAATATTTTTGTATTATTCTGCACAAAAAAAAACAAATAAATAAATTTATTGGTATATAATAATCTTGAAGTCGGTGAAAAGCTAAGGCAAAGAAAAATTATAATTTATTTTTTAAATTGTATAATTTTTTTTTTCAATTTTCCTATATTTTATTATCTCCTAAGGCCCATTGAAAGGCACGCCATGTGACATGAATCCAATATTTTTTAATGTGGAATAACCCAAAATAATTTGTTTGAAAGCGATGACCAACTAAGTGTGATCTAATCTTGTAAATATTCTGTTTTATTATTTTTTATCAAAACTAATATAAAAAAAAATTCATATTGAAAATACATAGTAAAGATTTGAAACTTGAGCATTGCCAACTGTTAAAAATAAACGCTAACACGGGATAAATCGATTGGCGACATTGCTGGTATTTCTTAACTGTTTTGATGAACTGATAACTCCGACCTTAGTGATTGGCAGGAAGATACTTAATTTAATAAATTTATTTTTTCGTTGCTATATATATTTTTTAAATCAACCAGTTGCAGCTCAGCAAAAATACACTATTTCTCCACTCCGCAAGATAGTAAAATTAAAAATTAAAATATAATTCGTTATTATTTTAAATTTAATATTAGGCACACCTCAGCCTAAAACAATTTCAAAATACTAACCCGATAAAAACGTATTTTTTTTTTTAAATTATGATAACCGTGCAGTATCTGGAATCCATATTGTTAAGAAAATATAAAATATATTACAAGAGGTGAATTAGGGATATTCAATTAAATATAATTACATCTGAAAGCATGGCAAATTTGACAAGCTCTTCTTATTACATTATTTGTTTTAGGGGCTAAGCAAATAACACTCGAGGTATCGTACTATCCGAAAATAAAAATTATTAATTTCAATTTTTCCACTCATCTCTTTCAATATAACATACAATATTATTTCATCAATAACATATTTTTCAGGGTTTTTAAATTATTTTGAACCAATAATGTTAAAAATTTTCTGCTGTAGAAAATACGATGTGACTTTTTATAGCGTCTTTGATGTTTTACAGAGGATTGCATATTCATAAAAAATGACGAAAACGTTACTCAATTTACTTGCCATATAAAATACTTTAGAAACAAAACTACATATTTTAAGAATTTTAAACAGAAATTGAAAACAATAATACACAATTTTTTCATTTATTTTATTTTTCATGAAAATCCAGGAAATAATATATTTAGAAACTTTTATTCGTTGATATGATCTATGATTTTTGCATTGTACTTCACAATAAAACTATTCAGGAACATTCTGCAATATTTTTGAGAAATTATCATTAAAAATATTATCATTGAGTTATAATGTATACCAGTCACACGTGTAACACACGAGTATATTTAAAATGGAAACATTTAAGTTTAGAAATATACTTAACGATTTATCGATGTAGAATTTTAATAAGCGAAATTAATCGATATTCATGAATAGTGGATAAATCAAAATTTGATCAAATTTCCTCAATTGTCAATTGTGAATGGTGTTGCCAATTGTAAAATAAGAAATTTCATTTAATAATGACAAATCATTATGGTAAAAAAATAAAACAATACTCCTATATTAAAAAACAACATTTTAAATTAGAACGATTAGAAAGAGAGAATTCGTTTTTACATTTTATTTTTAGTGTAGATTGAAAAAAAGAAAAATGAGCTCTTATGGAAACGGTTTTGATAGGTGGAGACGATGTACATTTTAGTTTATCGTATATAACAACATCTTGTGAATGAAATAAATTCTTTATTCATTCTGTTTCTGTAATGGTACTTATTTTTTCTTTTCTTTTTTTTTTACCTCTTTACAGTTCTGAAAAAAAAAAAAACTTCAAGTAAGCTATATATATAAGACGAAAAATAGCAGCTGAAACTAATTACAAAATACTCAAAACTATACACAAAACTAATGAGAAATACTATAAAATATTAACATTTTATAAAAGAAAAAAATATGTATAAAGAAACACGAAAACAAAATAAAATTAAACTCCTCTAATGGATGCATGAGAACCAAGACTCCAATAAATAAAAAATAAATATATAATTTAAATCAATTTTAAATAGTCGTGTATTCAAGACACAAATAAAAGAACTGGACAAGTATGTATAACATGAATATACATCAAATACGGAACGAAAAAAAAAGAAGGAAGTATTTTAGCAGCGTACGGAAGGTATTTTGGGAGAAGGGTAGTTCAGTGATAGGTTACTCTGCTTCCGATGCTAAAGGTCCTAGGTTCGAAACCCGGCTTATAGCAGAAAATTTATTTATTCTGTTTCATCGGCCGTGGGTCGGGAGACCCTCCTGGGGCACACCCAGCCTCTATAAAGTGGGTACCCTTAATTAAATAATTGATTAAGGAGGAAAACCTGGCAGTTGAGCGTGATCTCGGTCAAATCACTTCCTTGCACAACCGTTGGCCTAGAAACAGATCCTTTTTTTTTTTAAGGATCGCATATTAGGAGTTCACTGTTTAGTGAATGTTGGAATAGGAAAATATTAAATATGAATAAGGAGGAGGCATGCCCCCCTCCCTCCGATTTCATTAATTCATATTATAATTAATTATATATTACATATATTTACATGCACGAAAAATAGGAAATCTATTTATAAAAAAAGTAACCACTGACAATGCTGAAGTTTATGAAAAAAAAAAAAAAAAGGCAGAGTGGCCTGTCAATAAAAACACGAGCTTCCGCTTCGGTTCATTCGACGTGGTCTGCGAGACCTATCGGTCGTTTTATTTGACAATGGATCCAAGGATGTGATAATAGTATGCCTCTTTGGGTTCTTCAAGGAGATTTTTTTTTTTTTTACAACATGCGTTCGACATGTGTCACTTCCTTACAAGCCTCGCATAACATCGAAAAAGACGAAAACATTATATAAGTTCCCCAATGAACTCTAATTATACTCAAGGAAACCTAAAGTCATATAAATGAACCAAGAGTACATATAAAATTAGAACATACAAGCTCTTGTAAAATTGTGTTCGTCGTAAACCTATGACATACTATTCTACACTGTCCTTTTCCAATTCCTCACTTATGCCAGCTGAACAAATCCAATAAATAGGACTCCACCTGGAAAAACGTCTCACTTGGAATCCTCATACAAGATTAAAGAGACAATAAACCTCTTGACATTTCCGACTACTTCTGCATTTACTAGGCAAATGCTCTAAGCTTTCGATTAATTACAAAATACTCATATACATGACTATAATAAGGCCTGACTGGAGCTGAGGAATTGAACTTTGGAGCTCCACTAGACCATTTCTCTCGTATCCAATTCAAAATCCTTCTTCAAAATTCTCAATGATCCAAACTTTGTCACAAATAAAATCATCCATAAAAACCTTAACGTAGCATATGTTTCCGATTTGGCCCAATCCAGATACCTATCCTTCCATAACAAACCTCAAAACCATCCGCACCCTCTCGTTTCAAATATTGCTTCCTCCTCGATCCTTGATAACCCTCCGATGTGTCTGAAAAAAATATGAGCTCATGATCTTTTTATGTAAATACATTATTAGAGTGCTATTTTTGATTAAGTATAGTTCATGATAAATATCATGAATAAATAAAAGTAAAAAAAATGTATTAACGGGCATAGCAAGTTTATAGATTTTTGGAAAGGGAGAGAAAAAATAGTGTTGGATTTTTATAGACCATACCATTGCTAAAAACTTTCTTAGAGCCGAAGACACTTGTACACGTTTCGGTATAAAAAAAAGCGGAAGTAAACAAATTTCTTATTTTCTGAATTAATTAAAGGTTTATATATTGTTCTAAGTTTAAAAGAACTCGTACAACGTTATATATTAAAATAAGTTGGGGTCACGTAAACCTTTGTTCCCTTTAACTACTCCTATGAATAAGTTGCGTTAAAGTTACTGATTCGAAACCTTGTGAAAAAGAAATAAACTAAAAAGGAAAATAAATAAATAATTTATCTGCAATATATGTGTGTGTGTGGGGGGGAGAGGAGGAGGGGGAGAGGGGAGGTATTCATCATTTCTTTTAAATTATAATTAGTTTATTTTTTTCCAAATTTTGTTTTTAAAAAATCAGTTAAAAACAGTGCAAGCGAAGATCTTAGATTGGATACTGTTGTACTATCTGCGGTCTTTACCATGTTTTGAATTTTAATTTAAAAAATTCATATCCCCATAGAAATTTTTCCCTTCTCCTCAAAAATGCAAAAAAAAAATTTCCTCCTTAAAACTTTTTTGGCGCAGTTTGGACCAAAAAATACTTTCTGGACATCCGTGAAAATAGTCGTTGATGTGCTAACAGCAGGTAATTCCATCACAAGTTATTATTTTTTATATTTTTACATAAAATTTACTTATATTAGTTTATTTGTACACTTGTAAATTTTAATAAAAGAACAAAATTATTTTTAAAAATCTTTTAACCTTATAGGGAATATTTAATTCAAACTTCAGGACTGTTTGAGTCTGAACCTATTTGTAAACCGTACCCCTTTCCACTTCAATTGTAATTGGAGTATAGTGCTCAATGGACGCATTTGTCCTTTGGCCACTCTAGAACCTTCTAGGCCAAATGTAAAAGCTGTATATCACTTAAAAATTGACACAGAGCTAAAACGCATCACTTTTAGCAGTCAATATATAAACGTAGATCTCATACGAACATGAATTTCAGGGATATTTTTAAGAGATCCGAATCGATCATTTAAAGTTACGAAATTGTTCAAAAACATTACAACAAAAATAATGTAGCAAGAGCATATTTATGTGATATATTAAAAATATTTTAAATCTCAAAAATATTACAATTTAATAAAGTAAAAACTGTAAGGAAACATTTTCAGTCGTATAAATAAAACTTCCTACGAGGTATCCAACTAAATACTTAAAATCATCGTTGATGTGATATGATATGATCACATAAGTAGGAGAACAGTCTATTTATTGCTTTAAAAAAAGATAGTAAAGTTCTTATGATTTTAAAAGCATGACGATGATACTTAAAGAAGATTTACAAAAACTGATTTTTCCAATATTCAAAACTCGGTGAGACTCAATATCCGATCTATTTCCGCTGCCAAGAGCAAGTTTCTAAACTCAGAGGTAATTCCGTCCATGCAAGGAAATATAATTGTACAAATAATATTTAGAAATAACTGTACTAAGGATATATCCATCTACCCCAAAAGTAGATGGAATCGCTAAGCCATCAATGATTTAATCCATAATCAGCTGGATTTAAAAAATAAAAACTGTACCACTACAACCCATGAACGGTCTTGGGTTCAGTACTATTTAGGGAAAGCACTGTTTCTTGGTCTACGGTTGTGTAAAGAGGTGATTTGACCGACATCACGCTCAACTGCCATGTTTTTCCACTTATTCAATTGTTTTAATTAAGGGTACCCACTTTATAGAGGCTGAGTGTGCCCTACGAGGGTCTACCTACCCAGGGTTGTCCCCTGCCAATGAAACAGAATAAATAATTTTTCTGCCATGAGTCGGGATTCGAACCTGGGACCTTTATATTTGGAAGCTCGATACCTTACTACTGAGCAACCCCACTCCCATGTTTTTCCATCATAAGCTACCCTTTAATACAAAGTTGGCATGCCCATCAATTCAAAGAAGTGACTGAAAGGCGCTGGATATTCTGTAAAAACTTCTTTCGTGACCATTGGAAACTAAATCGAGCTCCGGAAGAGATGCTGTTGGATGCACACTCAAGTATTATAAGCGTAATTTCTTAAGTAATCACATCATTTCCGGCGTTTTGGCTAAAATAAATCAGCTACCGCTCTTTAAATTGTGGCATTCACCATTTCTTGTAAATTATAATGCCGTTATGTTTATTTCGGAACAACGGTTAGTAGTCATTGTCGAACTCCGGTATGAAACTTAAAGCTGAGATAATACCAGATACAAGAGAAATATCGTAACCGATGATGAAACATTTTAGCCGATGCCGGAGAAACGTAAAAAGTAGAAATAGCATTTGATACCATTTGTCACGGACAGTTCCTCCGGCAATGGGAGAATTTACCTACGCGGCTTCAGGGTCATCATTGATCATCATCAGCAGTATTATCTTCAAACGTCAGTATTTCTCACCTCCCGTTTTTTTCTTTGACTCAACGAAAATAATTTACCCAATCCACCACTGGGTCATTTTTTTTCCATCACGAAAATGGTGATTTATTGAAAGCTCTATTTAAATTTAAATTAATACCACAGCGTATAACTGTAGAATTTTCGTGAAGAAGAAAATGAAAATGTAGAAAAATAAGCTTGTGCTTCCTCAGCCCTTGTGGAACAAACGACAATGGGAAATTATTTATCATGCCATAATAAAATTGTACAGAGGACGGTGATAACGCTACATATTATTTCTCTGTTTTTTTTTCTTTTTTACTACAACATATTACTCTCAATACTCCATCAAAACTAATGATTGAACCATCATTTTGGATATTACCTAATTTTATACTGTGAAATTATACATAACGTAAGGTTTTACATTTAGGATATGTAGAATACAAAAGCCGAATAAAATCGAATAAAATTAATAGTTTTCGTGGCAACGTTCACTACTACAAAAAAATGAACGATAAAAAATTATTATTTCTACTTTTAATATTCGGCATTAACATTTATAACGCTGAGGTACCTCCCTGCCTGAAGTCGACGGCTCATGACTCCCCTCCTAAGAAATGTATTGCTCTTCTCTTCTTAACAAATCAAGTAAAAGTACAAGTAGAAATAAGTAGGTTTGAAAGATCCTCCAAATATGAATAACATAAAAATACGGTTACCACAAAAAATACATAATCCTATAAAACTGGATTGTCCTTAAAAATGTTTATCGCGCACCTTGCGCCATGCAAACCACATCTGAGTATCTCTGACTTTGCGTCGACCTTTCCGTTACCTAACTTTGATATAACGATCCTCTTATTTTGTTAGCGTATTCAATCGTGGATCAATGAAACTAATATATATAGGGTAAATTAACACAAATACTATCCACACATACATGTCTTCATCTTCACACTTCTCACTCCCCAAGCAACGCCTCCCAAATTTGAAGATTCGTGTTTGTATTTCTGGTACATACATACTGATTCAGAAAAAATTGTCGGATTCCTACTCCTTCAGCTCACATCAGAAAGTCAGAATCATCCTCATTTAGTCGAAATGTAACTATCATTGCAATACATTTGTTATGAATGAAATCATTCTTAACCCTCAGCAATTGTTCGGATCCGAAACTAATGAATGAATACCGATGTGACCGTAATATTCTGTAGCTGTATCGGTGAATGCCAGGTACATTGCAAGATCATTAAATCATCCTCGATCAGCTTGCTCGACAAACGTCCACCTTGGACTGTTACTTTCCTATGCAATGCATGCAGCTCTGTGGTATCTTTGTTTATTCCAACTATCCGTTCGGTTTTTATTCATCAACTACAGTGGCCATCGCTGTTGTTTTGATATGAGGACAGCTCAGAGCTACATTTCTTACACGTCCTAGACTCCTCCAACCAGCAATCATTTCGTGAGATTAATATTTCTTAAGCTATTTCTCATAATTTGATTTCTAATTATATTTTAAAATTTGGTCAAAGATCGTACTATCAATTATCCACTTTTGATGGGACTTGGATGTATTGTAAAATGACTTATTAAACACGAGCATGTAAATGATGATGATGTAAATATTACAATTAATGTGACGGCCCAAGTGGGAAGTTTATTCAGGTGCTACCAGAGGACAAAGCTAGATTGTTCCCGACCGAGGCTGATGGCAATTAGTACTGCTGTAATTAGAGAACTGAGGTAGCACGTGCAATTAGGTCAACATTACACTTTATAAAACATTATTAGTTAATTAATTGAGATGGTAAAAACAATAAATTAACTGGCCAGTTCCAACTCATTTACAGCAGATTTGTCCAACACAATTAAAACAGGAAACATTTAATGCAGCTGATGACATCCACGTTGGCCACATTTACTAAATAAATTGTTTTAAATCGAGCAACTTAGCACCACCATCTATAGCTTCGTTGACGTACTGAACTTCTGTATTCGCAAAAAAAATCCAACTAACGCGTCACAAATCTGTTCTTCATTTCACTACCCAACCTTAACGCCTCTAACGCCCATTGTTCTCCAACACTTTAAACAGAATAGTCTTACTTACATGATTGAGTATTAACAATGGTCGTACAAATCGCGACATGACACTGATCAAAGTTAAAAAAAAAATGAATCCATACCTCCATTATTTCATAATATAACAATCGGGGCAGTATAGGACTTGGATATCTTGGAATGGAACAATGGAGTTCTTGGGCCAACGGTGAAAGAAAAAATATTTTTCAATATTCTATCTCTATAGCCTCACAAAGTGGTTCCAAAAATTAAAACAAATGGTAGAAAATCAAGCCACATTGGATTTTCCTTATAGAAAGTGTCATGTCCTGTTGTACATCAACAAAGCAGAAAGTACGGTATTTTGATCCATACTCAGACAACAATCTTACCTAGAACGTAAAAACCAAATTTGAAAAAAAAGGAGAACTGACCAGACGATACAAACAACTGTCACATCCCTTAGGCTATAGATTTTCACTCACTTTACAAAACAAGCGACTAATCTGCAACACTTTACAAAGACCTATTTGGACATGCAGAACTTTGATGTTCAACATAATAAGTCCATATAAAGAAAATTCAAACCGTACAATCCAAAATAATTAAGTAAATTATTTATTTCTGGTATCAAACAATACGGATCATACCCATATCGTAATATAAGTTATTTGTTATGGTTTGATGTAGGCGAAAAAATCAGAGTTTGCTTTTTGAAGGACATGTTGAGGCTTATTCTCGGTAGACAGTAGAAGTTTCTGTCACCAAATTTTTGTAACAATTTCCTATCATAAAGGATTATAAACTATATCAGCTTCATAATTTTTCGATTTGTCTCTTTTTTATTAACGTTTTTTTCTTCCCATTAAAGCGGCAAAAGTTTTAATGTTTATTTTCATGATTTTTTCTAACCATTTACCCCTCACTGATCATGTGATGTCCTGTGAGGTATAATGTGTAAAACCCACCAACATCAAAATTTTATTTTGATATCAGCAAAATTATCGAAGTTGTTTTCAGGCTGATAAAAAAAAATCAATCTAAATTTTTGTAGAGACGGTTTTGCAACTCAGCAACAGATTAGATTAGAATAGAATAAACGAAGAAAAAAATCAATAATGTCTCTCGACAAAATTAATTGAAATTGGGTGATTCCAAATGTACGACCTTCAATTATTTCTTGACAGAAGCAACGGACTTATGACGGGAAACCGTGGTTTGGAAGAAGCTCTACGTGACCATACCACTCACAACTTAACATGAAACATTAAACAGATTCGGTTCGGAACACAGTTCCAACAGAAGTTTTATTTTAGTTTGAAAATAACATATAACATAATTATTCCTGTTTATGAAAAAGGAATAGTAAGTTCATTTATTTTTTATAATTTTTAAATGATTATTTATTAATAACGAACAACGAAAGACGAGAGAAACCTTGACAGTATAATTTTAACAAAAATTAAATATAATATCATAACGATGACCGGAAATAAATACAATAACAATGATTAAACTAACAAAGAATTTTTTTTTTGTCTTCAATTTTTCATCCGCACCTGCTATAGTAGTGGCAATTAGCAGATTTGTTGTAAACTAGAAAATGGCATGATAGGCATGACGAAGAAAGGAGCCCAGCAGCACCTCTTCCCTGGTTTGTTTACATCCTAACAAAGACTAAAAACATATTCGTGATATGTTAACCTTGGTCTACTAATTCCCAGGTATGGTCCCCATGAATATGAATTATTTAGAACACTTTTAAAATAAATGTAATTAACAATATAAAGTTTATTATTTATAGAAGTGAGCCCCAATTCTCTGATTAACAGTCAAGAAATAAAGATTGAACCACCGGTGTCCACATCCTTCCCTCCCTTCCAAGGTCGATGGCGCAAGAACCTACCCCATCTCCCTCCCAAGATATTTTATTGCTCACCTTTCCATATAAACAGAGCAAGCGAAAGTAGAATTAGAAAATAAATCACAAACGTTGTGTATGTTCAAGGCAAGCCCCTTATTCTGTAACTTTTCATTCCGAAAATTCATTACCCCGTTGAAATTTGCCTCCCGCTCCCTGAAAAATTCAAAATATGCACCTTTAAAAAGTTTGATAGCGCAACTTGCGCCATAACCACCCTTGGATTACATAGATCTGAGGAGGATAAACCTTCATAGATGGTTTGTGGATAAGATAAGAAAAAAAGTATATATATAAAGTTAATTTGTCTGAAATGTGAATGACAATGTGGAAGACATTGTGGCAGGCATACTTAATTGGGATTCAAATGTTCCCACTTAACGAAAACATCATCTGAATCACTTGATCACTATGTTAATTAATTCACTAAGTGTAATTGCACAAATAATTAGTGTTCTAATCACGCAATGCGGCAATGCGACTAATATAAACAAATTCAGTCAAATACCTACAACTTCAGTCAAGGTGCGTTGTGGTATTTATCAAATCACCACGTAACTCCAACGCGGTACGTGTACTCAGTAACTAGGCCTACGTAAAGACAAGGTTGTAAATAGAGCATACATTTTAAGACCAGAACATGACACTTCCCACTCTATCCTATCCTTCAGTTTTATAAAATAGAAAAGGTATTTAAATTCAGGAAACTCTTTTTATTGAATTTAATTGGACAAGATATTAAAAAAACTAATTACGGTTTGAGCAATTAATTCTACAATTGTTTTGTAGAATTATCACTCTTTTTTTTTTTGGCATTACAGACCATGTAAGATCTCCTGCCGTCTTAACAAGCCTGCGCTCCATCTCTGACTATCTTTCCAGTGATATACACGCAGCTCTATTACATCTGTGTTGATTCTACCTATCCATCTGCTTTTTGGCCTTCCAGGTGGTCTTTTGTCTTGTATTAAAACTTTCATTGTTACGTAGAGGCTTCCAGATGGATTGCTACCAGCTACATGTGCCGCCCATCTTAACCTCAGCTCATATCATGAGATGTTGATTGACCGGTTTCTGTAAGCAGTTCTTTATTGGTCTTTCCTCCCCACGTGTTAGTACTCTGATCCCAGATCGCTCCGGTACCTTCGTGCGGAGGATTTTTCTCTCAAATCTTTCAATACTTTTTTCTGTGATGGTGTCAATTATCACATCTGACAACTTCTAACAATAATTTAAAATTATAAAGATGGATGGCAATCATAATTGGGAATTAAAATATCAACATTTAAAGTCCTGGCAACTTCAATAAATTTAGTACTTAAATCGTTAATAATGCTCATAAACTTGTTCAGCGAATTATAACTTTTAATCAGTGTAACTTAATATAGTCAAGATCATTAACGAATATATTATTAAAACTACTGAATAACTCTTCTTATAAAGCCATAGGGTTCTAGGAGGAATTTATGGCCAAACATAATACTAAAATATAATATAATAATTATATCTTTGCATAATTATGTGTACGAAGACAAATTATTTATCAATGGTTTATTTGCTTATTCTATTTAACTTTTTATTAAAATTGGCCATAAATTTTCTCAATGTTCTTCTTGAAGTTTATGCATTTTGATTTCTCTAAATACTTTCCAAAAGCCACTTAAATTAGAAAATCAATTTAAGTAATCAAATTTAATCAAAATCAACAGATGTATCGCAATTTTTCTAAGCTCTTCCATTTCAAACTCTATCCCACACTTACATCGTAAACACTTTTATGATTAACTATCGTTGTAGTCCCACCATCAGTACTAAACTATAAATAATGGTGGTAATGAAGGCTAGAGATCATAGAACCCACATTATCAGCAAAACTTCAAACAAATTTTGTTCCTGAAAATAAGCCTTTTTTGTTTTTTCCTTTTATTATTATTTTTTATTTTTATTTACCTAGCCAATCTCGAACCTGGACTTGAGAGTCACAATACCCAATTCCTAATTTAAATAATTTAGTTGAGACATTTTTTTTTTTACTATAGATTTATTATTTCTTTTAATTCAAAACGTTTAAATCGATAATTAATACGGTTGGGCATTTAGGATGCGGTGCCAGAGGAAGATAATATAACGGTAATCGTGAAATTTTTATCCCAGAAGCTGAAAACACTTAGCTAAGGGGATGCCTAGGTATTTTAAGCCACGCTTGCTTAAAACTCTAACCACATTATGGGTTAATGTAGCCAGTGCTTTAATGGAAAAGCAGTAATTCAATTTTTCACTTTTAGAACAAACGGTTTTAACTCGATTTGCGCCCTTAATTTTGTTTAAATTGCAATTTACATGAAAAGTTCTCTAGCTCACTTATTTAGTAATCGGCTTATCTCCAATAACAGTTAAACGAGTTTTAGGCTTTAATTTCAGCAAGGGATAGTGAATGTACATAAACATTATGCAATTATTCAAAATATCATAAATTAGATCAATATAAGAGTGTATACTTTACAGAATGCTAATAGTAAATAGAATATGTTTGTAAAACACGTCGCTCTGATTCTATTTCTGATGTCTTTTACTCTGATTCTAAATATTATAATTATAATAGTACATAATTATAGTTATTGATAATAATTATAATTATAATTATAATAGTATAGTTTCGCATAATTGTAAGACACGATTAAATCATCGGATCCGGATTCCAAATCCTTGGTAAATCATCGATGATTCAAATTGTATAATAGACGAATTATTCATAAAAGCTTATTATTCCAAACAATAACTTCATGATCTCAGTAGCTTCACAAACCAGCTTGTTTCTACCTACTCCCCTCCCCCACTCCCATCATCCCATGATATTTTATTGCACACCTTTTCTTAAAAACAGAGCAATCGAAAGTAGAATTAGAAAAATCGTAGATAGTGCACGATTACACTTCCTGCCGTCTGTTCTATGGTTTCCCAATGTTGCTTATTCTGAAACTTTTCATTCCAAAAATTCATAACTCTTTTGAAATGTGCCCTCCTCAAAAATTCAAAAACTCGTCAAAACTTGCCCCATAAAACCCCCCTCTGGGTTCTCTGATTCTCAGAAAGCATTTAAAAAGAATATAGGCCGTAGTACAGACTTCTTTTTAGTAAATTATAAACATCCGCCTAAAACTTCGTGAATGGCTTTATCTTATCGTAACGTACAATTACTTTATCTACGAAAGTTCTCAGAATTGGGCGTTTTCTCATTAAATTAATTAATTTAATGAGATGAGGCAGTAAAAACTCATTAATACCCATTTGCTTTCCACTTGAATCGTAAGATAATTTGATCAAATAAATGTATCCTACAAAAAGGTTGGGCCGTTTGGCCTACATAACCTCGTTATTTTGACTTTTTGGGGAAGTAGGTCATGCCAAACGACTCTTTACAGGCCACATTTTTTCTAGATTGTGTGAGCAAATTAAGCTGGAAGCAAATGAGTGATCATGAGTTTTTAGTAACTAATTAGATAGACATAGTTTGCCGAGCTCCAGATTGGAAACTCCTCCATTTCGATAATTTTCGTAAATAAAAAAAAAATTTAGATTGCGATAAGATGAAGCTATTCACGAAGTTTTGGGCGGTTGTTAATAATTTGATAAAGAGGAGTCTAATACGACACTGAGGCAGTCATGAAAGTTACTGTCATGTCAAATTAAGCTGTCATCTCGTCATCACACGCACGTTCCAACACATTTCCTTAACACATTAAAGGATCAAGAAATTACTTTATAGGGGCTAAGTGTCCCGACTCATTTATATATGGCAGTACCAATAATCTTCCACAGCATTCTTGAATCCGTTCATGGGAATTAATATTCCTTTGTTCGACCAAAATTAGTTATTATCCCGAGAGCAAAATATCGCGGCCCAAAGCTGAAAGAAACGTTATATTCTCTATCTCTTCGACATTACTGACTAATACGTACATCTATTGAGAAATAATGTAGTAAATTTTCAAATGTATGCACATTTTGCAAGTGATAAGGATTTAGGAAAAACAAAATTTTAGTTCCGACTTTGGGCCGTATGAGTTCGCCCAGCGCCAGCAAATCAGCACAGCTGTGAGAATATCTCGAAATCGGCATTTTTTTAGGTTATGTTATTGTTTTCTTAAATGAGCGAAGAAACGTACGATGAAACACCTCCACTTAAGAGTAAAATCAGCTTAGGTAAGAGATATATTTCAAATTATATTATTTATGTTATAATGCTTAGAATACATCGACCCAATAAAAACAAATGTATCCGCAAAAAATCCTCCTAACTCCGCGAAACATAGAATCGATCTAATTTTCTGTTAAAGCAAAAAGTTACCAAGAACGTATCTAATTTAGCTAAACGTCGAAATTTTTCTGAATCATAGATGCGAAAATACATTGTCTATCAAATTAACAAAATCCCTATTATATATTAAAAATAGTTATACTTACAAATTACGGACGTGGGATCACCGATTTCGATGAAACTTGTTTTGGTGATACTAGGTCGAAAAATATAAGACCCATGTCCGAGTTTTCTTGGTAATGCGACCTAGGAGCCGAAAAAATATTTATATAATTTAAAATATAAGTGATATTATTCATTTTTGCCCTTGATATATATATTTTTTTTCTGTAATAAGAGAAAAATGATTCTTGTAGTAGTAAATGAATCATAAAGTATCCAAAAGAAACCATAAGTCGCTTCCAGTAAAGTATGCCGAGTAATTTTTTTTTTTTATGTCAAAGATCATAGTCAACATTAATTTATAATGTCCTTTAAAATTCATAAATACGATTTTTCATGGGCATAAAAATTTCTGACTTCGGTACTCGATTTTCTAGGAGGATTGCTTTTCCGACCGTTAACTAAAACGTTTATAACTTTTTTTCAAAATTTTCTCTAAATTCAAAGTATGTACAAGCATTGGAAAGCTGAATTGCTGTTCTTATAAACCACATCATTAACTTCTGAATTTCATTAATTTTTAATTTAGAAATTAAATTTCACGTCAGTAACCATATTCTGATTTCATGAATGTAAAATTCATTAAAGTACTTCATAATTATATTTTACCATAAGCTACTAAATGAAATATTGCCATAAACCCACGATATTACCTATAAAAAGAAATCTAAAGTTTACAAAAGAATATCTGGTCCCAATATCTATGTCGACGAAATTATATTTTAGAAAATCCACTTTATACTATATTGAAAATATATTGTTAAACTATTCTTTAACTTAATGGTTAAAATGTTATTTTTGATTGCACAGCATTATAGTCCGTGGTACAGACCTCTTGTTATCAAATTATTAACATCCGCCTGATACTTCATAACTGGTTTCATCCCATCGTAAACTACTTCTATTTTACTTACGAAAAGTCTTGGAATTGGGGCGTTTTCAATCTGGCGGAGGGTAAAGTTTGTTTATTTAATTAGGTACAAAAAACTCGAAAATGCACATTTGCTTTCTGCTTGGATCGTAAGATAATTTGTCAATCACAAAATAGATAAAAAAGGTGGCCTACAAAAATATTGGGCCGTTTGTTCTATATACTCTCTTTATTTTGAAATTGTGGGGTGCAGGTCTCGCCAAACGGCTCAATATTTTTTAAGGCCACCTTTTTACTCGATTTTATGATCAAATTATCTTACGATCCAAATAGAAAGCAAATGTGTATTTACGAGTTTTTAGTACCTAATTAAATAGACAATGTTTGAAAACGCCCCAATTCCAAGAGATTTCGTAAATAAAATAGTTGTAGGTTACGATGAGATGAAACTGTTTATGAAGTTTCAGTCAAATGTTAATAATTCGAAAAAAGGGTGTGTACCACGGACTATTATTAAGCTACCTCACATTCATGATAATACTAATTCGTGGTACAGACCCATTTTATAAAATTATTCACAGTCATCTAAAAATTCGTGACTGGTTTTTATTTATCATAACCTACCATTTTTCTAATTTACGAATATTCTCCGAAATGCAGCGTTTCCAATCTGGAGATAGATAAACGTTCTCAATTTAATGCGTTACCCATTTGCTTTCCACTTGAATCGTAAAATGTTATCACGAAATCGAGAACAAGGGTGGCCTACAAAAGTATTGGGCGGTTGAGCGTGACTTTCCATCCCTAGCATGTCAAAATAACGAGGTTATATAGGCGAAGCAGTCAAATACTTATTTGAGTGTTCATGAATTTGTAGAATCTCGTTTACCTATCTTCAGATTGAAAACTCCCCATGATAGATCGAATCAACAAAGATGGAATAGAGGTGCATGCAGATTACCAGAAAGAAATAGCCCAAGATGGGCAGAGATTAAATTGGCTTGTTAAGGCGAGAAAAGATCTACACGGTCAGTTCGGATATTCAATGAGAAACAAATCGGAGAGATAAATAGAAACAAAATGTTAGTTTCGACTTCGTCCCGCATGAGTTCGCCCTCAACATGCCAACTACTGACGGTCGAGCTATATTTACCAAATAATATTTAAACGTTCACTACAGCTGTGAGAATAGCTCTAAATCAGTATTTTTTAGGTTATGTTATTGTTTCCTTAAATGAGCGAATGGTTGTCCCGTGAAACCGACTCACTCCTGAAGAAATGCAGCTTTACGAAAAGTATTTTAAATATTTGTTTATGTTATAATATTTATATTTATTTTATTTCAATGTTCATATCGACGCAACAGAAACAAATGTAAAAACGAAATCTGTCTTTAACAAATTTTTTGTTGAGTTAAAACGAAATCTGTTCTTGCAGGAGCTGATTTATTCG
Organism: Nezara viridula; assembly: GCA_928085145.1. Lineage (NCBI taxonomy): Eukaryota > Metazoa > Arthropoda > Insecta > Hemiptera > Pentatomidae > Nezara > Nezara viridula. The sequence goes on from OV725081.1 coordinate 44,974,163, forward strand.
AAAAGGACAAATTCGGGAGCACCGCCCAAGGAGTGAAGGCGGTCGTTGCAGAGGTGGTTGGTACCGCCCTCCTGGTCCTCTTGGGCTGCGGATCATGTCTGAGTTGGGGAGCTTTCGCCGCTCCGACGCCACTGCAAATCGCCATTGCCTTCGGTTTCATCATTGCTTCCATGGTCCAGGTAAGATAGTTTTATAAATAATTGTTTTAATTTGGATTGGGCCAAATCAAATGGCCACTAAACATGGAACATTGAGGTCTTTATGGATTATTTTATTTGTGACAAAGTAAAGAGCATTGAGGATTTTACGAAGGATTTTGGATTGTAAGGATTGGATACGAGAGGAATTTGATGGTTTAATGGAGCCCCACAGTTCAACTCATGTATATGAGTCGTTTGTAATTAATTGCAAATTTAGTGAGTTTTTCCACTAAGTGTTGGAGTAAGCGGAAACGTTGAGCAGTTTCTTGTCGTTTCAGTCTTGTATGAGGATTCCAAGTGATATGTTTGTCCAGCTGGAGTCCTATATATCAGATTTGTTCAACAGCGATAAGTGGGATGTTATTAAAGGATGCTGTAGGGCAGTAAGTCATTGGTTTACGACGAAGGGTAAAGGTGATTTGATCGGATTTATTGGAATTTATTTTAATCCTCCAGTTTTGACACCATTCTTCAAGGTTTGTGATGTGTGATTGAAGAGTTTGGGATGTAATTGTTGGATCATTATTAACTGACAGGATATATGTGTCATCAGCATACTGATGACAGTGTTAGGATGGGTTGGGATATCAGCTGTATAAACTGTGTAAAGGATAGGACCAAGGATACTTCCTTGAGGAACGCCGGCAGATTGAGAAAAGAGGGAGAAATAGGTATTACTGTGATTTACTTTGAAGTGTCTATCACTAAGGTAGGAACTGATGATAAGAAAATATGTAGGGGGAAGGAATTTGCGGAGTTTGTAAAGCAATCCCGGACACGTGTACTTGAAATCTTATTCTCACAAATAAATAACAAAATAAGAAAAATTTATAAGAATAGAAATACTGTTTTTTTTTTTTTCGGTTGGCACTATAGTGCATATAGCTTTATAGCCGAGCGATGAGATCTCTTACAAACGTGTACTACTTGTGAAAGCACAGATAATATTAATTTATACAGAGATGAGCAAATGCTACTCTGAATACTGAGTCCCAAATATTTTACCCAAATAATGACCTTTTTTGAGTACCAATGAATTTAATTTCTACTTCAGTTGATGCCGAAAGATTAACCGGAGAGGTGATTGAATTCCCAATAGTGACTCGATTTAAGTAAAATACTCGTTACTTGGTACTTAAAAGTAGCATTTGCCCATCTGTATATAAACATATGAATATAAGTTGAATTGATATTTAATAGTTGACCTTTGCATTATAAAGGAAGGAGATGGTCCGGGGGCGGGCATAAATGGGATAAATAGTTTTACCACTATTTAGCCTATTTATGACCGCCCCCCGGACCATCTCCTTCCTTCATGAATATAAGTTATTCATGCACTTATATGAATATAACTTATGAAGTAATATATAAGTATTGAATGATGACCAATTTCATTAAAATAAGTAGAAAACAGTCAAAAATAAAATTATAAGGATTTTTTTCGAATTTCAAGACATTGATTTCTTTTTAGCGATTTGTATTTATGTTGTTAAGTTTAGTAAAATATGTTGCTATAAAAACTTTAGTAAATTGCGTCTGTTGTAATATTTAATTTTTAAATTTGAGCTGAGTGGCCTTCATAAACAAATAATTAGTTAAAAACAAAATCACTTTATATCTATGCCGCTCGAAAAGGAGACATTTAGCGTAGACCAAAAATTGTTCGAAATTTCAACTCCCTGAAACTTTTAAATGCCTTATTACTATTATTCTTCCTGACAGCAGACTCCTTGTTTATCACTAATTATAGGAGGAAAGGATGAAGAAATAAATTTTGAAAACAAAAAAATATTTATTATTTATATTATATACAAAAGTTATTATTATTTTATTAATATTAACAATTAGTTGTGCTATGTGAATAATTTGTATATCGATCCGTGAACAATATATTTTACGTTTCCTGCAGTTGGAAGGAAATATCTGTATAATGTCTACGAGTGAAGAGTAGTTGTTTGGGGTGTTCAGTCAAAAGTAAAGAAATTAAAAATAAATAAATGATATTTAATTATATTTTTGCCGACGTTTCGGCCCAAAATTCGGCCTCCATCAGGGCTAAGAAAAGACCAAATAATTATTAACTTATGAAAAAAAATTATATTATTGATAATAATGTATGGAACATATGAAAAAATATTGCTCACATTATTATTAATATTTTTTTTTTAAATTTGGCCAAAACGTCGAAAGATATAAAAATAAATATAATTTATTTATTTTTAATTTGTTAATTTTTAACTGAACACCCCAACCAACTTCTCTTGGATTATTCACTACAGTCAACCATCATACGGTACCACTCTTATAATGTCTATGGTTGAAACTAAATTTCTAAACAAACAAATTATTATTTATTTATTCAACCAATTAAATAAACCCTCCGATAACAAATAGATTCCAACAAAATATTTGATTTAGGTGGTCACTGACGACCCGGCAACCCTTTAATCGAACCCTGACCCATCCAGAGGACTGCCGCAACGTAGTGGATGGCTTACAAGGTTCACGGCTGGTGCCTGCTATTAAAAGCGGCAACGCAACGCGAACCTCGGTGTGAGTACAGTTATTAAACATAATGAGAAGGGGTTCTGCAAACGGGGATTGTCGTCACGTTCGAGACCAGGGACTAGGCAGGTGTTCTCGTGAGTTCTCGCCGGATGACACAGCTCTGAAAGCGCATCTCTCACGAATCCCATTCAATTGGAAGGTGACACAGACTTTTTTCGGGATGTCACTTTCGCAATTCCGGTACCATTAGAAGGCTCAGCAATGCCATTTCTTTAAAAATCTGGACAGAAGTCATTACTAAAGTTCATGTTCCGCCGAGGTACAAGCCTCCATTACTTGACATATAAAAAAAAATGTAATATTAGATCAACTAAACTAACCTACTAATAGTTAAAGAAGTTTTTCCGAGACATAAGACATAAATTCTTTTTATTAACTAATAATACAATTGTACCATTTTCCAGATTAACATAGGAGAATAGCTAACATTAAAAATGTCTCTGGTTCTCATTTAACATCTACGTAAACTACTTCTCTTTAGTTTTGATATTAAATAAACCTTCTGTCAAGACTAAGGTATAAACAGGGGTGCCTAGAAGGGAGTTTTATGGCGCAAGTTGCGCCATCAAAATTTATGAGGTTAGAACTTTTTGACGGAGTTTTCAATTTTTGATGGCGCATTCCGACGGATTTGTGAATTTACAAAATAAAAAGTTTCAAATGAAAGACAATTGAAAGCATGGAATAGACCTTGGGGTGCGAAATAGTATATAATCTACGAATATTTAAATTATATTTTCTTTTACACTGTTTTTAAGAAGAAGAGAGGAATAAAATATCTTGGGAAGAGTGGGGGAAGGTTTATGCGCCATCGGCCTTGGGGGGGGAGGAGGGGATGGGCACTCCTGGGTATAAATATGTATTCTTCAGGGTAACTACTCTCAAGTCCTGACCCAGCATTTAGTTCAACATGTAATATGCTACTATTTTTAGGAGGGCGGGGTGGCCGAATGGGCTAAAGCGTGTGCACAGCACCGCGAGTTGCCTGGCAACCGGATTATAGATTTGAGAACATTTAAAAAGTACGAGTTCGCGTCCCGGTGCCGGAGGGGATTTTAAATTCCCCGCCCTCACCTCCCGGCCCGGCAAATATCCAGTATAGCCTAAAAGGCGAGGTCGGGAAGAACACAAAAAAAAAAAAGTATGCTACTATTTTATTTTTTACTGGTGATCAATGATAAAATCCATCGATCAATAGCATGTCAATCCTTTAAAAAAAATTAGTACAAACTCATTGGTTTTCCTAGGTCAAATAGAGCCCAATAATATATATATTTTCTTTTTGCTTCTCTTGTAATATTATTAGCAATATATTTAAAAACTCGGTTTGGAAACTAATCATATATACATTGGATCATATAATGAAACCTTATTTGTTATTAGGTACTTTATAATTTATCATATATCCTGATGTTTATTTTCTATAACTTGGAGTTATTAAAATTTGTTTCTTCATTACTAAATTATTTAATAACAAAAAAAAAATGAGTACAGAAATAAGATTTCTCCTTTTCAAGACTTGGGCCAGTACGTCGCTATTTAAGTCGTAAAGCAGCTATGGGATATTTAAAATAATAATAATCAGTTAAATTTTATTCCTCAACGGAATCTCGGAGGAGAAAGAAAAATGCGAGAAAGAATTTTCTGATCACCCTAAAAAAAAATTTCTGAAAATTATTAACCTTAACTAATTTTTAAGAGAATTCTCCTCAGAAATTGTTGTGTAACATTTGAATTCTAAACCTCAACATAATTAGCCCTTGAGTATGGTGTAAAATCCAAACCGCAGCAATTACGAAGATTGGTGCAGACAAAGGAGTATTGTTAGATCAGCCAAAACCCTCATAAGCGGACATTGTATGGCGGTCAATAAAATGTTATCAACCAAAATTTATTTAAATATAAATGGTTATATATTTGAATGAAAGGGTTACATATCATCCGTTGACGTCTATGTTTCAACGGTAATAGGGACGGGGGAAAAAAAAAGTTGTATACACGTCAGGGAAAAACGAGAATATGAAAACAGGAAAAAAGGAAGGAATATTATTAAAGAAAACCCACACACAAAGATTGTGAGGTTTAAATAGAAATAAAAGAATATATTAATACAAAACTGGTAAGAACTTTATCATATAAGATTATCACTTGTGGGTGGTATGATCTTGAGCCACTATGCCAATTTGTGTCGACAAATGTGTTAGTATACAACCAATTTAGTAGTACCGTGGGTGTCGAGTCATCTCTCGGTATGGCATTACATTACGGGAGTTGTGCACATAAGGAATAAAACGGAAACAAACGTTGAAATAATAACCACACGGGTCTTTGGTTTGATTAATCTAAGCTAAGGGAGTGTGAGTGGGTGGAGAACATTACAGAGCATCTTGGAAAAGATGAAGTAAGGAAGGAATGTAAAGAAATATTATATATGTTTAATATATACAGTAAACAACAAATTGTAATTTGATGTAATGCCCAGTTATAGGGACGGAAAGGGAAAAATATAGCGATAAAAACAATTTTTTTATTTTATTTTTTTAAGGAAGGGGATGTTCCGGTGGTCATAAATAGACTAAATAGTGGCGAAACAATTTTATTGAAAGCAAACGTTTCAGTTCTAAGTGAAACTCCTTGCTGAACACACCTCCCTGAAGAAGACTTGCAAAGTCGGTTTAAAAGGTTGGCTTTTAATAAAATAGTTTTGCCACTATTTAATATATTTATGCCCGCCACCCCGGACCATGCCCTTCCTTAATAATATAACGGTCAACTATTAAGTATTTAATATATTTTTTTTTTTAGTGATTATATTGATTTTTAATACTATCTGCCACACTGAAGGACATTGGCACTAGGGCTAAAGTATTTATTCACACAATATGTAAAAATAATAATAACATATATAAATAAGATAAAGAGAATTAATATACATATATACAAGATAAATAAAATAATAGATTGAAGCTGAATGATAATAAAATAAATTAAAACACCTATGTACAATATTAGAAAAAAAAACGTTGTTTTGAACGTTTGGGCTAAAACATCATCATAATTTAAATACGATGGAGAATTCAGAAGCCAAATCAATATAGGTGTATTGCAAATAGATTTCAATCAAAACTATTCATCACAAATTTTAATTATAATAAAGCTAAACACCTTATCATATATCCTAAAGCTTATTTAAATATAAGAAAAAAAGTGTTTTCTAACAGTGGGGTAACTGGTTATGTGGTTGGAGGATGATAAAAAATAAATTGCGAGTAGTTTGTGATTTTGGGTCTTGTTTAGATCAGGCATTATTAGATTAGTTATTTTATCTAGTAACAGTTACTTATTGATAAATTAAAAAATATGGGTTAAAGAAACATATGATTTATTTAATAGGAACCTTTTATACATAACCAAAAACATTAACATACTTTTAATGAGTTACTCCAGATACCTCTGGAGGTCAAAATTCTACTATGTCCATAAGTATTTTATCAAAAACGTCTTCATTTGAGTTTGAACTGACATAAATACGAGTCTAACATAGAGCGATGAGTCCCATCAAAAACATTTTAATACTAAATTAAATAATATTTAAACAAGTGATTTTATTTCTATATCGATGGTATCAAGTTTCATAACAACTGTTAATGAATATCATTAAAAAATCACTGGCGTGCCTAATCTATACAAGACCCGTGATTTTTTTAAAAACAGAACTTGGCTTGATTTAGCCGCCTGAAGTCCTCTTTAAATAGTTTTAACAAATTCTACTTTAAATTAAAGCGAATTTTGTTTAATTTGCAGCAATTGTTAATTACTTAACTTCAATATTTCTTTATTTATCGCTTCCTAACTAACACAAAATATGACTTTATTAAAAAAAAAAACATAAACTTCGTACTTTTTGGCTGGAAATTGGGCCATTATTTATATGAACTTTTTTATAGTTTTTGAGATCAGCTATCATTTCTATATTAATTTCTGTCTACTTAAGGGATATCCTGTATATTGTAGATATGTATTGTGAATATAGAACAAAAACGCTGCAAATTATTTCACAGTGGTTTATTATTTCCAAACAATTACACATCTAAAGTAACATTATCTTCCTACTTACAAAGAAAAATAGATAAAAAGTGATTCCTATTATTGGCCTAAACATTTCTTATTCCATCATTTGTAATTTGCTTAAAAAAATAGTACTACTTCAGTAACAGTTTCAAAAATCAAAAACCTAAGCAATGGATAACCTTGCCGGTAGATCATATAAAAAATATCGAGAGAACATGTCTTTGCTTCACATTGTCCCATTTTAACGATTTTTTAGGAAATTTCGTAAACTTTTAAATAAGCATATACAGTATCGACAAAAAAGTGTATACTTTTTGGGTTATTCGGAAATCTAATTTTACCACTCCTCGAAACTTTTTTCAGCTTATTTCGTTTAAGTATGTTATATAGATAAATTTAAAGGACATCGAGAAGAAGACTTTAGTGAAGTTTTATTGAAATCGGTACATTCGTATTAGGCGCTACAGTCTATAGTTGTAATAATGTCAATGAAGGAGGATCATCCTCGGGTGACGTCTGACTTTAAATCCAAATTAAAAAAAAAAAAATCGGTCCAGTAGTTTCGGAGAAAATGCGCGGACGGCGAACGACGATAAAAAAAAAATATTCGATTTTCGAATTCTACGTATTCTGAAACGCAAAACCTCAAATTTTAAAGGGAGGTTAAGTTTTTGAATTTTTCGGTCAATTGAAAATAATAAACCAAAAAATTTATATTTCATATTATAAATCCTGCCTTCTATTGTGTGGTCATAAACACAAATCGTAGTTCTTATTTTTTACTGAAGTTTCGACCTAGGTTTTAAGTCATCGTCGAAACTGAAAGGCAATAAGGAAAAAAGGAAGCAATGCGTGGGCGAAATGGTACCACAATCACCAAAGAGATTTTTAGTCAACAACTTGACATTTAACGAAAACTCTGTCAGAAAAAGGGCCTTTTTTGACTACAACAAATACACTTAAAATGAAAAAAAAAAAACTCGTTTCCATGATTTAACTTCCTCAACGAACCATATATTTCGAAGATATAAGTGTATCTTCAGGTATCTTAATACATATTTATAAGACAAATACACTGTAATGACAAGAAAAAGTACAGATGTATAACAGAGTTCTGGTCACAATTAGATATTGATAAAATGTTGTCTAGGTATGTGTATAAACGTTATCTCAATTATCTAAATTTCTTGATACATTTTCAATTTTAATGTACCAATATGAATAATCGGAACAAATTTTAAATCCAAGAATAAAGATATTTGTTTGATACTAAATGAATAAACTAGAGAAGTGATTTCATATTTATGAATAATTTATCTATTGTAACAATGGCCTGTTTATTTGGTTCCTTTATGATAACATAGTTTCAAAAAGTATGATATTGCAAATGAAACTTGAATAGTTAGGGAATGGTACAAAAATAACTTTCTGATAAGAATAAAACTTAACGATGTTTACATCGAAGAGACCCAACCCTACCAATTTCATAGGAGTATTTTCGAAAACATCGAGCGATATGATTGGCCACTATTTACTCGGGTCGTATTTCCCATGTAAATGCGAAGCAGCGGTAAACAGGTTTCCTGGAATCGAAATGATGCCCCATCGCCGGCTGGATCTGTACTCCAGGCTTTTATTCATGAAATTTTCGGGAAAAAGTACTTTATACTAGGTTGATTAGCATATCAGCATTGTAAGCTTTGTGAATTTTGCAGCATGGATTACAAAAGCGTAATGTTTCTAATCACTAAATTGATTTAGGAGATAAATGCTTAATTTAACGACAAGAAATCATCGATAAATAACAGATATGTGTTTCTAATTTATTCAAATATATAACTATATCAAAAAATTCATTATATATATTTTGCGGATCTACAGGGGAGGAGGCTTTCGGGATGAAGCAACCCTTCCAAAATGGTAAAATATAACCATGTTTAATGAAAACATTTATCCCTAAAAGTATTATTATCCGTCTAATTACATTTAATAGGACTTAACAATCACTTAAACACCATAAACACTATTATAATTTTCCTAATATATACATACAAAAAAAAAATATATCTCGTGCTGAAGCCTCTTCTAAAATTAAGTCCTGGACCCGTTAGTACCCTGGGGTACTCCTTAGAAATCATTTCAAGTGTTTTAGTAACAAATCAAATTTTTTGGTAATCATTCCGATTCAACTTTACCCATTAAAATGAATCTGAATTACCATGAATCAGTTCTTTGAATAAGATACCTGGATATCCACAAAAAAATATTAAAAAATAAAGATACAGTATCTTAGTTTTAATAACAACTTGTGATCCCGACGATTTCACCAAAGTCACACAATTAATAAATACTTCTGGTAACTATGAACAAAAAAAAAAAAATCATTTTACAAAATAACCGTTTTTAAAAATGTAATTTTAATCAAGTAAAATAAAATTATTAAGAAAGTATAATATATCGGAGTTTAGAATTCTAAAGCAATCTGTAACACACATAAAGCGGTGAACGCAGTAGCGGTGGTGAGAGTTTTCGTAATTTAAAAAATATTAAAAATGGAATAACAGTGTTTTCAAAACGTGTGATGAATAAAAAACAACCAAAATATAAAAACTAGATCCCCTTTGAAACTTTTTTAACACCGTTTTAATTAACTGCCACCAGGAGAAAGCCTGACTGAAATTCTCGAGCGTCGCCTTTTTTTTATTTTATTTTTATATTGATTTTACTCAATACACAAATAATAATAGATTAAAACTATTAAAAACAAAATTAATTCATAAAAAAAGAATGAATAAATAAGCTAATACACCGCAGAGAGATCTCTCACATTAAGTAACAAACCTAATGTAGAGAAATAAAAGGGAGATCAGAAAAACATGTTTATTCGTATATATACTGTAATATTATCAAGATAATCAATTCATGACAAATGATTAGCGAAAAACTTATTTATTGAGAAACATTACACTCTGTCTCAGAAGCACACTTATAATAGAGTTCAGAGATCATATTCACACCATATTTACAGAAAAATAAATAAATAAAGTAATAACAAAATAATAAAGAGAAATAAGAACATAATAAAATATTATAAAGAGAGAGAAAAATATATAAAAATAAAATGAACTTAAAGTAAAACAAATTTCATGAACACAGGCATACCTATATACACAATTTACAATCAGCCAGAGGAACTGCGAACCAATCTTGTATCCCCACTCGTGGTGTGAAAATTGAGGCTTAGGAGATCCTTGTGCTTCTCCCTCAACCACTTCACTGGAATTAAAAACCAACGGAGGCTGTACGTATTTACAAAAGGTCTCGGGGGCTTTGCCGTTTTAACCTACGAGCAGGATTATATGGAAGGGTGTGGCTAGATAGGGACTGTGCTAAGGGATTAGGGTTATAAGTGATAAGGGTGATAAGTAAGGTTCTGGCGAAATTCAGCAACAATTTCTGGGATAAGATACGGAATAAATGGAATATTGAGGTCATTATGCAGGGTTTTATAGGTTATATAGAAGGGAGCATCGACTATTGTTTGGAGGGTGTTAGACTGGAGGGATTGGATGTCTTTGATGTTAAAAATGTAGCTGACCCCCACAGTTCTTGTCCGTAGGTCCAGATGAGTTTCATTATTGTCTTGTACATCAGTAATTTGTTTTCAATTTTTAAAACCATACATTTGATATGTATCCCACGGCAACCATACCACCTAAGAGGCATTCGGCAATAATTAAGATTTATCTAAAAAAAATGGTACATTTTAGGTAGTACCTGCCTTAAACATTCGGCGCTATCGGAAAATGACATCATTTCTCTCTCCCATAAAACATTTAATTTATTTCTTAAGTGGTTTAATGTAATGCAATATTTGAATTAATAGCGTAAAATTATATATTTTAATATGTTTTATTTTTTTTTTTAATTTCTAAGAAGTGGCGAGCGCCCCTCCATGTCGCTCCACTTAAAACTATTAACGAAAGATTTAAAGCTATGAACAAAACACTTAAAACTATGAGTAAAACACTAAAAGCTATATATAATGGTAGAACAGCATAAATATATACTTCAAGAAATGAAGAAAGAAAAAAAAGAAATTAAATTCTTTTCATCAAAAACTCTTAAGTTTTTACTAAAAAAATAAAAGCTGCTTCTGCCAATATTAACCTAATTATGTAAACGTTGGATAATATGTAATTACATCATAAGAAGGGCATGATCCTCTGTTATGGAAGTTACGTGTAACAGGTTAATTGTATGTAGGAAAAAATATTAGTGATAAGTAAATTTATAAAGAAGGAAATTCATGTACTATCCAAAACAAAAAACACGGTATTATCATAAGATGATATGATTGGTATGAAATGCTTGCATTTGTATGCACTAAATATGTTCTTTTCTCGAAAAATGTGATTGAATTCACAAATACATATAATCAATAAATCGGTTTTCATGATTAATAAACAAATAAAACGTGCTTTGAATTTCATCGCATTAATAAATAATTTTGTTATAAATAAATACATGCATTATTTTCTAAAGAGGAAATACATTTATAGCGAATTTAATGAATTATTAATATCTCTTTTTATAATATAAATATTAAACCTCGTTTTTATTAAAATATCCATTAAATATTCAACTACCGCTAATGGCTCTACTCGAACATAAACACCTATAAAATACTTTTTTCAAGTTTTAATTTCAATTCTAAGTCAATATAAGTAATCCAAATAATGTAAAACGAAGGTCAATGTATACATACATGTAAATATATACATGTTAATGTGGATACAAATATCAAAAAGTATGAAAAAGCAAATCATATTGATGCCGATCGGATATTCCCCTTGTTTGAACTCTCTCAAATCACTTATATTTAAGTTGAAATATTATTACAATACATTAAACGTCATTTAGTGATGATAACATGGTTTCGGTTATGGTAATGACATTTGATCATTTTGCGTATGATCAAAGGAAAAAAAGCTAGTTGGGAGATAAAAGAGTTGGGTTTAAGTAAATGGAATTTGGAATCGAAGGAAGAATAACTATTTCTGGATGAATCTATATCATATTGGATACTAAGATTAATTTTTGATAATGTCACTAATTTATCCCAAGCCAGATATATATCCTTTCATTACTAATTCTAGTCTTATCCGAATCCACTTGTTTCAAGCTTTGTTTTTTTCTCTATTCCTGATAATCCTCCTAGGTGTCTGAAAAGAAGAAAGCGTTATGATCTTCTTAGTTAAAACTATTTAGGGAATGCTATCATTGCGTTATGTCTCCACAAGTCTTTTCATGTCATTACTCTTGATTCGCTCTTGATTTGCTCATATTTACTAGTTTTATTTATTTAGCACAGTTGTAAATTTCAATAAATAAATAAAATAAAAATTTTAAAAAAAGTGCATTGATAAATATTCAAACAATTTTGGTTTTGCAAGAATTGAATACGAAAGGGATTTGGTGATTTCTGCCTGCCAAATAGTCTATAGTTGCCTCAAACTGCCAAGCCCAAGGATTCTGGAACCTTTGAAAGCTCATCCCACTTAGGCGAAACTCTGATCGACAGAAGGGTAGGATTAACACAAAGAGGATGTTTAAACAAAAAAATTGAAATGAAACAACTTGTGTTAAGTAATTCTGTAATGTTCGACCTTCTATTTTTATCCGTGATAGGATCACAAAAGAAAACAATGGGATTTTCTTCTCGCGGAAGTGTCATTTAGTTTTATCGCACATCGATAATTGTTTGTAAAATCAACATGTTTCTATAGAAATCAACACATCCGTATCAAATTGCAACAATTTAACAATACCACAATTCATTTTCATTACAATGTATCATTTATAAACGGAAATAAATTTTTGAATTTAGAAAAATTTGCGACATGAAATTTTCTTCAGAATAAGCCAATTTATTGTCAGCTAAGAAAATTTATTAAGAAAACAAAATTAGTTCAGCATATCCTAGGCTAGACAAACTCTGTAGTTGTCGGATTGGCCTGTACGATTTCTCAAGAAAAATATTGTTTTTGTAGGAAGGTTAAGGTTGTAAATGAACGATAGAAGTTATTATAATATTCTTATATTAAGTTCTTTTTTATAATAAAGTTTTTAATGCATAAAAGTACAATTAATATTTCGCGCTATATTTTAAACTAAAATGGCAATGTTCTTTGGATGTTATAGGTGGTAGCCACTAGCGGATCCAGGATTTAATTTTTGGGGGGGGGAGGGGCTTCAGCCCGAAAGCTTTTTTTTTCATAAAAATGGCGATAATTACTTTGGAAAAAAAGAAAGAAACTAACTATCTATATGAAATGGTGTTTAAGTAATTCCTTAAGTCCTTTTAAATGTAATTACACGAACAATAATACTTTAAAAGATAATTTTTTAATATATTTTTCCAAAAAATATGGTTATATTTTACCATTTTGGGGGGCTTCAGTCCGAAAGCCTCCTCCCCCCGCAGATCCGCCCGTGGTGGTAGCAAAATACCATAGTTCTATTATTGGTTTTAGAAAAAACATATTACAAAGATAGTTTTTTTAGCTAGAAAAAAAATTATAACATAACCTGGATAAAATATTTAGTCTGTTTAGTTCATTTATTATACAATGCGAGCTTTACCGAAGTCCAATTAAAAATATAACTAACAATGTTAAATATGGGTAACCTCGATGTTATTAAGATATACATAGTGAATAAGAAGCAAGAATAGATAATAATATTTTTAAATTAAAATATATTATTCTTAAAAACCAAATACAGTAGAATTTATGTAAAATCTATGACATAATGACTTCTGATACAAATGAAAAAATAATTCATTTCCATTGCACTTATAACATTGCAAAAAATGACCTTCATTCCGTGGAATCCCACCAATGCCATCCCCAACAGATCATCAGATTAGGAGGAAACAATCCATTACACCAATTAAAGTGTTTTTCCACTACAGGTGGTAATTTTCTTCTCAAAACTCTCAAACCGCCAGTTAATCAACTTCCCAAGGATTCTATAATTTTACGTAGAACCCGAGCAGGGCAAGACAGAGAAAACAAGTCAATAAATAAAGTTCTTGTTTGTTATAAAACTGGATGAGGTCGAGAGATCCGCTTTAAAACTCTAAAAACGACTATGAAAAAATTATAGAGTACTTCCTGAAATCCGAAATAATAGTCAACAAATTACTTTTTTACTACTTTGGCATTGAGTCAGTTGACCAAGTTTTGAATCGATTTATGCCACTTATAACATAATATATATTTTAAACTTAAAAGAACGGGTACAAATCTATGCCTCGGAGGCAAAGGACACGCGTACATTTTTTCATTAAATAATTTAATAACTAAGAAACAAGTTTTGATACATATAAAAAAGTGACATGGCGTTGTTTACCTCCGGGGTACAAATATAGTCCACATTACGGACCCCTTTTTATCAAATTTTAACATCCATCTAAAACTTCGTGAGTGGCTTCGTTTTATTTTAACCAACAACATTTATATTTACGAAAATATTCGGAAACGGAGTTTAATCTGGAGATCGGGAAACTTTGTCTATTGAATGAAGTACTAAACAATTATGGAACACCCTTTTGCTTTCCACTTGAATCGTAAGATAATTTGATTGCAAAATCCAGAAAAAAGATGGCCAACAAATATATTGGGTCGTTTGGCGTTACCCCCATCCACAGCATGCCAATATACATGGTTATATAGGCCAAAATACTCAATATTTTTGTAGGGCACCTTTTGTTCTCAATTTTGTTATCAAATTATCTTATGATTCAAGTGGAAAGCAAATGGGTATTCATGAGTCTTTACTGCCTCATTAAATTAATTTATTTAAGGATAAAACGCCCCATTTCTGAGAATTTATGCAAAAAAAAAAAGTTGTAAGTTACAATAAGATGAATGCAATATTAAATCAAAACCATTTTATCTTAATTTAAATGTATTGATGAAGACTGCGGTCTCTCCAAATTGTATTTTGATTTAATAGATAGCGATTTTTCTGCCATGCAAAATACCTTTACCTTACCGATATCAGACTGCCAGTTGCCCTACTGCCTTCTGCAGTGCCTGAAGAAGACCTACAATGTAGGCCGAAACGTTGGACAATGCAATAAATATACTGCTATGTAATATATTATTTTTTTACCACACCGCCGAATAACTTTTTCTAAAAATATCTCTTATTTTTTCAATTGGACCAGCAATATGGTAGAGAGAACTACAATAATATTGCTGGTGACCCAGCTGTGTTGTTTTATTAAAGCATACAACCTACCCATCAGTCAACAGATGTTATTTAAAATCAAAGCAATGGAGAATTAGGTAGTATTATTGTTATATATACAATATGTTACAATAATCTATAGAATCAAATAAGACAATAATTTTTTTTTTCTTATATGAGTTTTTTTCTGTTGGATCACTTCATACTTTTTCCGTAACACCGTAATAATTACTTGACTTTGGCAATGGAGTTTTTAGATTGACCTCACTGAAAATAATTTTGTAGTTTATTGAAATTTAAACTTTATTTGTAAATATTAATCTTATTTCATCATGAAAAAAACAATTAGGTGAAAATAGAGGTTTCACCTTTTAAATTTTATTTCATCTAAAAAGAAACAATTTCAGTATGAATAAAACATACTTATATGTTTGGATATTATTCACAACATAGTTTAAAACCATGTTTTATTTAAAATTGATGAACATATATTCACTAGCAAACCTATCTAGATCAAAAGTTTTCAAAACAAAAAAAATAAAAGATAAACACTTCTTATCTTAAAATAGTCAAATCTTAAAATCTGATGCCTTACTAGAATAACAATTTGATATTTAACTATATCAAACTATAACTATTACTATTTAACTATTTTATATTTTGAATACATAATTATATCAAAAATACGTTCGCATGAACAAGGCATTTATGTCACAAATATTTTAAAGGTTAAATCTAAGAACAAGAGTTTAATTTTTCATAAATTAATCTGATAGTTATATCTGTCTTCACAAAAATTATAAGCATTAATTTAATTCTATTAACGGAAAATTGCAGTTATTATTAATATATATAAAATCTGGTTTATATATTGAACAATTCAACAATAGCACAATAAAAAAAAAAAATCATCCATCAAACTGTCTTGAAACTGTAACTGAACAAGCTTTTTCACAATAGATTTCTAGAATGAGCTTCTTTCAATTAAATCTTTAAGAACAAAGATTATTTCAAACAAACTGAAGGACTTTTCAACACATAAAAATACAACAAATCCTATTTTAAAATTTATTCCTCTAGAAGAAATCATACATTTCTCAAGATTAAAATATTAAAACCCAAAATTAAACAGTTCCTTCTCGCAAAAATGAATGAATCAATATTTTAAAAAACAAACGATATAAATCCAAACCTTACTGTATTGCAATGATAATAGATAAAAATATATTTTTTAGAAATGTGATTAGCCAAGTCTATATTATAAGATTACAAGAAGAATATAGTAGAAGCCCTTTATGAGGGGACTATGGGAAAAAAATAAATCACATAATTTTAAAACAATCAAAAATATATAATGGTATGGATATGGTTGACCGTGATTATAATTTGAGGAGTTGGTCAGGGGTGCGGTCAAATTTAATACTATATATTAAAATAGTATTTTATTTAATACAATAATAATAATAAAGTACTAAACTAGAAATAATAAAATCGAAAGAAGAATTCTCAGAAGAATCTACGGAGCTAGGAGAACACCTGAAGGATACAGGTTGAGGTCAAATGAAGAAATATATAAGGAAACAACAGATCGAGAAACTGACGCTGGGGTGGGAAGGCTGAGGTTCTATGGCCATATGATCAGGATGAATCCTGAAAGACTTAACCATAAAATTTTTCAGCGAATCCACAGTCATACAAATTTAAGCGGGCATTTTAAACAGGTTAAGGATGATATGGACCAAGTGGGGCTAAGAGACCAAGATTTTTTGGACAGAGATGAGTACAGGAAGGCGCTCAAGGGAATAACGGTTCTTGCGCTAAAGAAGCTCTCCAAAAAGCTTGTATGGTCTAAGGAGAGAAAACATAAGCACGTGGAGCTCATGAGGGACATATGGGAGAAGAGGAAGCATTAAATTTGTGATATTCGCATGGTCTTTAAGGGCTGTTAGTGAAAAAAAAATAATACTAAACTAATAATTAAAATACTGATAAAATACTATTTTAATATATTGTGTTAAATTTGACCACACCCTCCCTTCTTTACCTCCTCCCCTCCTCCTCCTCCTTCTTCCCTCCTGCCCCCTCCCTCCCCACGGCCAACTCCTTCTCAAAATAAAAAATATAAATGACCCGCCAACATATTCAAACACAAGTTACCTTTATACTCTTCTTATAATCAAATTATGTTCTGAGATAGTAATTAAAATCTCAAGTATTTATTATATTGATTTTATGTTGAATGTAATTATATGAAACCACTTAAAACAATTGATAAGATCTTAATATTAGAAAAATATATATTAGAAAAACAACTCAACAATATTTGACTGTCTCAAAATTTGGTTATTTTAAAGTGAAGATAAGAGAACACTTCAATTTTTTTTTTAATAATATAAGATGATAACAAATTATTTTATTTTATTTGAAACGGAAGAAATTTCTCTACAAAAAAGAAATCCCAGTAATTCGAAATTTTTATTTCTATTATACAGATGTTGTTAATGGAATTTTGCCAATATGTACTGGTGAGAGTAGAGAACGAGAGCATAATAAAAATTCATATTAGTCACAAAATAATTTTATGGATTCTGATGCTAATTTTATAGCAAACGATTCTGATCAGTAGACTTCAAAAATAGTTTGCAATGAATAACAAGTGATTTCTGAGATTTTTACAACAGACATCAAAACATTGTTCAGTTTTTTACGTATTAATAAATGCTACTTTTTTGTGTGTGAGTGGAATTAACAAATAACTTGTATTTAATATAACTAATATAATAAATAAACTCTTTTAAGTAATTTAATGACATTTATGGAATATGAAAAATGATCAAGGCTGTGATGGTAGATTGAGACCGAGGATTTTTAGGCATCCCAGCAAACTCAAATCTATCTAGAAATACTGGTTCCGATGCAGCCTGGATGGGTTAAAATTTATTTTATAGTGGATCCACAGAATGAATTTCGATCTTCCCACTCTGGGTAAACAGGTTGGTTACCGGTAGCATAACATCCAACATCTCCCATTTGCCAGAAATAGACAGTTAATGGGTAAAAATAAAATAAAGTAAAAAAGCTAAGCTAATTTGCATTAAAAACAGAAAAATATTTCAATGATAAAATATCATTATTACTTGGTCAAGAATAAAATTAATTTGATATGGCAAAACGGTTACTGACAAATTTATTTAAATTTATGAACAAAATTATTGGTATTAATGTTATTTTATAACATAGAAGGAAAAAACCATCTGGTGTAGCGTTCATAACTTCACAGTGTTTTATCAAGTCTGAGAGACTTATCTTCATAAATACTCATGATAAACTAAAACAGAAAAAATATATAATCGGTCAGTCCCTCAATAAAGTCCTGATGAATACCTACAAAATGTGTTGAAATGTAGTGCAATAAAATAGTTTGTAGTTATTTATGACTGCCACCAAAGACCATCTCTTCACCCATTATATACACGGCCAACCGTTATATATCCGAAAATTTTATATTAACAAAATAATGTTCAGTAAGTCTAAAATAATAGTGTATTATTTTATTTAAAAAATCATAAATCATTATTATAATAACTTATATCATTTTTTAAATCATCATTTTTAAACTACTGTATTCTTATGGACAGTCCTGACTTAAAACAATTTTATTTAATAAGACTAAATTAACTTCATAAATACATTACAAATAAAAAATTTTAACCTCTCAATTAGGTCAAGCTTTAAAATAACACAACATCAATTTCATTTTTGAATCAAATTTCACTAATTTTGTTTCTAAGAAGTTTGAAAAATATTTTTAGTATTTTAATTTGTTTAATTACAGTATGGAGAGGGAAATAAAACTATTTATCCAAGGAATAAATAAATAAATGAATGGAGGTATGAATTATAAATAAACCTCAAATTCATTAATCTAAATAAACCGTCTACTTTCCAATTTTTTATTTATTTTTATTTTTTCACAAATTAATAGCTTTAATATTAGATTAAATAAGAATTTCTTCCAAAAGCAATTAAATAAGATGTGATTTAATTGTTTTGAAAGAAATTTTTCACCACATAACATAAAACCAAACTGATAATTAAAAAAATAAAATAAAAATAAATTTTGAAAATGAACTAAGCTGGATTCAAGGCCTCATAAATTATTGAGGACTGTAGTACAGCAGGAAAATGGCTAATTTAGACACTCCTCTATCTCTCGTCAAGGTACTAACTGAAGACCACAATTACCTCAACAAACTTACGAAGTTCATAAAAGAGACAGGACTTTACAAGATATGGAAATGTAATCCAGTTTACATAAAATCAAGAAAAACAAGCAGTGATAGCCAGTGAAGTTTTTCACCCTGTAAAACTATAATGAAATAAACAAAAGAACTATGTTTTTAATCTGCTTTCATCTCAGTATAAGTTTGTAATTATGATTTATTAATGAAGTAAAATTTAATCCTTAATAAAATTAATACATATATCCATAAAAATTGTCACCCAACAGAATATATTTAAAATAAACATTTTTGATAACCACATATTAACTTTCATTAATGCTAGACTGCTACCAATGGGTTGGTTCTCTACAAGCCTATTCATACCATATTTATATATTCACAGTTACTAGATGTATTTTGATACAATACCATAGTGAATACCATCAATAAAATAAATTTAAAAATACTTTTATCAAATTTGTTTATGGTTATAGATGGAAGTAGACAAAATAATAAACAAACAATTATAAAAAAAAATTTAAGATGTTGCACTCCTGTCCCGGAATGAACCAGTCGGAAAGTGATGAGTTGAAACCTCATGAGATTAAATTTCATCACGTACTCATTCGATAAATCTTAGCATTCGCCATCAACCAAGCAGTGGGTAGTTTAACTAGATGGGTTTAAACTAAAATATTTAATCCAAGAATGATAATCCACCCTCCACTTCCAGTTATAGTATATAACAGCTTTAAATCGCAATAAAATTTATAAATAATATTTACTAGGTAAGTAAATAAAAATTTCAAAGTTTGTTTTCAAGATAAGGAAACAACCCCTGAAAAATCAATAATTAGCAAAGGAGAAGTACAAAATAATATAAAGAATTTTTATATTATATTTATTACAAAATTTTATTTATATACGTAATACAACTGACTCTTAATGAAATTTAGAAAGACTATATAAATTCATACTATTTTAAAATAAAATTAAGGGATGGATGAAGAACTATCAAGTACTTTCATGTCTTGAATTTGAATACAGTACAGTTAATGAAGAAGTAATTTATTAAGATAAATGTGTTGAAGATAGATGATAAAAAATAAACAAATTAAACAGAAATTATAATAATAAACATGGTGAAACAGATACAAAACATTTTCTAAAACTGACAATGAAATTTGAGAACTTTTAAACTGAAACACATATTTAATCCAGTTACTTAGGAAATAATTTAATTAAGGTAATATAATTTACGAGTTTCAAAACATAAATAGCTTAAATAAAATAAAATGAAGTATTCTTATTTTTAATATTTATGCGTTATTATGTTCATTTTAAAGATGTCTGGTAGAGAGTAGAGAATGAACATCTAGGACCTTGGAAAGTCATTTGACTCCTGGGACCGAATCCCATAATGTCGCATACTTAAAAAAATTTTCATGCATTTAATTAGTTCTTATTTGTGTTAATTTCTACCTCTATGCAATGTATATAAGAAAAATCATTTTTAAAGATAATATTGTTACATAGTAATTATTTTAAATAAGTAACTATTTTATTGTATTTAAAAGTTCATACAAAATATTATGTTATTAATATTTTATATAAATATAAATGGTTGTTTTTTTTTTTTTGTTATAAGTAGCAATTGATGAGAGTCATGATTCAGATTCCAAAATTCTCAAAATTAACTGAAATACCAAGAAACCTGGGATAGGATTAGATACTACAACCTCTTTAGAATACCATTAGATTGTGCCGAAATCCAACTGCCCTACTAGCTCACCATAGCTGTAAAAGAATCAGTCTGCTAGCAAAGTCCACGTGGGTCCCAGAGGCCCACCTCACTTCCAACCGTTACACCGGTCTACCGCCGTTAAAGGATTAACGGGCTTTGAAATTTTAACAAATTTAAAAGAATCAATATTAGAGTATTAATTTAGGTTATTAATTTCACTTTAGGTATTTTCAATTCCTTTTTTCTGAAAATACCTTTTTCTGCTATAAAAACTGTGGTAAGTGAAAGTTGTGAGCACGCCACCAGATTTTTATATGATGTGATCTCCAATTAAATGAGGAGTAAAAATAAAATTAGATATTAATTTTCATCAAAATCTGAATCTAAATAGTATATTTCACTACCTTGTTTTATCATTGATTACATTTGATATAATTAGATCAAATAAATTAAATTCATAATAAATACAATTATTTGAAATGAACAATGCACAGTTGCCACTGGGAGCTGTTCGTGTGCTCGGGGCAAAATAATATTTCAGGCCCACTTCTTATTAATATTTCATGCATTATTTTTTCTTAACTAAATTTAAAGTATTATTATGAAACTTAGGTATTAAGTATTATGAAAATTAAACTTATTACTACATTCCAATAGCAAGAGTTAATTAGTTTACATAAAATATGACATAACGGTTTAACAATATTCTTTATTAATGATACTAAAGTTTAATCATTTATTTGAGGAAATTTTTCATAGTGATATTATTAGAATTTGAACTATTTTTTATTTACAACAAAACTTGTACAAAAAAACACAGCTCATCTTTCCACGATAACTGCAACAGTGAATGATCGAGTCAAATTTGATATCCTTGCAAACTCACACTCAATGGACTAATTTTTATTTTCTGTTTAAAAACTATAAATGGAATACATATTTATAAATTAAGCTACAATGAGAGTATAACGTCAGAGTATGAACATTTTTTTTTCTGCTTTGTATTTCCGGTTACTAGCTACCTTATAATTTCTGGGGGAGAGGGTTGTCCTAGTGGTATAACCAAATATATTCTAGCGATAGTGGGATGATCAAGATTCATTTCATGGGTTTGCTATAAAATAAATTACACCCTGCCCAGGCCAGATTCGAATCAGCATCACTAGACTCAATTATATCAAACTTAAGAATATATAAAGTAAACAACACTTCAACTCGTAAAGTATAATAGATTGCAAAACTACTCAACTGTGTTGAGTTGGTATTCAACACAATATATTAATCGCTCCCTTCAATATTACTTAAGTGCACAAAAAAGATCATGTTCGTTAGAACTACACAAAAATCATAAGGACCGAATCTTATGATTTTTTTTCTCTTTTCTTTCTATAAATTGATAAAATTAAATTTTAAAAATAATTCAATACAGCTCACCTTAGTTGAAAGCTCTTCCTATCAAATAGGTAACATTCAAAATCACGTGAGTTCATTCCACATCGAGGCAACACTTGCACTTCCACTTCATTGTAATTACATGCTATAAGCAAATTATAATTAATAATGATAAAAGTATGTAAAATAAATATTTCATATGTTTAAATTCCATAACAAAAACCACTTTACAAACTTGAATAGCTAACATTTTAAAACAAGTAATAATACATATAAATGTTGTATAATTAATTATCCTTTCAAATAAATGCATTAAATGAGAAATAGTTAAAACAAAATAAATAACATTCAGTATGATTAACATTAATATTCTTATTGGTTTAATCTTCTACTAGTTTCTGGTTACATCACATAAAATATTAACTTTTTATAAATAATTTAACTAATTGCTAATAAGTCTGGTTAAATCTCTTTCATATGGACGTAGGATTTCATCAGCTTAAATATTGTTTTTTTGTTTTGTTTTTTTAAGATACCCTTTTCTTCAGATTTCTGACCTGTTGACCTAACTGAGCATTTGAGGTCTGAGTCCTTGTTTGCCTTCACAAAAAATATTTTTGTTTTTACTTAATACTATTAAGAAAATATTGGCATTATGGTGGAAGGAGTACAAAACTAATGATAATATGTAATTCTACAAACTTGAAAGAAGGTACCATCTTTTTTTCATCTCAATAACAATGATGTTCAACTCCTTAATATACTTCTGATGCTGAAGAGAGTAAAGACTTTCAACCATTAATGATGCTAGAAGATTTGAACATGGGAAGGAGATAGAAATAATATAGACAAATATTGAATACAAAATTTTCTGTGAAGTATTTTATAGTCCAATTATTGAAGGGTTTAATCAATTAATGTTAATTATTTTATCGATGAAATAAAAAACATTCTTCATTTGGCAAATAAAAAAATCAATTCATTTATTAACATAATCCAATCAATTTATAGGCAAAGTATATTACGCAAAGTAATCATACAAATATAAATTTAAATGTTCTCCTCATTAGTCAAACTTACATAAAAATTTACCTAATTCTTAAACTACTACCTAAAACATTAGGACTGTTCTAGATTAAAGGCCCAATCTATTCATTTTTTCCAGTTCCTAAGATTAAAGCTCTTTTATAATTTTACATGTTATAAAATAGAATTTTATATGATAAAGAATGCCTCTGTGGGGCCAACTTGCGTACTGAGAAACTATTTCTAAGTTTCTAACGGTAAGTTTCTCTGTTGAAAAATGTTGGGAACTCCAAAAATATCTTCGGATAAACAAATACTTTATGCATTTGTCTGTCTATAAAATAGACAAAATGGCATGGGAAGGGAGGGTGGCCAAGCGAGCTAATGTGTATAAAACACGCGTTGCCTGACAAACCTGATAAACCAAAGATTACAAGTTCGAATACTGAGACTTTTAACTGTAGCATTAATCCCTCATCCCCTCTCCTAATCATGGGAAAAACCCTTTACAGCCCAAAAGGTGAAGATGGAAAAAAAAAGACAAACATGCATTATCTATTATTTCAATTAAGACAATGCATGATTGAAATACTTCTACACAAATCAGTTTCATTCTTCAATGACCTATTAATACTTTAGTGATTAATTTATTTGATTTAAATATAAAACATTAATTGAAAAGAAAATCTGTTCATGAAAGGATGCAAAATTTATGGCCTCCGACTTTACTGATAAATTGTTAAGTCTCCAATCATAACTACTAATATAAACTGGAATAGCAAATTTATTACGAAACAAAGAATATTAAATAAGGAATTCACTCAAGAAAAGTAATTTTATTTTAACTCTCTTTGTCTTGAATCACTTATTTATCATATTTATCAATTATTTGTATCAAGTTTAGTTGTTTCCAAAATACGCAAATAGTAGGTCAAAGGTTACGATGGCTGAGTTAAGATAGGGCATCAAGAACTTGATCCAGCTCCTCCCTAATCTACTTAGGTATTGCTAATTATCTTACTATGTTTTTTTTAATAACAACCATTAGATTTTTTAACTCTATACCAAAATAAGTATTATTCAGGAAATATCTGGAATGATAGTTTTGACAATATTTTTAAATATAAAAATATACGTGTAATTATGCCTAATACAAAAGTGTGGAAGGTTCTAATTAAATGAGTTTAAAGAACAAAGTAAATTATTTCTGTAAGCCGTATAAATTAACCTGGACCTAACAGCATTATTACTCATAACTAAGCACGAATATTTTACATTCAGTGATACAGACAATAGAAAATACATATAACAAAACTAAAATCTTGTATGGTCTGTTTCATAGGCACCATTAAAGTGTCAGCAACAGACATAATAGTGACATACTTTAGGGAAATCTTTTAATTTAATATAACACCAACTTAAATATGTTTTGTGGCCTATATTAATATTGTTTGATACCGACATTAATCTGATATGTTCATTGGTTTTAATTTTGAGCATAGCAGTGAGAAATAAATTGAGGCATTATGCTGCTCCACCAAATAGGAAAAATATATATAATAGAAACAATGATTCACAATTAGAAAATTGTAATTTGAAGAAATATATACATTACACCTATCTTGTAATGTATTTGAGCTATATATTCTAAATTCGAACATATGAGAACAAATACAGATGAATAGAACATTTTAAAATTTAGGATTATCATTTATCTAATAATGATTACAATAAATGTGGTGTAATTAGTTTTATTTTAGGTTTACATACTGAGAAAATTTTCATAATTAGATGATACTTCATCAATTAATTCCTACATAAATTAATAGTTAACAATGCCCATACATAATTGTATTTAACTTCTTAATTTCTTGTAACACTCCCAAATTCGTTAGCAGAACTTAAGAATATATTCAGTGTACAATTTATTTTCAAAATGGTCATTTTTAACTTACTTACTTTTATAAAATCATAAATTTGAGAATACAACATCAATGATTCAATTCAAAAAACTTTTTCCAATGAAAAACTTATAGAGACTCATAAAAATCTTTTAGGCTCAACTAACTGCAATGTAGCCAACCTACAACCATTAAAAGTTTTTTATTTAAAAAAAAAAGCTGTAGTTTAATTGACTCTTGAAACAAGATTAAATTAGGATTTGATCTAGTATAGTACTTAATTTTATTAAGATATAATAATTTTGCTTTTCAATCAATAATTCATGATTTAAAAATTATTATTTAATAATTCCTTGTAAAGTTTTTTGTAGAATTGGAGTTGTGTTATAAACCCTTTTCTGTATTATCTTCAACTCCTCAGACCCAACTAAAACAGGATAATATTTTAGCACTTTAATTTTTTTTTTACTTTTAAAATGTTTTTACTGTAAAAAATATAGAGGATAAAACAATATTAATATATAGAGGATCTAAAGCAATCTTACAAATAATCGTTGTGCGGTTGTCAGTTAGACCTACAACGGACTTACACTGTATCATTTATATATTTATCTAGGTTATATAAAAAATAATAGACAGACTATGACCGAATCGGTACCGGTGACGAATCAAGACAAGTTTCAGAGACCTCCTAAAAAAAGTTTAGTGAACATTCAGACAAAAAATGTCAGAAAACTATAAATGCAAATTATTTCATGTAGTCTTTTTGTTTTTTTTTAAAGTGAAGGTATTTTAATAGTCAGGGTCATAAAGAAAACATAATAACATAAACATAATAATTTTAGAGAGTTTGAATATGAATGACGAAAGTGTATTCCATTCTTAGCAAAATTAGGGTTTTTTACCATTCCGAAGCAGCTGTTTTTAAAAACGACCACCAAGTTAAGAAGCCTGAAAATTCCCAAACTTAATAATAAAAATTGAGAACCAGATAACCTAAATTTATCCTTCAACTGAATTTCGCTCCCATCAATCGGTTATTCTTTTTCTCCAACTGGCCTTTTGCGCATTAGATTATCACTTGTGGGTCTGTTGGATCAACACGAAATATTTGTAGTCATTGGAGCAATTTTATTCCTTAAATGACCAAAGAAACTCACTTCGACGGAGCCTATGTACGCTTGTACTTCTTTGTCATTTCTACATATTCTTAAATTATATGAAGTATTTTAATCCTTGAAAAAACGTTTCTCGAGATCTCACTTATTAACACTCATAACTTAAGGACCTCTGAGGCTATTCATTACATCGCCTATTATCTATAAGCCTTCCCCGTGATATTGTGACGGTGACTTTTAAAGTTAAATGAGAAGTGGGTGGCGCCTGGGATAATGTCAGAGGGTGACCGGCACACCCCTAATATCATGCCACTAACTGGATAGTCGCATCCTTTGAACTATAGCAACTTCATCTTCCCTAATGAGGCAGTAAAGTTTGTATTCAAAGTCGTTATAAACTCCAGCAAACTTTGTAATTATGCTAATAAATCATATCGAAACATCTTTCATAATGGCGATAATAAGATCAATAAAGTAAATTATGGACCTTATACATCAGCGTTCGTCTACAAACTGTCAGTTTCTAATTTAATGCAAATTTATACATACTGCTACCTCATAAATTAGTAAATTTTACAAACGCATTCAAGGTAAATTGGATTTTTAGACTACGGTTTAATAAACATCGATAAAAGAAAATTAGTAAATTTGAGTGAATTGTTGGTAACTGAGTTTATGAAGATGAAAATGTAAAAAAGAAAAAAAAAATCGATACATTACTTTATTGATGTACGATATAATAAGCAATGTCCTCATTATTCAGGAAATGCCTTCTTATTTGCTTTGATTAGTTCAACTTGTGTAATTTTTAATTTTTATTTAATGGATTGGATTGCTTTGCTCCATAAATATTATTATGATCACTAGACTCTAAAATGATTTTCTTTAAAAATGTTTGAGCTACTTTATGACTACTCACTTGAATTAAATTCCATTTTTTTTTTTTTACTTTAGGTTTTAATTTAATTAATTAATTTTAACATAAATATATTGGTTGTCCTAGTTCATATTTGTCTCTATAAGCGATCTGCGTTAACTCATTATAAAACATACAATGTTTTAAATAATAACGCAGACACTTCTACTACTACTCATTGTAAGCTCGGGTAAAGAAAAGATATAAAATTATCCCTAAAAGCATCATTGTTTCTGTAATTAACATTATAAAAAAAATTAAAGTAAAAAAAAAGTTAGACTACTTCGTTTTAATTAAATCCTGAATTCGCTACTACAAAATGACAATTACGAACCCAAGACTCATCTGAAATGTTTTCAAACCATTGGGTACAAATATGAATTTTAATTTTTTTTTTCCTTGCGATGAAGACTAGGTTATAACAATTAAAATCCAGTTATTTCCCAATTTTCTTCATGCCTATTTACAAAGATAATTAGTTTTAAAGAATAGTGGTGGGGACAGAGCTACGTCACGAGGGTGGAGGCTCGGTGCCAGTGCTGCGCTTATACCTTTAGATATCTCTAGTGTTGCCCAAATGCGAGACCGAGACGAGTCTTGGTCTTGCAAACTCAATCTTGCTCACAGTCTTGGTCTTGCGCAAGAGCCTCGCAACAGTCTTGCAGTTACTTTTTAGCTTATTACTATAGAGATATTACTTTTATATGAGATATGAGAAACCTAACTAAGCCCGAATGAAAAATTAGACTAGCTAAATGCTAAAGTATATTGGTTATACCAATTATTAACATATAGTAACTAATATTGTCAAGTATTAGTAACTATTTTGCCTTAATAATTATTCCAAAAATCGATTTTTTTTTACCAGTCCTGGTCTTGGTCTTGCAAAGTGCAAGACCAAGACCGATTTTGGGCAATACTAGATAACTCACACCATTAGCTTACAATTAGTATAGTGTTTCCAGTTTCGAAATCTCCATCTCAGAAATATTTATCCATATTTTCTCTTACCCTGTCGCCATTTAGTTGAAAATGTATTTTATTAGCTTTTATAAATGCATGTTTATGAAGTAGGGCTAAGAGATGTTAAATACGATTTGAATCGTGTTTTACAACCATATTGGTGACGCTACGGTGGTCTCAGGTCACACCTCTCATTCCCCACCAAACCATTCAGACTTACTGTTATTTCAAGTATAGCTAAATATTATTCTTTTTTTATTATTTGAAAAGTTCAATCTTATATATATTCTTTATCACTTGAATTTTATTTCAGCTCATATTTCCCTGATTTACTTTTCCACTTATGTACCCAATTCTTTTAATTATTGAGAAGCGTTATACTAGTTGTTATCTTTATTGTTTCACACAATAATAAAATATATTAGGTATTTCATAGTTTAATAATGAACATAAAAAAATATATTGTACAAAACTAATATTTTCAACTGAACCAATATCTGTATGTTCCGTTTAACAATTAAATGGTTAAAACTTCTCAAGGCGAAACTTTTGGCGCGCCATTTCAATTTATGCTTTTCTCTGGGACCAGGTCCCCATTTTTTCCTTTTTATTTTACATAAATTACTTATGTCCTTATAACAAGTTATTTAAATTAGTATTACTCATCATGAAAACAATAAATTGACTTTGAAAGAGACCGACTACGCCCTGTGAGAAGGTTGCGTAAGTCAGTTGATTATCCAGTCAGGCAAGTTGGTGGTCAATGTCAAGGACTCGCCAGGGTTGTTACGTTTGTTTACCTTCCAACAGGAATACGTACGTAAATATTGAGCAAGGGTTTTTTTTTCTGCTTTCAGAAAAATAACT
This sequence comes from Nezara viridula, assembly GCA_928085145.1. Taxonomy (NCBI): domain Eukaryota; kingdom Metazoa; phylum Arthropoda; class Insecta; order Hemiptera; family Pentatomidae; genus Nezara; species Nezara viridula. The sequence continues at coordinate 45,003,411 of OV725081.1, forward strand.
TTATATTTAATACATATAAAAAAGAATGATATGTCTGTATGTATATATATATATATATATATATATATATATATATATATATATATATATACATATATATATATTTTGAATATATATATATATATATATATATATTCAAAGCAATGATATAGCTAGAATATTTTATGAGCAAAATTGATTTAACTGTTTTTACTATCAATATTACTTTTAATCGATACTGTACTTATTACTTTTTTTTCATTTCTTAAAATTAGCAGAAAATAAATAAAGATGCATGTATCATTAAAAATATACTCGCATTGTTAATAACTGAAGTTATTATTGCCAAGCAACTAAAATAAAAATGTTAGAATAAAATAAAAATAAATTAAAATTTTAAATAGCAAAGAGGTAAGAATTGGTTCAGAAATATTATTTTTTTAAATGAAAATCAGCTTCTTTTCATTTATGTAAATTTATTTTATTTAAAGATCACGTATCTTTATCTTTTGATTTGTAATGTTATGCGACTACAATATCGCATCTTCAGACCTATACTATAACAATATTTTTATTACGGAATGAATCCAATTATACTTCTAAATAGGTAGTGACAAGTTTCAAAACTAAGAGCTAATTCCATCGAGGGAATATATCAATCGATTGAATCCAACACCGATGGACAATAATTTATGCTGAGCTTCCAACGGAAGATTGGCACTAATCTAATTTCGATATATTTTTTTAGAAATTAAACGGGTTGGTACTTAAATGATCCTATATCAATTTTATCAAATGAATTCCATTACATTAACCTACTCATGCTTGAACGTATTTTCCTAAATACAACCTCGGAAAAAATCAGGCTCGTCCAAGGTTTTATATAAATATTAATAAATTTCATCCCCTAATTTTGTATAAGGTTGCACAAATATATTTTACTCGAAAAACGTAGTTATCTACCTGTCCTTTATTGTTGTTGTATTTTAAAGACTTGGGTAGGTTTAGAAGATGTATATAAGTTCTGTAATAAAAATGTTTTCCTTTTTTTTTTTTTAATCCAGGTTCAAGTATATTAAATATGTTACACACCCAAAAAATATATATTATGAAAAGATGAGTTCCATTTTAAATATTGTTTCCACCAGTAAGATTTTACATTAAACATCTATTAAGAACTAAAAAAAAATTAATTTATAATAATTTAGGGCCTTGATGCTAGAAATAGTTTAGTGCAATTATGCCAATTTGGACAATATTACTGTTTAGGTTGGTACAAAAACAGTCCTTATTTCTGTGGTAAATAATTTTGAAAAGACTAAATAATTTTTAACAAATACTCTATCAAACTGTTTTCGCAATGTATGATTGCAGTGCTGAAATTTAGTTGTTGCAAAACCTGTTAGATTTAGACTTACTTTATTTTTTAATGTTTATTTTGGACGTTTAAGGAGGATAAACAAGGTCAGTCCGAGACTGGCCGATTTATTGAAAGCTTAACGGTGTGAGTAACTTGTGTTTTTTTTTTTTTAATATATCATAACTTGCCGAAAATTACTGAACTTACGTGGCCAATTCATCAAGACCTTTAATTTATGCAATTCAGTGTTATTTTTCTATGTGTAATACAAGATGAAAAACTAAAAAATAATAAAGATATAATTATGATATCCTGGTTGTCATATTGCTTTCCTCCACCTGTTTTAAAATTTACTTAATTTATATATGATAATGTGCATAATTTAAATATTTATATTTCATTTTGGTGAGGAATAATAACAGATTTATTTTTTTCGTTGCAGACGATTGGACACGTTAGTGGTTGCAACATCAACCCAGCTGTGACAGTTGGCCTGTTAGCTTGTGGAAGAATTGGAATCCTCAGAGCAGTCCTTTACATTCCTGCTCAATGTGTTGGGGCAGTAGCCGGTGCTGCACTGCTATACGTATGTATCTTATGTATTAATATACAGGATGTTTCAGGGTTAATTGGCCAAACGGCAAAAATGAACTAAGGACCTCAAAAAAGGAAAAACAATTCTGTGAAGGTATGTCCGCAAACGCTTTGTTTAGGAGATATTCACACCTAAAGATTTTCCTTGTTATGAATTATTTACATTATATTGAATAAATAAAATCTATTTATTTGTTCTAACTACTTTATTAATTAAATTTAAACATTAACATTCATATTAAATGTTGTTCAAAGTGATTTCCTTGAGCCTAAAGACAGGCTCGGCATCTTTCTTCAACAGCAGCAGTGGCAGAACGGCACTGGATATGTGTTATTGTTTCACAAGATTCAATTATCCTTCTTTGTATGGAATTAAGGTCATTGACCGGACTTGCTCAATCATATTCCATATCCCAAATAATGGATTGGCCATGCAAGACCATTGGCTTGGCCTGCAAACTCTCCAGAGCTGACACCACTGGATTTGTTTGTTTGGAGTGACATTAAACAAAAAGTCTATGCAAGTCCGGTCAATGACCTTCATACCTTCAGAGGAAATTTTTTTCTTGTTTTGAGGTCCTTAGTTCATTTTCGCAGTTTGGACAATTAACCCTGAAACACCTTATATATTATATTATGTATCAAATAAATATATTTTGTACATGCAAGGCGGATATTCAATCTCGAAACGATATTTAAAATTATTGGAAGCTATCAATTGAAACCTATTATCTATCATTAGTAATTAATTAATTAAAGATCAACGTTTTGTTAATTCAGGCATCATGTAGAATTACACTAAATTTTGCTTAATGAAAAAATAAAGATCAATTAAAGTGAGACAGTACTCTCATTTGCAACAGTTCAATATAATTCACTATACCTTAATTTTAAGGTGAAAACTTTTTTTTTTAATATTAAAATTATTTAGGCTGTATTAATTCCACTGTGCCACTTGAGAAAATCTAATCATGCAGGCCAAATTCAAAACATAACAATCTTTTAACATGTGGTTGAAGACGGCCGAAACTTCATATATATAAAGAAAACAAAATAAAATACACACTGAAAAGTTGATACAGCCTTAACAACTTCAACAGTTCAATATATTTACTTATGCATATATATTTTTAGAAATTAAAATTAATTTTTAGAAATTTTTAATACCATTAAACATAGTAAATATATTACTAAGATGAATAAATGATTAATCTATCTATAGAAATAATCTTTTTTTGAAATATTTACTGGGAGACGTATAAATATAAATATGAAGTTTAATTTTACTTTTATTATTTTTTTATGTCCGCCCTTCCTCCCATTTTAGGCTAAACGAAGGTTTTTCGGGGCCGGGGAGAGGGCGAGGTATTAATGCCAGAGGTAATAGCCCCAATACAAGTTGCAAAGCATTGCAAAGTGTAGTCAATTATGATTAGAAACGGGGTTGTTGAAATTCGTTCACAAAAACAGTATAACTAAATCTATATTTAATAGTTAAGATATATCTTTTGTTGTTGCCCATGAAAACATATTTGAGTGTATTTTCGGAGGTTTCTTGTCCTAATAATCAAACATTTCGGCAGTATAGCGTCATTGGATCATATCATATTGGGTTTTACATAATCTTTTCTTTTTGTTTCGGAGAAAACATGCATGATTCATTCGGCGAAGCTAGGAACCGGTTTATTGCAACCCTTCGCTGATTGCGTTTGGAAAATACCCACCAGATAAAAATAATCTCCAGAACTGGAGCTTTTCGGCGTACTTTGTGATTAAAATAAATTTTATTTAAAATATTATATTATATATAATAATCAATACTTATTCACTGTTGCTCAAACTTCAACCTCAATTTTAAAATATTCTCTGCGGCAGTAAATTATTTCATTTTATGATAAAGCTGTTTAATAAAGGTATATTAAAAGCATGAAAATGATTAATACCCGATTCATTACAGACCTGAGACTAATGTTGCCCAAATGCGAGACTAAGACAAGTCTTGGTCTTACGCAAGAGCCTCGCAACTACCTATTAGCTTATTACTGTTGTTTTTTTTTAAATATGAGAAACCAAACTAGGCTCAAATGAAAAATTAGAATAGTTAAATGCATAAGTTTATTGGTTATACCTATTCTTTACATATAATAACTAAAATTGTCAAGTATTAGTAACTATTTTGCCTTAATTTTTATTCAAAAAAATCAATTTTTTTGACGATTTTTGGTCTTGATCTTGGCCTTGCAAAGTGCAAGAACAAGACAGATTTTGGGCAACACTACCTGAGACTCGGTGGACTTCAACATAACCGTGCATGTCCTGTTTTGGAAAGCTTCGGTGTCATGGAAGTCCATAAGAGAGAGAAACATCTGAAAAGTATTGGCAGGTGAATGAGATCAATTTTTAACTTAACAACCATGTCAAACATCAATTTTGGACAAACACCTAGTACAAACCATTTTAGAACCATAAACGTATAAAAGTAATGAGCCAGGTTGCGGGACCAAATAATTCTATTTTGGAAATTTTTCACCAAAGTATCGCAGTGCTTCTTGTACTGGAGTAACATATTACTCTTCAAAACATGTGTATCTATTGTGTTATTATTAATGCTGCACAACGTTTTGTTATATTATTTTTATAGTGAAAATGTCGGAGTGGATTCATGACTAAGTTTAAAAGCATTGAAATGATATGTGAGAAAACATCTATCAAGGACACTACATTGCTTGTATATATTTGTTTTGTAGTTTATCTCAGGAAATTTCCTATCACTTTTTCAAATATTTGGAAATTGCAAGAAAAGATTACTTGACACGTCTACCGAAAAAAAAAATAGTTAACTACAATCTAGGCATTGTTCGACAGACTTAACCGTGTAAAAGTGTCTATAAAGTCTGTAGTGATATTTAGGTATTATTGTATTCCTTATGTTTAGGATTGGTTACAACTCCTGTAGTTTTTAAAATTATTTTAGATGCATATTACGATATACATATATATTTCTTTTTCGATTGGCTCTACAGATCTTGTAGATCTATGGCCGCCTGAACCAGCCTTCTCCACCTCTGCCTATCTTGGGCTACTGCTTTTCAGGTTGCCGCATGAAGCTCACCCGTATCTTTGTTTATCCTATCTATCCATCTGATTTTTGGCCTCCTCCGTGGTCTCTTGCCTATTACTCTGGTATTCTTTGTTGTGTAAAGGCGTCCTGATGGATTGCTACGAGCTACATGCCCCGCCCATCTTAACCTCCTTGTCTTTATATCATGAGATATTGACTGACCCGTTTCTTTCAGAAGTTCCTTATTGTTCCTTCTCTACTTAACTACTACTTCTAGCACAAAGCTTTCGTCGAGAAACTTGAGCGTGTATAAGGACCTTCGGAAAAAGTGCTTGATTGATTTTCAACTCGTCAAATGAAACCCATATCGCAGTGTTGGCGTATGTAATTTAAAATCAAGAAATTATATAATCGGAAACAGTCTACTTGACCAAAATGTTTCATCAAATTTCTGAAAATTAGTTCATTTTCTGAAGCAAAGGCACTAATTTCTCCCTCCTTATATTTTAATGCACCAATGTGAGTTAGGGGAACCCCACTCGCTCTTATGAATAATACCCTGACCTTTAGGAGTCATATATCAGCAAGAGATTGATGACTTGACTGGAAATGAGAGCTGTATTTCAAAAGCAAAATAGTTCATGACATTGATGACGACCGATATGCATATTGTATGTTATATTATTCATGTAATGGTTATTTTCATTCCCTTATTTAGCAGTCCCGTATGGAGACCATTTATTGGTAATGAGCAAGCCCTTGCATTGCAACGAAGCTAAATTGAATCGTAGAAATAGCCCATTTGTTTTAATCACTCATTTAAATTCAAGACTGTATCAGTTTATTAAGTATGTGACAGGAGTTTCGGAAAAAACATAATATATATATATAAAAAAAAGAGCGATTCTTCCATTCACTCCAGTCAAAAAATAAGTAAATAAAAATGTATGTCGTAAAGATGACTGCCGTTATAGAAATACTGAGATATTTAAAAAATAAGTTGAAGGACTCGGCAGAACGGATATATCTTAAAGGATTATAAGCTTACAAAATTAGACTGAGAAATAAGATGTCCTGAGGTATGAATATTGGCCAGACAGCCAAAATATGGTGTTTCTGGAGTGTAAGGAGAAATAAATTGGAAGAGTTCAGAAGTGGATATAATCTAGGATAATGAGGATCAAGAATATAATGGCTACAAGAAGCCACGGCTCTGATGATTGGGCGATAGAGATACATCGCAACGATACACGTATGTGGAAGAAGACAGTTGTAGAGGCCATGGTTCTTCAGGAATTCTGGAGTCCACGAATGAACAAATGAATACACATAAAAAATGGGTTAGATACAAGGGGGCTCATCTCCTCCTCCCCTCCCTCCATCAACTTCGATGGCGCAAGAAGCTACCCCCACCCCTACTCTCAAAATATTTTATTTCTCACCTTTTCTTAAAAACAAAGCAAGCTAATATAAATTTAGAAAAAAAATCGTAGATCATATACAATTACACTTGCTGCGGTGTGTTTAATGTTTTTCCCCTTGATCTTTAGTTCAAAAATTCATAACTCCGTCTAAATTTGCCCCCGTCAAAAATTCAAAATATGTACCCCTAAAAATTTCGATGGCGCACCTTGCGCCATGAAATCCCCTTCTGTGCACATCTGGTTAGATACATTCTTGGGGACCGAATGGATTAAACGCGTGAGCAAAACAGGTAATGTCCGGCAACCTAATGAACTGAAGTTTACGAATTCCAGTCCCATTACCATTAATAATCCCAACCTCTCCTCTGCACCGAAAAAACTCCGTATAGCCGAAAAAGATAGGTAGTCTAAAAAGAAAAAAAAAAAAAGTTAGACATATTTATGAAAAATGTTGAGAACTTCAAAATTATTTTGGGATAAATAAATACCCACAATGCAGACAAAATGGCATGGGAGACAAGGGGTGGCCGGGCGAGCTAATGTTTGTAAAACACGGGTGGCCCGGCAACCTGATAAACTGAAGATTACGTGTTCGAGTCCCATTACCAGGGACTTTTAATCCTGTCGCCGATATCCCGCCTTCTCCCCTGGCCCGCAAAAATCCCGTGTAGTCGAAAAGGCGATGTAGTGTATTAAGAAAAGAAAAAGATGTATTTCCCTTTAGAGCTTCGCTATAAAATCGGAACACATATTATTAATAATACATATTGACTGTTTATTGTTTTAATTTTTGAAAACGTGTGTTATACTAAATACCACTGGCGGGGAACCAGGGGCCTTCAAACGTTTTTTGCGATCTTCATTAATCTAGGCACTAGAATTAATTAATATTTAATTATTTAGGTTTACGAAAATTTGAAAATCAATAGAATTTTAGTTGGATATATGTATATGGATGTGTATTTACTTATTAATAAAAATAGCAACATTAAATATAAACTATTAATGCTGCCTCCTTCATCGCTACCTAATCTTACTTCTGGCAGCTTCTTATGATAAAAAGGGTTCTCACCTATGTACTTTATACTATATAGGTTGTAATAGCACAATAAAGTATTAACATTGATTTCATTCACGTGAAAACAGATATTTGAATTTATCGACATGGATTGATGGATATGATTTGTTCTTATTTTATTATAAAGATTTTGGGATGTTTGTATTTTACTTTATAGACCACATAATAGTATATTAATGATTCTTCTGCCTGAGTATGACATTTCCTCCCGTCACGCTGGTTCTCCAAGACTTTTTCTATTGAAGATGACGCAAGCCTGAATTGCCGCTGTAAACTCAGGGTCAGGTCGAAGATACCTGAGGATTTAAGATATCTCTTAGTTCATTAAAAGAACAATCGCCTCCGAGGAACAAACTACATAATTTATAAGTTCGTCGTGAAGTAAGAGGGCTAAATAATTGCTTCACAGACCTAACAGAACAATAGTCTATCCTTGACATACCCGTCAATAAAATACATCTTGCAGTTCTGTCTGAGAGGGTTCCGAGTTCTATGATAGTCTTTGGTCAAGAATATTTATTAACGTAGCTCATAATGCACAAATAAATAAATATTAATAAATGTCGAGATAAAATAAGTAGATGAAATTCTATTATTAAAAAATGATGATCAGGCATCATGATCATTTTGTTTAACTTTCTATTCAGGTGGGATGGAAAAGTTTTCAACACATTGGCAGAAATGATGGACATCTTTTTTTTTTATTTTTCATATTAATATCTCTCTCATGTGACATAACGTACTTTCTATGACATGTGTACTTCTTTTTCAGGCCCTGAGCCCTGCGAACTCCAGATCAGGCCTCGGTACTCCGGGCCTGGGTGATGGAGTAACCCCTTGCAGGGATTCCTGGTGGAAGGTCTCGTGTCTTTGCTGCTCGTCCTGGTCGTCTGCGCCGTCACCGATCCTAGGAGGGTGGACGTTGGCAATGCGGCTCCTGTCGCTATAGGACTCGCAATCATCACTTCCCATATTTTCGCTGTAAGTAGATTTGTTTGTGTATGCAATTTGTATTGAAGGAATGTTATATTTTAAGGCACAAATCAGGATAAGCAATAGGAGAAATACACCTTTTAAAATAAATACATGATACATACAAAGGTAGTTCTATTCATCGAGATAATTCAATTTAAGTTTTATAATTGTCTTGCATTATAATTGGAATAAACACACAAAGAATTTATAGGTATACAAATTAAGTAATAGGCTTTTAGTGCCTATTTAGGGCATTCCTAAATTGTGGGGAAGTATTTTCTCCTCTATGTAGCCAACAACTAAAATTACATTAACTACAACTAAGTTTCATCTCATCATAGAGACGAATGGGTCGTGGTGAAGAAAGATCTCCTTTCTCGCACTTAAATATTAAATATCGCCACAGTAAGTACAAAAGGTCGTGTGTAAATATCTTCCATTTTTATTCTATTCGTACTAAATATGAAATTTTGTAATCTGCTGTAAGTAATCTGCTACTACGAGAAATAGCAGATGGAAAAAAAATATGAAATTATACTAACAAATCATAAAGAAATAATCAGTTTTTAATGCTCTAATGTAAAAAAAACTCAATTTTCACGTACGACATTTTGTACTAACAGAAGAGAATATGGCAGGCTTCACATGGAGAGCTCTTGAGGAGAAATATTTTGAGTTGTATAGTAAAAATAGATTTATTCCATTCTAGTTATTACGAAGAAGGTCTGAAAATACCCTCTCACCTCAGCCTTGTGTTAGTTTTGTTTGTATTTGGTCGGATATTTTTATGTTTGATCTATATTTTATTTTATGGTAATTTCCAGAGGTAGATTGGTTTAAGTATTGTCATTCAGTTCAATAAAGTTACGAATTTTGGCACATGATTGTTAGGATGTAAAAACAATATATATATATATATATATATATATATATATATATATATATATATATATATATATATATATATATATATATATATATATATATATATATATATATATATATATATAGATACATATATTGTTTTTACATCCTAACAATATCTTTCTATGTATTATAATAATATATATAATTCAAGATAGTAGCTACATGACTAGACATGTTATACTATATTTATGTAGCGCAACCTAACAACTTATGCTCAACCCACAATGTCCTTTAACTTAATTACTTGGCTGAATATATCTTTATTACAGCAATATCGATTTTAACACAGTGTAGTATTGTTAACTTCGTAAATGAACAGAGAAGATTATTGTAAGGTTATATGTTTGGATGAAGATTATGTGTTTGTGTACAATCTCCACAGAAATGGAATGTAAAGAATTTCATTTATGTGCTCATCAAGTTCTTTGCCTTCTGAATCTTCTATCTCTCTAATAAAGCATGTTTAACCAAATAATCTAGCAACTCAGTCTTTTCATTTCACTTTGGCATTTTAAAAATATATCAAAACGTCAGTAGACCAATTAAGAATTCACAAACTTTGTTAATATTGAAGCCATAGCCTTCCTATAACTAATAACACTTTAGCACGTTAGCATTTACAATAACTGCATGAACACTGCTAGCATTTATTTATTTTTTTATTTATACTATTAAATATTGATTTCCTTTATTTGTTAAAGAACATGATTTCTTGTAAAAATAATTCAAAATATGTCTTCATGTGAGTTGTTTCCCGCGCACTTCATAATAAAGCTTGCATTTTAAATAAACAATCACTCTCATTATAATAAATATAGGCCATCTGATATTATATACATAATTTTACTTCATTTATGAATGAATTATTAATATAGATATACATACACATACATATCACGCAGTACAAAATAAATAATAAAAAAAAACTTATAATAAAACAAACATTAACCGAATCAATACCTTAATGACAAAATCACTGTTAACCATTCAATTGGTATGAAATTTCGGGAATAGAGTACATGTTGGCTACGGATAATAAAAATAAATATATCTGGTTCTCTTTCTCGATACTGTCTATATTGAGGATGTTCTCTACGTTAACATAAGGAGGTGAATCGGATGTATATTGCTACATGTATCTCTCTCTATGTACTTTGGATGATGGACATTGGAGAAGAAGATGGTCTAGGCTGGTAAATATATATTGTTTACACGCACTGCAGATTTATTCATCTTGTGAACACTCCTAATATGACAATAAATAAAACGTATCCTAGTGCCAAAATTAAGCAACGAGAAGTTCAGATAACCTAGAAAACGTTTCAATGATCTTCAAGATGATAGCTCGTTCATTTGTTTTAAATAATTAAGAAAGGTATGACTTGCTGAAAAAAAATAACTTTAATTACGCAAACTTCTTTTTTTTTAACAATACCATTGTATATTTCCATTTGCGTGAACTGTCCTTGTCAGAGAATAACTTAATCTAATATGATCCCTGACCTATGCTATTGTTATGATTAAACAGCACTTTCTGAAACCTCTAACGATGTTATTGCGACTGACGTAACCTGTGCATGATTCGTTTTCCCACACTCATCAATTATCCTGGATGTTGCCTTACGCCCGGACGCTCCGGATATCTGGAGAGGATCTGGATGTTACGGAAGGTGACGAGGGAAGGGTAACCCTGGAGTTCATCGTGATAGTCCTCGCACCGTGATGGTCCTATAAAACCAGGTCCGTGACCCAAGGGTTCGGTTCCAACTTGGGACGTCAGTCATCGCTTGGTGTCCTTGTTCGAGTTACCTTCCAGCCAGCGGCTCCCTCTTACCATAAACAGTATCAGAAGCGATGAACCGAACTAAATCTGCTCTAGGATCATTTTTGAAAAATTATCTTTAAATAACAATTGTCACGGTAGCATCGAAAAATTCCGAAAGCATCCTATGGTGTCCTAAGATTACATATTCTTTCTCCTATATTTTTTAATGTCTTGAGAATTAGTCCGCGGTACAGGCATACTTTAAACAAAGTATTAACATTTTTCTAAATATTCGCGGATGGCTCCATCTTACCGTGATCTACAGCTTTTTTATCTACGAAAATTTTGGAAAATGAGGAGTTTTCAATTTTGAGATCTATAAGCTTTTAGTCCGTGGTACAGATCCCTTTTTATCGGATTATTAACATCCGCCTGAAACTTCTTAAATAGTTACATCTCATCATAACCTACAACTATTTTATTTACTAAAACTCTTAGAATTAGGGCGTTTTCAATCTGGAGGTAGGCAAACTTTGTATATATAATTAGGTACTAAAAACTCGTAAATTACCATTTTCCTTGGATCGTAAGATGATTTGATAACAAAATCCTGAAAAAAAGGTAGCCTTCAAAAATATTGAGCTGTTTGGCGTCACCTACAGCCCTAGTTTTTCAAAATAACGAGGTTATATTAGACAAACGGTCCAATATTTTTGTAGGCCACATTTTTCATCGATTTTATGATCAAATTATCTTATGAACCAAGTAGAAAGGAAATGGGTATTTACGAGTTTTTAGTACCTAATTAAACAGACAAAGTTTGCCCCCTCCCCCTCCAGATTGAAAACGCCCCAATTCCAAGAGTTTTCGTAAATAAAATAGTTGTAGGTTACGATGAAATGAAAATATTTACGAAGTTTCAGGCGGATGTTAATAATTCGATAAAAAGGAGTCTGTACCACGGACTATTTGTAAATTCAATGAGGTGCTGAAAACTGATTAACATATATTTGCTTTCCATTTGAATCGTAAGATAATTTTATGACAAAATCGAGGAAAAAAGAGACCAGAGATTGGAACCGATATTTTTGTAGGGTACCATTTTTCTCTAAAGAATAGTTTGATAAAAAAGGGTCTATCCGCAGGCTAATTTCAAAGGTTTTTTTGGAAAATATTTTTGAATAATCTATCAAGGCTAAAAAAATATTGTTTTTTGTATCGTTAAATGATAACTATTATTAAATATTGTATAACGTATATTAATAACTGAGAAACCTGCAAACTATCAATAACTGAAAACAACGGCTCTACGCCTTTGTTTAGATTGTCTACCTATCATTTAATTAATCATTAATAAAAGTATTATTTATAACTTTGGTATAACTATTCCAGAACACTTTATATTGTCCCACTATTTGCATTAATAGCAGAGAAATTTGATTTTAAAGCAAACTTTTTTTTTTTTTAGTTGGTCACAAAGGCTTACTAGTGTAAACTATAAACCAGTGCAACACAAAACGTCTATAAACATTGCCTAATATATATATTTTTAAATATTGTAATATCCAAATTTATAAATGTTTTAAAATAATGCTGAATTTGAAGATTATACAAGCACATAAATCTGAATTTTCGATGCTTTAAATACTTTTGTAAATGCATGGATAACATTAAAAATAGTATATAAGATTTATATTAATGAAGAAAAATTTTAATTAAGCATGTAAATTACACCTCCTAAAGGTTTTGTTTTTATAAATAACCGATGGCTTATTGTAAGCGTTCATCGCCGAAACAAAGACAATGTCTCATCCTGCCTTCATATCCATATTTGCAAGTAGGTTTAGAATAGGATCGCATGTCATCCATGATGTAATCCACCCTCTGGAGCATGCGTAGGAGTATGGGAGAAGGATTATTCCTTTCGAGGATCATGCTCTGAATGCAAAACCTTTCCGCCTCATCGCCGTTCCGATACTTTTGCGAAACCCGATCTGCGATTTATAAACCCGAGAGAAGATAGATCCATGCCGATCTATCGTATCTAATCGAGAATCACCTGAGCTAGGGGTGAGTCAGAATCCTTGGGTCCTACTGACATTTGTGTCTCTCCGAGCGGAGGTTGTCTTGTATCTAATGCCGGGGCTTAGGTCATTGTTAAATACGTTCACTTTATCGCTTTCATATTTCTTTCGGACCATCGCCATCTCTGCTGTGTCAGTATAAATGAATTTTACAATGTTACCGCGCGAGGTCAGCAGTAATCGTTGCGCTCTTTGAACCCACATGAGTAATATTCCTTACTTTCCCCCTTACTTCAGGTTATTATCCGAAAGAAGGCGGTAATTTCTGCCAACCCTGCTAATGTAGAAATGAGATAAATAAAAGGCGAAATAAATTATTAACGTGCTTGCAATAGTGGGAATGTCAAGATTCATTTCCCGGGGCCGCCGAAAAATGAAAATTAACCGACTCATGTGGGAATCGAACCCACAACTTTCAGCACAGGACACTCTGGGACCCTCGCCCCAACTTGCTTGGCCATCTCGTCCTGTAATATCGTATTAATTTATACGGTCCGTGGTACCGACCCCTTTTTAGCAAATTATCAACATCCTATTGGAACTTCGTAAATAGCTTTATCTCATCGTAACCTATAAATATTTTATTTACGAAAATACTCGGAATTGGGGTGTTTTCAATCTGAAGGTCGGCAAACGTTGTCTACTTAATTCGGTACTAAAAATACGTAAATACTCATTTGCTTTCCACTTGAATCGCAAGCTTATGTGATCACAAAATCGATAAAAGAAAGGTGGCCATAAAAATATTGGGTCTTTTGGTCTACATAACGTAGTTATTTTGACTATTTGGGGGTGTAAGTCACGCTAAACTGTTCAATATTTTTAAAGGCCACCTTCTTTCCCGATTTTGTGCTCAAGTTATCTTACGATTTAAGAGCAAAGCAAATGAGTATTTACGAGTTTTTAGTACCTAATTGAATAGAAATAGTTTTCCGACCTCCAGATTGAAAATGTCCTAATTCCGAGAATTGGCGTCAGTAAAATATTTGTTGGTTACGATTAGATGAAGTTATTTATAAATTGGATAAAAATGGGTCTGTACCACGAACTAATATATATATATATATATATATATAGTAGTTAAAACCTCAATCAGCTGAATACGGTCGAATAGAAAAATGTTTTTTTTTTTTATCAGCAATTAATCAACAGTAATTAAAAAATTTTTGAACCCATTTTCATCCTTAAACATAACACATAAAAATTTTTTTATAAATGATAACAACTTTTATTTAGTTATTTCTACATATATTTTTGTAAAATTATTTGACAATATCTAGACAAAATTTGAAAAAAACACTCGTGTTACTACCTACATTTTCTAAAATAATTTTTAGTGTAGTTTAGTTTAAAATTATATGTCAAGGTTTCTTCATTTGTATTTTTTAATTAATTCATTTTTTAGGCATAATTTTTCTATTTATTATTTATCAATATTATGTACTTAAAAAATCTTTATTATTTCTATCTACCTTATTTTGTTTGTATATTTCGATAACCAATTATCATTTCGGATCTGCACTATTTTTAAATTGTATACTACATAACCATACATATTTTATCACCTATATATATATATATATATATATATATATATATATATATATATATATATATTACTTTCACTAAATCCACTTTAAGATCTCCAAGGCTTTCATTTTATGTTTTTTTTTTTTTTCATTTCAATATATTTTTATCCATAACGTCAGAATCAACGTTCGTATTTTAATTTAGAGTTCAAAGGACAATGTTTAGTAGTAAGAGTAGAAATTCATTTGGTGTGTTCTCCAATATAAAAATTTCATCCTGCGTTCCATTCCTCTTTAGAGGGCGCTATGATAACGCCTTAACTCCATTATTATTATCTACCATTACTATCCTTATATTCTTTCATTCTACGTAAATTAGTTAATATAAAATATTTTCTTAATATAATTGAATATTTTTATGTTTAAATAGCAAATTATTACTAAAATGTCATTTCCAGATTCCGTTCACATCATCCAGTATGAACCCAGCAAGGGCACTTGGACCTGCAGTAATGACCGGTGGTTGGCAAAATCATTGGGTGAGTTTATAGTATAATAGTTATAGCAATGATAAGTAATAGTAATAGTATAGCAAGAATAGTAATAGTTATCACAGCTGACCATTCTCGCCAAGGTCGATGGCGCCTCAGGTGGAAAAATATACTTTGTAATGAAACATTTTTCTGCTAAAGTAGGTGGAACCCGCCTATATATAGGACTAATTAAATCATGTACGGTATTCTTTCATTGCTTCTAATGTTAGATGAAAGGCATTGCAGCCTAAGTTGGGTGTACAGCAAGGTTGCATCCTCTCACCCTTCCTTTTCATGCCAGCGGTTCCTAGCAGCAAACGTGAGGAACTAATGGACATTGATGAGCAGACTTTGAGGACTAGAAATTCGCTAATGATGTGTGTGCCTTTTCGCGTTGAAATTCAGGGCAAGGCCGTGTAACGCTCTGACAGCTAAGGATGACAAAAACAAATCGAAAGAGGTTCGAATTAATAACCTACTCCTGACAGATACAGAAACCTAAAAGAAAATATAACTGAATTTATATTCAATAACTATTTATGCTGTCAAAGGTACACGTGTGACGATCTAATGATAATGCGGCTAGAATGTTTTACTTCTTTCAAACACTGAATTAATTATACAACAAAAACATGAAAGAAAGGAATTTATATAATACATTTTTTTATTTAACTATGTCTCAGGTTTGTTACATGTACTACATGGCGAATTTATGACATGAAACTAAAAATGACTTTTTCTTATACCTTTAACAGTTTCCTCAAATATCAATAAACCTTCCAATGAAATTTTTTTTTTTTTATTTCTTTATGACATTTACAACTGTATTACATAAATACATCAAGTAAATTTGGACATAATTGATATAATGACATGAATACACTTGCTGAGTAACTACCCAATGGTAGCATTCTAATGATTTGACTACATTAGGAGATCACGGGGCCATCTTCTTTTCAGACGCCTCGGAGGGTTATCAGGAATTGAAGAGGAAGCAAGGTTAGAAACGAGAGGGTTGGGATGATTCTGAAGTTTATTATGGAAGGATAGGTATCTGGATTGGGCCAGATCTGAAACATAAGGAACATTAAGATCTTTATGGATAATTTTATCAGTGACAAAGTAAGGAGCATTGAGGATTTTACGAAGGGTTTTGGACTGTAAGGATTGGATGCGAGAGGAATTCGATGGTTTAGTGAAGCCCCATAGCTCAACTCCGTAAGTCCAAATAGGTCTTATTATAGTCAAGTATATGAGTCTTTTGTAATTAATGGGAAGTTTAGAGCGTTTGTCTAGTAAGTGCTGAAGTAATCGGAAACGTCGTGCGGTTTCATGTCGTTTCAGTCTAGTATGAGGATTCCAAGTTAGTCGTTTGTCCAGGTGGAGTCCTAGGTATCGGATTTGCTCAACAGGGATAAGTGGAGTATTGTTAAAGGAAACTGTAGGATAGGAAGTCGTTGGTTTACGACGACCGATGAAATTTGACCAATAAAAGCGTCACACTATTTATTTTATATAAATATAAATAAAAGTCAAAAGTTAAAGAACAAATGGACTGAAAGGCTCACTTTTTTTTGCAGTCTTAAGAAAATTTGCTGTTTTTAATTTTTTTTTACTTCTAAAATAAAATTGTAAAAATTAATAATTACGGAATTCACCTCTAACTTTAAAAAAACTTCTAAAGGTTCTAGTTTCTAATTCCCTCTGAAGAATGAAATTTCAATAGAATCGAGATATAATAATCGAGAACAAAATATTATATGAATGTCAATATAATAGCCCGTGGAACAGACCCCTTTTTATCGAATTGTTTACATCCGCCTGAAACTTAGTAAATAGCTTACCTTGTTATAGCTTCTTCTCATCGTAACCTACAACTATTTTATTTACGAAAACTCTTGGAGTTGGCCTACAAAAATATTTGGTCGTTTGTCCTATATAACCTCGTTATTTTGAATTTTGGAGGTGTAGGTCCTACACCTGTTGGCGTGACCTACACCTCCGAATTGTAAAAATTACGATGTCATTTAGGCCAAACGGCTCAATATTTTTTTAAGGCCATTTTGAGATCAAATTATCCAACGATCCTACTAGAAAGCAAATGGGTATTTACGAGTTTTTAGTACCTAATTAAATAAACAAAGTTTACCACTTCCAGATTGAAAACACCCCAATTCCAAGATATTCGTAAATAAAATAGTCGTAGGTTACGATGAGATGAAACTATTTGTGAAGTTTCCGTGCGGATGTTAATAATTCGATAAAAAGGGGTCTGTACCACGGACTAGAAGTTAATAATCAACTAATTATTAATTTAAAATGTTTTTAAATTGACTTTAGAAATGCAACAAACACCCATTTATAAGAAATAATTTGGCCATGGTTGTATTGGATAATTCCCAATCCCGGATAAGAGATGATATATAACAATCTGGATATTTATATTTTCATCGATATATTTAAGATATTTATTAAAGCTATATTATTATATATACGTATGACTAAAAATATGTAATTAATGCTTGTAAATAATTTATTTTAAATTTAAAGAGCTTGACAATTTAATTTTTTTTTCTTAATGAATCTCATCTAATTAAAGTAAATAATATTTAATATATCTTCTTTTTTCTGGGAAGTTGTCTATTTATTTTTAGTTATTTGGCAATAATAACTTCCAATTGGTAACAATTGAGTATATTTAACAAGTTAGTTGACGTTTCGGGATATGTACTTCCATCTTCGGAACTGCTATCCCAATAATCTGGGATGCAAGGCTAACAAATTTTTTTTTTTTTAGTTATAATATTGTGCTTATTGCATTACATGTTTGAATTTTGTTGTTACAATAAATTTGTAATTACCTTAAAATTAATAATAATGTGCTCCATCGTCAAATTTCTAATTCATGTTATAAAATGTATATCATCTAGAGCAACATCCTGCTTTTGACCAATAATTGGTTGGGTGTCTGCTATAGTGAAAAATTTAACTTTGGATCTGACTGTTTTATCTGACTATTTTTATACTATTGTTGTTAATGTTTATTTTATGTATCTGTAATTTCATTTATATTAAATTTAAATTCTGTTTAGTATGTCCGTATAATGAGTTCCTAAATGTTTAGTGTCTGTTTTGTAGTTGAAAGTTGTTTTATTGTTTTTTGTGATGTGTATTGCTTCAAGTAATTTCCTATTGGTGTTTTTTTGGTCCTGTGCCTATTACCTGTGGTTTGTTAAAGTTAAATTTATGCTGTGATTTTATACTGTGATGTGCTAAATCTGTTGTGTTTATGCTTTTTGTATTTTTACAGTTGGTGATATGTTGTGAAATTCTAGTCCCTAATTGCTTGGATGTTTCACCAATGTAGATTTTGGGGCAGTACATATCCTGAAAAGTCAACTAACTTGTTAACATGTAACGTTGATAATAGAAATATACTCAATTGTTACCAATTGGAAGTTATTATTGCCAAATAACTAAAAATTTAATATATCAATTTCCTACAGTCTTTCTGCTTACCTAAAAGCAGTTTTTTTTTTTCATAGAATGCTTTTATGTTGCTATATGTAACAAGAATATTCATTTTTATATATATATATATATATATATATATATATATATATATATATATATATATATATATTATTGTTATTCATTAATGTATTTGTTATTCATGTAATTAATGTATTTGTAATCAAGTAAATTGTTATTCATGGAATGTATTTCAGTGAAATGTATTTTATTTCTAATTATCTTCAACATACTTCTCGCTATGTGTATATATATACTTTATTTTATTTTCTCTTCTCCTAATCTTTACGCATAATCACTTAAATATCTTAGGGAACATATGTATATCATTATTTGTTTTTTTATATATTTTTTTGTTTTAGTTTTTACAATTTCTTTCCCTACATATTAACAGTTATTATTATTTTTTTTAATTTTTATATTCCATCACTACAATGATTTACCTATAAAATAGATTGTACTTTCCTTTATAATTTCATTCAGTGATTATTATGCAATTATTTTAGCTCCAATATTGTAGTACTGAATCCCTATTACCAAACTGTCCTCGTTAATTAATACTTAATGTATTACATGTATTTTGTCATTATTCATTGTAATAAGTCTTTTGACCAGATTTGTAGTTAATATATATGAACAATACTGTTATTCTAAAGGGACCTAGTCCCAGAATAAAGATGATTTTTCTATTTCTATTTCTATATTAAAAAACTAAAAGGATCCAAAGAAAAACGAAAAATAATACATTCATAGAAATAATTAAATATTATCACTACTTTGTTTTACAGATTTGCTAACTAAGGTTATGTATTACTTTTTTTTGTCCACAGGTTTATTGGGTTGGCCCATTGATTGGCGGAGTCATTGGTGGGATATTGTACAGGCTTGTCTTCTCTGCTCCCAAAGATGACGAACATTCGTACGATCTGTAAAGGGAGGATGAGGAAAAAACATTCTCAAGATCTTGCAAGGCTACAGTCATCTTCACCTAAGCCTACATATGTAAATAAAAAATAAATAAAAAAGGTGCAATTTTTTTATTTATACATCGATTAGAATTTTAAGAAATATTTTTAAAGAAATCTAACCAAATCATAAAACTTATATATATATATTTAATGTAAATTAGTTATAAGTAGTTAAAAGGATTTATTCTATATGCACATTCTATGAGAAGTGTAATTCATAAAATCTAATTGTGATTTTACTATACCACTTTTCTTAAACAATCAAAACTAGATAATACAAATATTAAAGTTTCTTTACAAATATATTGCACCCTTAGACATTTTATTCTTTAAGGTTATCCTAAAATGCTTTTTCTTACCAACCAAAAAAAAAAATGTAGACATAACTAACATCAATAATAAAAAGTTATATTATGAAATAGAGATCTGTTACAACCTTTTCACTTTTCATTAATTGTATCATGTCTAAGAAATTTATTATTGAAATGTCTGTATTTTAACAAAATTATATAATTTTCCATATATTATGTGTAAATAAGTAAATTAACAATATTAAAAAAAATAGTTTATTGACCAAAAAAATGTAAATATTCATCAATTGGAATTACTTTTAATTTTAAGTATCCTATTTATAAAATGCATCAATTGATTTATAAAGATCAATGTCATTGATTATATCTGCCTGTGGTTTTATTATCGACGTTGAAGCGTAAAAATTATTATTGATCTTCTGTAAACTGTAAAATTAAAATATACAATTTTATAAAACCAATAAATTGAATCTGGTAATTACAATTCGATGAAGGTATTTTCTGTCATATATCTTACAAGTGATTACTATTTATAGGAAATGAATGTAACAGAAGTTCAAAAGAACAAAAAATATGAAACAGAAATATTTGTTTAAGATTTTACTGTTAAACTTGGTAATAACATAGATGAGTGAGAGAAATTTGTATATTTATTTAATAAAAGTTTTAAATAATTAAACGTTGTATATTGAATGTAACCATACCGTTTTTTTAGTTATATATATATATATATATATATATATATATATATATATATATATATATATATATATATATATATATATATTTTTTTTTTTTTTTTTTTTTCCAGAACCATTTATAAGAAAAATTATTTTTCATACTATATCATAGAGGTCCAATGTAACACACTTATGGCAGTATTTATACACACACATGCACACATGCACACATACTTTAACAATATGGTTCATAAACCAGCGTTGCCGCGCGTTCTGTGACAAATCCTCGTACCTCAAACCTTGTATATCCTCGTACGCTTGTTTTTTTTTGGAAATTCGTACTATTAGGCTCAATGTTATTGTTTTCTCTTTGGTAAATTAGGTCGGGTCTTTGCTTATTTGTTCAATTCTTATATTTTAAAACCTTATATTATTTTTTTAAGCTGATGGGGCAAGAGTAAAATGAATTTAATTTAAGTATTTTCAATAAAACGTTCAATAAAAGTGAATATAATAAACATAAACTATTGGAAAACTTTCTATAAAAAGTAAAATAGTTGTTATAAATGGAAAAATAAAAAGCAGGTGAATAGTTAACTTGCCAACGTTTCATCAATTTCGAAAAGATAAAATAAATCATGCATAACTAAAATATAATAATGCAAAACGTGTTTAATTAAATAAAATTCCTTTCTTCCTTGTATTTCTGCTAATCAGCTGTTTAATATAACCTTCCCTAACTGTGTTAATAGAACCTTCTCTTACCTTCAGTATGTAGTATTTGGATGGCTTTGTGAGATGCCTACAGCAATACTTGTATATTTTTTCTTTCTGCATGTAACTGATCTTGGTTTTTCTATTTTGATGATGATTGAATGGGCGAAACGTTGACAAGTTAACTATCCACCTGTATGTTGGGGACTCATGGCTTTGTATTTTGGACTTTTTCATTTATAAAATAATTACTTATGTCTGTTTTCTAGCTTTATGATTATTTTAGTTAAATTAAAATAACATTTTTGAAGGATTCATTATTCCTATCATTATTAAAAACAAAAATGCGAAACTAGGTAAAATATTATTGGAATTTATAAAAATAACTACTATTAAAATAATTAACAGTAACAATTATTTTAAATCTTTTTATTTAACTAGAAAATTTAAAAAAAGAAAATATATGTAAATATATGCAATCACAGCTTTATGACAAAAATAACAATCATACACCAATGAAATTAGATATAATTGCTACTCATTTGTCAATAAAGAAAAAAAAATTAAGTATTTAGTATTAACATAAATAATAACACAGTGAAAATAATTGTAAACTAAATCTGAAGCTTATTCATAAAAATAGAACTGTGCAGACGTAAACAAAAATTATTTACGAGGTACGAGATTGGTCGATCCTGGTACCACGTACAATTCGTTAAAACGTCGTACAAATACGAGGTTCCTCTTAACGATATTTACAACTGTATAAAAGAAATACATTTAGTAAATTTGAACATATGTATATAATGACGTGGAAACACTTGTTGAGTGTACCACTACCCAATGGTAGCACTCTAATAATATGTCTACATTAGGAGATCACGGGGCCATCTTCTTTTCCGACGCCTTGGAGGGTTATCAAGAATTGAAGCAAGGTTAGAAACGAGAGGGTTGGGATGATTCTGAAGTTTATTATGTAAGGATAGGTACCTGGATTGGGCCAGATCTGAAACATGAGAAACGTTAAGGTCGTTATGAATGGTTTTATTTGTAACAAATAGGGGCATTAAGGATTTTGGACTGTAAGGATTGGATACGAGAGGAATTCAATTGTTTAGTAGAGCCACATAGCTCAACTACGTAAGTCCAAGTAGGCCTTATTATAGTCATGTAAATGAGTCTTTTGTTATTAATTGGAAGTTTAGAGCGTTTGTCTAGTAAGTGCTGAAGACATAGAAAACGTCGAGCGGTTTCTTGTCGTTTCAGTCTAGTATAGTAAAATAAGTAAAATTCAAATGTAAAATATTATGGTAAAGGTGACTCAAATTTTATTGGGGTTTAATAATTATAAAGGTTTTTTTTTTTAAATGTAATATTCAATATACATAACTAAATTTAAAAATAAATAAATATTATTACCGTTGAGATATTTGATATTTGATATTTCAAATTTTCCGCTATTTTCAAATTTCAAATCATTATTTCAAAATGAAAACCTGATTGTTGGTAAATAAGCTGCGACGGCAAATCTGGACAAGTTAGGAGTTCACTACTCCCCCTTCCTCCTTCAGGCAATTCGTTAACATGGGGAAGAGATTGAGGAGGTGGCCTCCTCTAGATTGATATTTATTGCAGCTCTATCTCAAGCTAACACCCACTTCCACCTCCAGGGTATTAGATAAACCAGGGATTTCTTCTTCTCTTTACATACAGGAAGAGCGGTTGGTTTTATTTCAAACGAAAATCGAGAACAAGCTAAATGTACATGAGCTTACTTTCAAAAGGGAACCTATCCGTAAAATAAAATACAAAAATATTTTTTCTCGTTTTCAGTTTAAATTCTTCTTTTTTTCTCTTCCCTTCCTCGCCTTTTTGGCTACACGGGAGTTTCCAGAGGAGAGGGCGTGGGATTAATTTCAGAGTTAAAAGTCTCCCATGCACCGGAATTTGGACTCTTAATCTTACGTTTATCAGGTTGCCCGGCAACGCATGTTATAATGAACATAAACTGAATCGAACTCCCCGAATTATTTCTATGTAAAATCATCTAGATAAATTTGATAACCACCACCAGATTTTAATGAAAATTGGTGTATATTAAGTTTAGAGTTTAGAGTTTATTAAACGATAATTACAATTTGGTCCGACCAGATGGAAAATCTATCAGACGGTGCCATTATTTTTTTTCTAATGATTTCAATATAATACAATTCTAACATAGTATAATAATGCAATATAGTATAATAATAACAAATTAAAACATAGTGATAAAGTCATATAATACATATTAAATAATAAATGGCAATATATGAGATCTTTAAGATTATATAATATATTATAAAATATAAATGATAATTAAGATTATATATAGATATGAAGATATAGCGGTAATAATTAATAAGATAATAAATAAAACAAATAATAAATATGAAAAGAAGCATATGAACAACAATAAGAATAATGGCTTGACTAGAAAGAATAGAGTTTTATAACAATAGAACTTATGTGATAATCATTGGATTATATGTCTCACATCAATAATTGAGTGACTAGTAGAAGAAAAAGACATGATTCAATGAGATATAGTCAGTGGTACATTAACTATTAAAAACTATTAAAATCCGGCTGAAACTTCGTAAATAGCTTCATTTCATCGTAACCTACAAATATTTCATTTACGAAAATTCTCGGACTTGAGGCGTTTTCAAAATGGGGGCGGCAAACTTTGTCTATTTAATTAGGTACTAAAATGTGGTAAATACCGATTTGATTTCCACTTTAATAGTAAGATAACTTGAGGACAAAGTCAAGGAAAAAGGTGGCCTTAAAAAAAAAAAAAAAAATTCAGCCATTTAAAGTGACCTTGAACTTTTGAGATATTCTAAGTTCGGGAGACAATTTGAGCTCGAAACTAGCTTGTGTATAGGGCTTTCCTATTTAAAATCAAGATTTATTAATATAAATTCAGGAATATAGAAATATCTGTAGCCAAAATCTCACTACAAATACCCAAGTACCACCATATATTATTAAAAAGAGCATATAATTCTCTACCATATTGTAAAATAATATTAGTGGGCTTTTGACCTTAAAGAATTTCATCACCATTTAAATGTAATACAGTGAAAGAAATTTACAAGTTATATATTCAAGTAAGTATGGTCCAAATTTCTTTCCAGAAACCCTAATACAACCATACATTAGTGATAAGAAATTCTCTTTCAAATGTTTAGATAAAATTAGGTGATTTTGAATTTATTGAAAATTAAAATTTACATAATTCTTATGTTCTTGGTATTTTTGTTTTTAAATATCTGTATCGTAAATTAATTGAACTGATATTAACATCAAATTCACATTAATAAAACTAAATTTAGATTTCCCTACATTAAAAGTTGTTTACAGATTCTTATTCATAAAAAGTTGTTTACTAATTGTTGTTATTCTAATGTCACATAGAATATCTGAATCGATTCCTTCTAACCACATATCTTTCCAATTTGTCATTTTGTCAGTGTATTGAAGAAGTGATTTAACGTTCTTTTAGTCACTATCTACTCTTTCTAGCGTCAAAGTACAAAACAAAGGCTTGAAAAAATCAAGTGATCAGAACTTTATGTATATGTGAAATATGTATATGTTTTGATTAAGCACTTAATTAAAGCAGTTTGTGTGGTTGGTCCTATTAAATTATATTTTAAAATAATATAAACTTTAATGATTCTGACTGAAATAACCATTAATTTAATAACTTAATTTAAATAACCATATTTTATATTCATTCAACTTTTTTTGGTTTATTATTTTCAATAATGAACCATTGCGATTTCCAAAACTTCTATTCCAAAATAATGAGCCAAAAAAATTCCAAAACATAACCCCCTCTCAAAATTTGAGGTTTTACGTTTCAATAAAAAATTTACGGGACCGATTTTTTTTAAATTTTTATATAAAGTCAGAGGTCACCCGAGAATGATCCTCCTTCATCGACATTACTTTCCGCCTTTTACTTTCAAAATGGTGGCCGAAAAACCTACGTTGCAATAGCGCCTAAACGAATGTGCCGATTTCAATGAAACTTCTTTAAATTCATTTTCTCAACGCCCTTTAAATGTATCTATATAACATACTTCAACGAAAAGAAGCTGGAAAAAAAATTACGAGGGATGGTAAAATTAAATTCCGAATAACTCAAAAAGTACACACACACTTTTTTGTCGATGTTGTGATACGACGTTTCAAAGATATTTCAATTTCTAAAAAAATGAAGGAAGTTTCATCGAAATCAAAGTACTATGAGTAGAGATATCGCGATTTTAATATATTTTTGGTTTATTATTTTCAATAATGAACATTGATCGTAAAAGTTTACGGAATGTCTTGAAAAAAAACAAAAAAAAAAGTCGTTAAAATTGAACAATTTGAGCAAAGATACAGTCTCTAAATACTTTTTGTATGTTCTACTGCAAAGGTTATATCCTTTCTTTTGGTTTTTGAATTTGAATGTTTTACTGAAGTAATGCTAATTTTTGTAGCGTATTACTAATGATTAAAAAAAAGGTTTAGTCCAATAATTGGAATCACCTTTTATTTATTTTTCTTTGTTACTAGGAAGTTAATGTTACTTTAGATTGTTTGGAAATAATTAACCATTGTGAAATAATTTGCAGCGTTTTTATATTATACTAAATTTAGGATTAAATAAAATAACTTTAAATTGTACACATTTGGCTTCACCAAACTTATATATAACACGGCTTCAATCTTTCCAATCCAAGATACAATAAATCGTCCAACTAACAGAACACTTAACTTTGTTTAATGAAAAATAGTTGTTATTATGAAATATTAAATTCTGCTTTAATTAAAAGAATTGAAGATTTCAGCTATAGGCATAGATAGATAGATAGATAGAAAAATAATTTTATTCTGGGACACAGTCCCTTGAGAATAACAAAATAGAACAAAATTAAAAGATCACATCTGGCCAAAATAAACTCAATCGAAAAAAAGAAATAATGTAAAAAAAATATAAGGTAAACATTCTATATAAAAAAAAACGAAACTATATACAAAACAATTAATACTATGACAAGGCACTTAAAGCTATTTGCACTAGTATACACTTTTAAGAAAATAATAAAGAATTAAAAAATAAAAATGTATCAATGAATCAATCAATGAATTTGTATGTATCAAATTCTCTATTAAAATCAGCTCGAATGGTTAGCAACTATCTGACTGTTCTTGGGATAGGAATTGGAATAGGAGGATTTTGAATTTGGATATGGATGGGGAATGTCGAATTTTGATAGGGAGGGAATTCCAGAAATTGACAGAGCGAACAACAAAGGAATTTTGGAATGAGGCAGATCTGTGAGAAGGCATGTAAAGATTAGAAGGTCGAGATCTTGTGGACAGGGAATGGACTGAGGATTTGAACTGGAGAAGATTGTAGGCGTAAGAAGGACGATGACTGTTGATGATTTGGTAGAGGAACGTACCTAGGAAATATTGTCTTCGGAAGGAGGGGAAAAGCCACTTTAACTCAGCATAGTGGTGAGAAACATGGGAGTATCTTGGGGCCCCGATCACAAATCTTACACAGCTGTTCATTAGTCTTTTCAGTCTACCACGGAGCTCCACGGAGAGGCCATCATACACCACACAGCTATAGTCAAAGTGGGGGAAAATGAGAGAGGAAACTAGGAGTCTACGCGTATGTTGAGGTAGGAGATGGCGGAAGCGATGGAATAGTTTGAGGGTGGAAATTGTCCGTCGAGAGATATGAGAAATATGGTGATTCCAAAGGAGGTTTTGATCAATGAAAAATCCTAAGTTTTTAACAGAGGAGTAGAAGGAGATTGGCTGGTCATTAAGGTGAAGGATGGGAAAGTCTGGATGGGATCTAAGAAGGGGCTTGGAAGCAATGACAATGGCCTGAGTTTTGGCGGCATTTAACCTTAATCCATTTACATTTGCCCAGGCACTGATTCGATCTAGGTCTTCTTGGATCTTGGCAAATGCCCCCAGTAACTCAGGAGGGGAAAATGATAGGTAGATCTGTGAATCGTCTGCATAAAGGTGATGGGAACAATGGAGAATTGATTTAGGTAGGTCGTTAATGTAGGAGCTGAAAAGGAGAGGAGATATGCTTGAACCCTGGGCAACTCCAGAGGATAAAGAAAGGAAGGCAGATAGTGGTTGGTTGGGTATGGAGACTGCTTGGGTACGTTGTGAGAGGAAAGATTGAAACCAAGAGATGGAACTATTGGAGAAGGATAATAATTTCAGTTTGTTGAAAAGGATGGAATGGTTAATGGAATCGAAGGCTTTGGAGAAGTCGAGAAGGATAAGGATGGTTAACTTTTTATCATCTATTGCAGTTTGAATGTCGTTGATGATTTTAATTAAGGCGGATTGTGTGGAGTAGCTGGGACGGAAACCAGATTGGAGAGGATCAAGTTGGTTGGACTTTTCAAGGAAGTTGGAGACTTGGGATTGCACCAATCTTTCTAGGGATTTCGAGAGGTTGGAAAGGATTGAGATTGGGCGGAAATCTTCGGGTGAGGTCAGATTAGAATTTTTATTTAAAGGAATGACAATGGCTTGTTTCCAAGATGTAGGGAATACTGAATTCTGAAGGGAGAAATTGTAGATGAAAAGAAGGACTGGGAGGATTTCAGGAAGACATAATTTTATTAGTTTGACAGGGATGCCGTCAGGTCCTATGGAATTGGTGTGGGATTTCATTACAGCGGTTAAAAGGTCTGTAGGGGAAATGTTGGAAAAATAAAAGTTATTGTCGTTAAATGGTATCTCTATTGGGAAGTCGGAACAGGAGGATAAAGGAGAGGTATTAGCAACAGATATAAAATGCGAGTTTAGATCATCAGGGGATATTGGAAAGGCTGGAGTAGGGGATCGGGAAGGATCACAAAGGGAGAGTTTACGAAGCAGTCGCCATTTTGATTTTATGTCAGGAGTTGAGGAAAGGGCTTCGTGGAAGTAGAGGGACTTCGCACGCCGGATCCTTGTTTGTGTCAAGTTGCGAAGCACCCTGAACGCTTGGTAGTCATCTGCAAGCCTAGTACGTCTGAAGCGTCTACGAGCAGCGTCGCGCCTCTTCTGCAGGTCTTTAATTTCCTGACACATCCAAGGAGCAGGCCGGTGACGAAATGTAGAGGTTTTGAGAGGGGCATGGGTATTGAGGATATTGAGGAGATTGGTAGTAAGAATATCGACCATAGAGTCGATAGAAGTGCAAGAATATATTTTATTCCAATCTAGGATTTCCAGGTCAGGTAATATTTGTTCTCGTGTAAGGGAATCTAGATGGCGGAAGGTGATAGTTCGAGGCTGAATAGGAGGAGTTTGGATATTATATGTTATTTGTATCAGATCGTGAGATGACAAAAAGGATACTGGCAGTTGTGAAGAGGAGAGGAGGTTTTGTGCAGAGTCTATAATATAGAAATCTATCCAAGTGTCGGACCTGCTAGTATGGTGAGTGGGAGAAAAAGGAACGATAAAGAGGTGAAGGGAGAAGAATAGGTCTTCTAGATAGGATTTGTCATTGGAGTTAAATAGGAAATTGGTATTGAGGTCACCTGAGATGATTATTCTGGGATAGAGGGGAACGAAATTCAATAGGGTAGATTCAAAGGACGTGTGAAATGGAACAAGAGGAGGACGGTATACCACAGCGTAGAGGAGAGGAGAAGTATTACAAAGGATTTCAACTAATAGGTATTCAATTTGTGGGTGGTTGGAAGATGGGGATAAATCGAGTATTCGGGTCTTCAGGCTATTGTGGACATATATGGCTACTCCACCGCCAGTCCGGCTTACCCGGTCATGACGGAAGAGGTTGTAATTAGGCAGGGAGACAGAAGAGGATGGGATATAAGGTTTGAGCCAAGTTTCGGAGATAGCTATAATATGGTAAAAATTTTGAGTGAAATATTGCAGGAATTCGTCATAGTGCGCGGGGAGGGATTGAGAGTTAACATGGCAGGTGATTAGGGTACTAGACATGAGAAGTATTTGGAAGGAGACAGTCAGAGTTCAGTAGAGAAACACTAAAACAAATAAAAAATACAGAAAAGCTATTACAATTAATGAAAATGAGAAAAAAGAAAGTGTTTAAAGAAACAAAAAATAGAAAGCATATAGTAAATAATACATAGGCTAATATGTGGAAGTGAAGAAATACAACTAAAAGCGAAAATCTTTCTTCGAAGGGAATTTTGTCAGTAGTTATTTTGATAAGGATGGAGGGTAGACGAATTCTGTGTAGTCAGGTAAATATATCGAGGTCCGAGGCCTGTTCGATCATGATAACCTTATGCCCGTCCTCTTTTCGACATCGCACCTTTCCAGCGGCAAACCAGCAATATTTGATTTTCCCCGCTGCTTTCTTCTGTCGGGCAAGCCAGTATAAGTGCCTGTTCGTGTGAGTCATCTCCTCTCCCAGATATATCCGGTGGCAGTCATTCTCCTGCCAACCGATATCCCGCGTGGAGAAATCCCTCTTAACTTTTCTTTTCGATATTAAATCGTCTCTGACTGATTGCCTGACAAATCGCACGATGACAGACGGCGGTCGCGGGTCATCTTTCCTGCTTCTGCGGCGATGCACCACATCCAGATCTTCTGCACTAAGCTTGACTCCCAGGCTGGCTCCTACACTGGTCACCAGACCGGCGGGCGTTTCACCAGCTCGCTCCGGTATCCCTCGGATCTCCAGTGATCTGGATAACAGGCCCTGCTCTGCATTATTCAGGCGAACTTCTAGTTCGCCCACTCGGGATTTGAGGGCTTTATTTTCCAGAATAATTTCTTCGAATTTACTGGCTTGACTTTCGAGGTGTTTTTCAATTTTCGCTAATCTTTCATTTACCTCAAAACTGAGCTCCCCATATTTATCGAGGGCTGTTTTAATGTTTTTTACGTCTTCGTTCACGCTTGAATCTAGACGATTTACTGCCGCCAGTATTTCTGAGGCAGACGGCTCAGTGTTGGTTTTTTTGGCTTGGTCGCAATTAGGGCATACCCATGTTTTTTTGTGTGCTTTTAGTGCTTCGATGTCTTTATCAGATAAGTTGAAACACCTACTATGGTAAATAATTTTACATTTTGCACAATTAATGTTGTTTTTGTCCTCGCGTGCAATAGTATTATTGCAAATATTACACTGCACCATATTTTATGAGAAGTAAATTAATTAAAATATAAATAAATACCGGTAGACAGTTGTTGATGCGATGAAAGCAGTAAACAGCGTGCTTAATGCCGTAAGGATTAGTAAGAGATTACAGTCCCGCACTTCTAGGAAATCAGTTAGAGTTATGCACTTTTTTACGTAAATATACGTCACTTGAATCAGTGAACACTAATAAAGTTCTAGAATAAAAGAGAAAAAAACAAAAAATCTGAACTCAACATAAACTGTAGTGTAGACTAAAATAAAGAAAAACTGTGTAGATATTTAGAGAGAGAATTATAGCGATGTTCATTGGTAGCTGTCTCTGGCCAGACTGTTGACTAAATTGGCATATAGTTGAACGTTGAATTTTTTAGAATGAAAAATGGTCAAAAGGTGCAATAAAAAAAAATTATTGAGTTTGCCAACATATCGAGCTATGTGAATGATCATCAGTATTAAAAATTGGCTAATTTTTTAAATGTTATTTTATAACTTTTAATTATTTGCTCTGATGATGACCCACATGTATTGGTCGAAATGTCGAGGAACTCAATAAACAAAATATTTTTACAGTACATCCTGACCATTTTTCATTCTTATAAAAGATTTCATTCACACTAAATTTGCCAAATAACAAATAACAAATAATGAAAACAAAAAATAAATACTAATTTAAATTAAAGTTAAATAAGTAATGTGAGTGTATTTTTATCGCTGGCGTATTATGTCTCCATGATTTACTTCAATGGATGGAAATACAGGAATCTAAGAGATCACAGATAACTTCTCTCTAAATCCTGTCACTGGTATTAAAAGCTAGTGATATCAGGCTAGTGTTAGGGAAGATGCTGAGTTGAAGGGATACTTATAAAACAACGCCGAAATAGACAATGACCAAATGTGAAGTTACAAAAAATGACAAAACGACAAGTAGAGGTCGGGGCGGCCGAGCAGGCTAACGCGAGTGCACAGCATCGCGCGTTGCCCGGCTACCTACTAACCGAAGTTGTAGATGATAAAATAGCTGAGTCAGCGTCCCAGTGTTGGAAGGGGAGCTTTCAACTCTGGCAGTAATCCCCCGTCCTTATCCCCTGGTTCGGGAAAACCCCGTATAGCCTAAAAAGCAAGGAAAGGAAGAAAGAAAAAAAAGACAAGTAAAAGAGACATTTTAACAAATTATATTTTATATACTATACAGTCAACCTGGCACAACAAAGGAAATGTAGAGAAAAAAACAACACAAAAAATAGCCAACAAAAAGCTACAATAAATGGAACAAAACAGAAAATGACTGAAAAAGGTTTGGATAAGGGATTAGCTTTCATTATAATTTAAGTTAATAGTCCTTCTCTTCCCTTCTGCTTTTGTTATCTAATTATTATGCAATAATATATTTATTGATTGCTAATAATTGTAATTTATAGGTGTAGATTTATAAAAAAAAGAAACAAAGTAAATTACTAAAGAAACAAGAATTTTAAAAAAAGAACACATTGTCATTAGAGTTTATAGGTGCTTAACTGTATGAACTTATTTGTTAGTACGGAGTCATGAAAGTTTTCAAAGCCAATTAGATGCAGCCAGGACATTATACGCTATTTATCACTTCCAAGCGATACTATAAATAGGCCAACGTAGTTATGTTAATATATTCAAATCAGCTTCCTCACCAGAACATTATAAATAACCGATAATTTAATTTTAAATTGTTTATGTTTGTCAAAGAAGGCTATTTATATAAGAGTCGTATATATCTCCTTAATTACTAATTTCAAAAATAGCAAAATGGTTGATCGACTGTGCATTTTACGATGCACACGTAATACAATAAAATTGGGACACACACACTGGGCTGGAACCAAGACTAATGTAATGAGTATATAGAGTGCGATTACAGATAATGTGATGT
The DNA here is from genome assembly GCA_928085145.1 of Nezara viridula. Taxonomy (NCBI): domain Eukaryota; kingdom Metazoa; phylum Arthropoda; class Insecta; order Hemiptera; family Pentatomidae; genus Nezara; species Nezara viridula. Next base: position 45,036,041 of record OV725081.1, read on the forward strand.
CACGGAATAATGGTCTCATGCCCCTTCTATTGCATTTCCCAGGGTAATGACTTCAATCCTCTAGCAATTATATCCGACGAACGAATGTGTGATAGAAATAATCCACAAAGTGAAATCTCTCCGTTCTCGATGAGATCATATCGAATTATAACTTAGCAACTGAACTGTTTTCCAGAACGATGAATATTCAGGTAACAGTGATCAATTAGCAATGGAAAACTGATGAGAATTATAAACGAGAGAAAGGGAACGTGGGCTTGGACCCCTTGCAGCTATCTCTATATCCAAGTTCATCCAGTTCCTTTGCCAAGCACCGAGCCTGGCTATCCACAATCTTTCGATAAATGTTGCAATAAAAAAAAACAAAAAAAGAAAACAGAGGAACTACAGGAAATAGCAGAAAAAGCGTTAAAGATATCCTTCGAGAAAACAAAAATCATGACCAACAAGATTTTTCGCAAGATCTTTACAGTTTTTTAAAAAATATATTAATAGAGTAATATAACATTCTGTCACATGGACAATTATCAAAAATTATATACAATTTTATGATAAACAATATTCTTTAGCCTAGTCATGTTTTTTTGTGAGATTTTTTAATAATTTAATCTATATATATTTATTTAATACAGATATACTTTTGTATCAAAACTCGTTTTAATCTTAGAGTCTTTTATTATACATTTAAAATATTTTTACAAAATTTAAAAATTATTATTTTTTAATGTTTCGGCTCCAAGAGCCATTTTCAATTTTTTTTTTTCTTTTAGTAAAAGGATGTGAGAATAAAAAAAGGGCATTGATAAAAAAATAATAATCACCTATAGATTAAATACAATAATAATACAATTTTATATATCATTAGAATTTTATTTGAGAATAATAATAAAATCTGCTACAATCAAGGGCATGATTGTTATGGCTGTATGTTTCCATTCACACATTTGAGATACAATTTGAGAAAAATGAAATAAGAAGAAAACATGTAAATAAGATTATATACATTAAAAGTACTTTTTTTTTTATTTAAACATATAATATTCTGTCACGGAGACAATAATTATATTGATAAATGAACACATTCACACCGTATATACAAAAAAAAAATTAACAAAAATAAAATAATAAATAAAAACTATAGAAAGGACATTAAAAAAAAAGAAAACAGAATACTATATACAATAAAAAAAATAAATTCACTTTGTAGCTTTTGAAAAAAAGTGTTTAATTTGTAGTTTATTTTAAAAGAAAAGCTTTGATATCATGAAAATAAATCTGTAAGATCTTCAAGTATCACAATGTCACGGATGTTGCTGTCTTCGCCACTATTTGAAATGAAATCATCCTAATCTGTTAAATTTCAATCATTTTAAAGTATGAAGGTTTTTTTTAATTATCTGTTATACATTTCTTTTTCTTTTTTTCTGTTGGAATTACAGACCACCTAGATCTTTTACCGCCTTAACAAGCCTGCTCTATCTCTGCCTGTCTTGGGCTATTTCTTTCAAGTATTGCATACAGCTCTATTGCATCTTTGTTGATTCTATCTATCCATCTGCTTTTTGGCCTTCCACGTGGTCTTTTGCCTTCTGTTGAGGCATTCATTGCTACGTAGAGGTTTCCAGATGGATTGCTATGAGTTATCATGGGATATTGATTGACCAGTTTCTGTAAGCAGTTCTTTATTGGTCTCTCTTCTCCATGTGTTAGTACTCTGATCCCAGATCGCTCCGGTTATCGTGCGGAGGATTTTTCTTCTAAATCTTTCAACACTGTTTTCTAGGGTTAGTGTCCAGGTCTCAGAGCCATATATTAGAACTGGCTTTATCATAGCATTGTACAACCTTAGTTTCAGATTTATTGAGATTTTTCGGGATTTTAATACCTTGTAGAAGAAAGCTCTGTTTGCGCTAGTTATATGCTGATCTATTTCTGCCCGTTGGTCATTCATTAAGATAATTGTTAAGCCGAGGTATTTAAATTTTTCTACTTTTGGGAACGATTTTTCTTCTACGCAGAAATTGTTGTTAGGGTGGAATTTTTGGCTTATTATCATATATTTTGTTTTATCTATATTTACTTGTAGGCCGATCTGTTCTGCCCCTCTTATCAGTGTTGTAGCGAGTTCCTCAATGTCTTCTTGATTACTTCTAAGCATAGCTAGATCATCTGCTGTATACATATATATATATATATATATATATATATATATATATATATATATATATATATATATATATATATATATATATACCTGTTATACATAAGTAATAAAAGTTGTCATGAGCATTAATAGCTGTTTATTGAAAATATCGAGGGGATCGAATTTATAGAACACCATTAGATTTATATACCATACCAACATATAGTAAAACATCACACCATACCACATCAGGAGTGTTCCTTTTTTATATAAACAAATTTTGTTTAAGAATACGTAAACAGTGGGCGGTGAATTGTATTTCTTTTTTAATTCTATGAGTTTTGATATGTAAAACCTCAAATTTTGGAGAGTTTAAATTACGTTATTATAACGCTCAAGCCCTGAGACTTTTTCTTGTCCAACAACGTTATCAGATGTGCTCAGTTTACAGGATTCATCTTTTTCACCTATACTTTTCTCCATTCATATAAATGAATTCCCCAAATGTTTCCTTCATTACAATTATTAGTTTTTAAATGAGGACAATTGAGATATTTATAAATTAATATCCATTTCCTGTCACCCATCTTTCCTTAGAATTGCTATCACCAAGCTAAAGAAGAACTTGATGTTATTAGATCTTGAGCCAGATCTAAGGAAATAAATTCCTGTCTTTCAGCGCAAATAAGTCCAAAATAGTTGTTATTAAATTTGCTTCTTTTTTCAAATCCATTCAATACATTTTTTGATCATGTTTGAACTAACTCTTCGAGGAGTACTGTCATTCAGTTAAAAAAACTTGGTATCATTTCAAAACAGGTGTGAATGATGCATTGATCGCATCACCACATTAAAACCCATCGTAAGACAATTATACTGGGAGCATTCATCATATTATCTGGAACCTTTCTTATAAGGCTGTAATAGTTTTAAAGGGATAATTTTTTTTTTTATTTTGCTCCCCTTCCCTACCTATTAGGCAATACGGGTGATACCAGCAGTGGGATATTACGCGTTTAGTAAAAACCAGCTATTGCTAGTAAATTTTCAAAATTAAATAAGCTGTGCACACAGCCTGTGCATTTTATCTGAGAATTCGTCTATTGACCTCTTCTGTCACTCCTGTGTCTGCGGGCTCCCTGGAACACTTCCTTTTGTCCTTCTGTAGGAGAAGTGGTGTAGGAATACAATATGTTCCCACTCATGTATAAATTCTTTGAAGTAATGGTAATTTGCTCTGTTAACGTGCTAAGGAAACTCGTTTTCCCAAAAATCGAAAACGTGTAAGGAAAAAGTGTCCCTCATCAGTGCAGCTCTAAGTGTCTCATGTGCAGTGCAGGCTATGACAATGTGTTCAACGGTCTCCGCAATGGTACTCCGATTTTTGTACCGGGATACATATCACTTGTTTTGGTTTCTATCAATTTTATTCGTTCTCTTCTAAATGGAACTTGTTCAGTATTCCTCTCTCCTGAATACCCCATGTGGGTTCATTTTTTAGGGATTCCTACCGACGTCTTTCATTGATGGAATAAGCAAACGAGGCTATAATTATTATTTTTTCCATTTACTTAATCGATAGGTATTGGATAAACTATATATTAATGGTATTACTTTGCCAGGCTATGTTCTAGGATGGCCTTAAGATGGGATAGGTCAGTCAGCTCATTGCCCTTTCTCCTTTACGGTCTTCTGTCAGCGCTAACTACTACGGATGCCCTACGTTAGTTTCACCAACGCTATCTATCCTGCAAAAGCTCTAGAACACCTAGCAGGAATGCTCTTCGTGTATTCCTCAACAGATGCATTCATGGATGCATTTGATAAACATCTATTTATGAAAAAAAGTTTTTTTATTACATACATAGAAAATCGTATAAATAAAAGGAATATATTAAATATGTGGAATATTTTAGTCCGACAACTACATTAACAAGAAAATGTATCATTAAAATATGTCCAAAACTTTTTAAAAACTTTGAGCCGTTCCAAAGACAATGTTCAAAAGTATCATAGCTAATTTTCTTACAGATATCTCATTGGAATATTGGAAATTGGTTGGAAAGCAAACAGAAAATCCAGGGTGTGGATGGATTGGAAGTTTATAATGGAAGCATAGAGGATAGGTGGGATTTAATAAATAAAAAAAACATATATATATATATATATATATATATATATATATATATATATAATATATATATATATATATATATATATTAATATATATTGTATAAATTAGATATGAGAGAAAATCGATGGATTTTATGTTTATTATTATTTAAGTTTATGCTTAAACATAAAATTAATATTAAGCAACTCTTTCTTCCTCAGCTGGTTGGATAACTTAAGATAACATATGTTTGTGTAATAATATTATTATTTATATTAAAATTTTTAAATATCTAATGTATCAGGGAAAACCTTTTTCGAGGAAAATACTTTTCTTCCGATTTTGTGAATTTTAAAGTATCGCTTGTACCCTGTGCCGGATTCAGGGCGTCAACTCTAAAAAAAATAAAGTATATAAGATAAATTATTTTTTCCTATTAATAAAATGAATTATTATAGGGATTCCCCCATTTTATGAATTATAAAATGGAAGAATCAAAAAAGAAAATATAAAGTGAAATTCACTAACATGTTTTCTGGCACGTGTGGCCATTTACTGTGCATAAAATAAATATGTATGAATCTATTTTTTGCGAGAGACCTAGAGAACACTACAGACAGGTTTACCAATTGAATGAAAAAATCTACGTCTAGCCACCACTATTTAGTTACAGTATTTCAATATTTATTGCATATTTTTAATTTATGCTAAGAAATTCTTGCATAGAAAACACCTAGTGCGGTTTTTGTCATACATCGATTTGACTATAGGAAAACTCGACAAATTCTTTGAGGCCAACAGGCATGAAACCAAATTTCTTGTTTTTGTTTAAAATGTAAAATGAGAGAGGAAATTTTTCATTTTTATTTTACCAGCACTTGCAATACCAGCAATCTTCAAAAAATCTTTAGCTTAGGGAGAAAGAATGAAAAATATATAATAATAATAAAAATAATTTATCTATTGTTTATATATTTATAAATAAGTTTTTCCTACATCGAACTCGTAGATATGGTCCTAAATTTGAACAGGGGAAAAACATGAAAATTAATAAATTCCATATACAAATAAAAATAGATAAAATTACAAAAGTGGGTTTGGCTCATTGGCTGTAACATTGATAACTTCATGAAAATTTCGCTGGAAAATGGGTCTAACCTGACCTATTACATGCACGAAAATTATTCTGAAATAGCAGACAGGGATCAAGATTATTATCTAGAACCTCATGCGAACACATCTCTTCGGTTCCATAAATGTATAAATGGAGTAACATGATGTTTAAATCAACCGAAATACTAAAAAAATAATAAAATTAAAAGAAATAATGTAAATTTTAATATTAATCTAAATGAAATGATGCAAAATAATTCCTATAATAAATAAGTCATGATTTCTAAAAAATTGACCACTAATATTTCGATGAAATAATACAACTGGAAATGACATAAAAATCGCGGCATCTAGACAATAGAATTCTTTGAATTGTGAGATCATGCAAAAGGAACTTTATCTAGGACAGATAAAAAAGAATCACGCGTAATAATGGAAAGGGTTAATTTCAATCGTGATGGAAATTCCCAACGATTGTTACACTCGAATTCCTTGGGTTTCTATTCGGTGGGAAATCCATCACAAAGTTATTTAATTTAAATTTTATTTATTATTTCGACGGTATGTTATAATATAAAAATCAACCATAAGATTATAAATTAATTCTCACTCTCTCGCAAAAAAAAAAAAAAAGAAATGCGTTTTGAACCTTTCTGAAGGGGCTTGTTCTTCTACATCAGAGTGGAAATACCCAGGACATTCATCTGTTTTGTTGGAAAAGGGATTTCACTCAAACGGGAAATCCCTTCAGGTGGCGGTTTTTTTTTTATTGGCTGCATTTAAATTGGGTGGTGTTATTTATTTATTCAATTTCAACAACACTCAGGTAGGATGCCGATCGGGAGTAGAAACCAAAGCTGGCCTTAGAAATTTGACGCCTCCGGGCGATTGCGTAATAGGTATTCCTTCTCCTTCCACCACAAAAAAAGTTAATAATTTCTTAGGTAGTTAATATCTGAATTACATTTTATTTATTTATTTTAATAATAGGCTAACAATAATTTATCTCACAGTAACTTGAGATGGTTCAATATAGGCTTAATCAAATCCAGTCTCATTTCGCTTAGGCATGGATTTTTTCTAAATACTATACTTAGAAAACCGCCAGGATTTTATTCTCAAACGACAAAGCTTAATCCATTAAATGTAAGTAATTAATTATGTAACCTATATATATTGTGAGGATGTGTTTATAAATGGCGTTCTAGCGAATATCTTTTATTAACAAAAAGACAAAACTATACTAGACTCCATATATATTTATTTATCACAACCCAGGACAAAAAAAGATCACTTGTATATCATGTCTAGGCTTTTTTCTTTTTTTCCCATAATTTTCCCTTTTTTTTCTCCGATCTTTCTCACATACATATATCATAATATGTATGTAATATCCTATGAAGGTTTTTGGGTTCAGTTCTTCGTTTCCAAGTACTGTCTCACTCAAGACCAATGGTTGTGCAGGAAGGTGATTGGACCAGGATCACCCTCAACCCTCCAATTTTTTTCCCGAAATAAATTATTTAATTAGGTGTATGCTATGATAAGGCCTGTTCTAATATACGGCTGTGAGAACTGGGCACTAATCAACACACTAGAACAAAGTGTAAAATGATTTGAGATAAAAATCCTCCAAACGATGACCAGAGCAGAGCTATCTGGGATCAAAGTACTTTAACTCGTGGAGAAGAAAGACCAATATAGAACTGCCTACAGAAACTGGTCATTCAATATACCATGGCATGAAGGCATGGAGGTTATGATGGACGGGGCATGTAGCTCGTAGCAATCCATCTGAAAGCCTCTACTTAACAATGAATGCCTCAATAGAAGGCAAAAGAAGACGGGATAAGCCAAAAAGCAGATGGATAGATAGAATCAATAGAGATCCAATAGAGTTGCATGCAGATAAATGGAAAGAAATAGCCCTATAAAAATATATATAACGTAATATACATATACATGTATCTATTTATACATATATAAATATATATATTTATTATTTATTATTATATATATTATTATTATTATTTATTATTTATTATTTATTTATATATATATATAAAGTATATATATATATATATATATATATATATATATATATATATATATATATATATATATATATATATAAAGTACCGTGCGCTATTCTCTTATTTAAAGAAATCTTCATTAACGCAAGGGGATACATGTCCTCTTCCCAAACCCCTACTATACAATAAATACAAGGAGCAGTAAAAATAATTCATTAATACCATAGAATTACAACGTAAAATTCGATCGTATCATGGTGTATGCACATCTGAGTCCCTTCAAAAAAAAAATTATATATATAATTATGTATATACACATACATACTAAACCCTTTTTCCTTTCCTTTCTATACTAAAAGAAAACTGGATTTATTTTATAAGCTTATTAACATCACGTTTTATCATACTTATTCTCTTCCTTTAAATGTTCTGTTTGTCTTTGTATGATTATCTTCTAGTTTCTGCTATCATAAGTGTAAGCAATCCTATTCGTATTATATATACATAAGTTTTTTATTTTATTTCTGAAAATTATTGCAAAATCAACCTTCGTCACCAGTCTTAAAAAAATTAAAAAATAGACTTTTGATTAACTCAAAATGGTGAGAGAAGTTATAGGTTGCAAACGACACTTCGAAACATATTAATAAAGGTCGAAACATATTAATAAAGAAACAGCGTATCTAGAAATGAAAATATTTTAAAACGAGGAAAGCGTAAAGAAGCACAGTATTTCTTTTGAAATATATTTTATTTTAATTGCCACAGAAAGTTCTGAAGAAATAAATACATAGATATTATGAACAATATTAAATTTTGAGTCTAGTTCTGTGTTCAAAATATAAACAAAATCCACAGCATTAAATATGATTCATAACGAATTACCATCAATACATATAAATATATAATTGGTAAAATAATTTTTAGTAATATTTTTTTTAAAATATTTTAGAGGTATTAAAGAAATAACGATATAAATATACATTAAAATTTTTCTGTATTGATTAATTTTACTACTTAACAGTTTTTGAACATCCTTTTATGAAATAATATAGTTGATTTTATTTTTCGACATTGTCCATCTTCAATATATAGCATTTCCAAGTCAATTTCAACCTTTTCCAAGTCAAATTCAACCTTTTCCAAATCAAATTAAACTTTTTCCAAGTCAAATTCAACCTTTTCCATTTCAAATTAAACCTTTTCCATTTCAAATTCAACCTTTTTTTATTTATTTAATTATCTTTAATTTTTCGATGCGTGGGTCTGTTATCGTATGAGTAGTTTTTTAAAATAATCTCCTTTTTAAGATTAAGTGACTGCGTTTCGAATTATTTAAGTTTTTTTTTATTTATTCGATATAAGGGTGTATTTTTATGTTTCCCGATCAGTAAATTTTTAAAATGACATCTATTTTATGTTTACGCCACTGTGTTTTGATTTATTTAAGTTTTTAGAATTTATCCAATATAAAGGTCTACTTTTTGTTTCCGGAGCCGAAGATTTTGAAAACGACCTCCATTTTAAGATTAGGCCACCGCGTTTCGACTTATTTGAGTTTTTCGGATATTTTTCATATTAGGGTGTATTATTATGTATCCGGAGCTGTAGATTTTGAAAATGACCTCCATTTTAAGATTAGGCCACCGCGTTTCGACTTATTTGAGTTTTTCGGATATTTTTCATATGAGGGTGTATTTTTATGTTTCCGGAGCTGTAGATTTTGAAAACGACCTCCATTTTAAGATTAGGCCACCGCGTTTCGACTTATTTGAGTTTTTCGGATATTTTTCATATTAGGGTGTATTTTTATGTATCCGGAGCTGTAGATTTTGAAAATGACCTCCATTTTAAGATTAGGCCACCGCGTTTCGACTTATTTGAGTTTTTCGGATATTTTTCATATGAGGGTGTATTTTTATGTTTCCGGAGCTGTAGATTTTGAAAATGACCTCCATTTTAAGATTAGGCCACCGCGTTTCGACTTAGTTGAGTTTTTCGAATATTTTTCATATGAGGGTGTATTTTTATGTTTCCGGAGCTGTAGATTTTGAAAATGATCTCCATTTTATGATTACGCCACTGCGTTTTAACTTATTTAAGTTTTTCGAATTTATCCAATATTAAGGTCTACTTTTATGTTTCTTGAGCCGTAGATATTGAAAATGACATCCATTTAATGATGACGCCATTGCATTTTGACTTATTTAAGTTTTTCGAATTTATCCAATTTAAAGGTCTATTTTTATGTTTCCGGAGCTGTAGATTTTGAAAATGACCTCCATTTTAAGATTAGGCCACCGCGTTTCGACTTAGTTGAGTTTTTCGAATATTTTTCATATGAGGGTGTATTTTTATGTTTCCGGAGCTGTAGATTTTGAAAATGATCTCCATTTTATGATTACGCCACTGCGTTTTAACTTATTTAAGTTTTTCGAATTTATCCAATATTAAGGTCTACTTTTATGTTTCTTGAGCCGTAGATATTGAAAATGACATCCATTTAATGATGACGCCATTGCATTTTGACTTATTTAAGTTTTTCGAATTTATCCAATTTAAAGGTCTACTTTTATGTTTTCGGAACCGTAGATTCTGAAAATGACCTCTATTTTATGATTACGCAACTGCGTTTCAACTTATTTAAATTTTTAGAATTTAACAAGTATAAAGGTCTAATTTTATGTTTCTGGAGCAGTAGATTTCCCCCATTTTGTAAATGACCCAATTTAAAGTTTATGCCACTGTTTTGGATTATAAAAGTTTCTTTTTTTACTTTTTCGGTATAAGGATCTACTTATATGTTATCCGAGACGTATTGAAATTTTTCTAATCTTTAATATTTAAATTTATCTAATATTTAAGCTCCATTTTATGATTAAGCCGCTGCATCTTGATTAATTAGGCTTCATTTTGGATTTTTTCAATACAAAGTTTCATCAATATGTTTTCGAGTATGAATAAATAAATAAATATTATGAAGCTAAAGTAAAATTAACCACAGAATACAAACTAAAAAGCCGAAAAGCAACTGGTAATAAATTTAATCTTCCGTATTCAGATTTTTCAGCTAATTGTTCGAAATCTTATAATTTTGTGATAGGAGACCACAACTTTAAAAAAGATAACTAAAATTAAATTAAAAATGAGACAATACATATTTTATTTATTTTGAGTAGATATTTTTATTTATTTATTGAAAAATAAATTAATCCTTCGTATTATGTTTTTTATTCGAAGGAAAAATCAAAAACACTTAACAAAACCGAAACACAGTGGCCTAATCTTAAAATGTAAGTCGTTTTAAAAACTAAGGCTCCGGCATCATAAAAGTAGACCTTTAAATTGGATAAATTCGAAAAACTTGAATAAGCCGAAACGTAGTGGCGTAATCTTAAAATGGAGGTCATTTTCAAAATCTACGACTCCGGAAACATAAGAATACACTCTTTTATGATAAAAATTCGAAACACTTAAAGAAATCGAAATGCGGTGGCCTAATCTTAAAATGGAGGTCGTTTTCAAAATCTACGGCTCCGGAAACATAAGAATACATCCTCATATGAAAAAAATCCGAAAAACTCAAAGAAATTGAAATGCGGTGGCCTAATCTTAAAATGGAGGTCGTTTTCAAAATCTACGGCTCCGGAAACATAAGAATACATCCTCATATGAAAAAAATCCGAAAAACTCAAAGAAATTGAAATGCGGTGGCCTAATCTTAAAATGGAGGTCGTTTTCAAAATCTACGGCTCCGGAAACATAAGAATACACCCTCATATGAAAAAAATCCGAAAAACTCAAAGAAATTGAAATGCGGTGGCCTAATCTTAAAATGGAGGTCGTTTTCAAAATCTACTGCTCCGGAAACATAAGAATACATCCTCATATGAAAAAAATCCGAAAAACTCAAATAAGTCGAAACGCGGTGGCCTAATCTTAAAATGGAGGTCATTTTCAAAATCTACAGCTCCGGAAACATAAAAATACACCCTCATATGAAAAATATCCGAAAAACTCAAATAAGTCGAAACGCGGTGGCCTAATCTTAAAATGAAGGTCGTTTTCAAAATCTACGGCTCCGGAAACATAAAAGTAGACCTTTATATTGGATAAATTCTAAAAACTTAAATAAGTCAAAACACAGTGGCGTAAACATAAAATGGATGTCATTTTCAAAATTTACTGATCGGGAAACATAAAAATACACCCACATATCGAATTTGTCAAAAAAACTTAAATGATTCGAAACGCAGTCACGTAATCTTAAAATGGAGATTATTTTCAAAACTAGGTACAGGACAGCATAATACTAGTCCCTAAGAAATCCGAATAGGTACAATAAATCGATATCCGTAAGTGAAAATTCTACTTAGGAGAGCATAATAATAGACTTTCATATTGGAGGGGGGGAGGGGATGGCCATTATTTAAAAAAAAAATATAAAATTTACAAAAACTTAAAACATTAATTTGAAATGAAAACGGTTGAATTTGAATTGGAAAAGGTTTAATTTGAAATGGAAATGGTTGAATTGACTTGGAAAAAGTTTGATTTGATCTGGAAAAGGTTGAATTTGACTTGGAAAAGGTTGAATTTGACTTGGAAATAATTGAATATCACATAGAAATATCACACTGAAAAAATCTAAAATGTTAAAATAAATGGATATGCAACTGCGTAATCAAATTTTTTTTTGTATTTTTTAAAAGCTATGCCGTCGATAATATAGTAAGTGGCCTTCATTTCGAAAAAAATCGAAAATTGACAAAAATTCTAAAGTTGAATTTGAAATGGAAAAGGTTGAATTTGACTTGGAAAAGGTTGAATTTGAAATGGAAAAGGTTTAATTTGACTTGGAAAAGGTTGAATTTGATTTGGAAAAGGTTGAAATTGACTTGGAAATGCTATATATTCTACGGTAATATCGTCCTTGGATTCAACAATAAATGCCTTTAAGAACGAAGCGCAGTATGAAACTCTAATATCCTCTATGATATTATATCCTATTTTTGTTTACATACTTCGTTAAGAAGCACGTAATTTGAATAAACTTACTTGATAAGTAAGAGGTGTGTGCTTTGTGGCTTTGGTTTAATCCATGCCAGCCTAATCAATAATTTAATATTTCTATGCGGAAAAATGAAAATAAAAAAAAATATTGCCAGTTCTCATTTAATCTCAGAATAATATTTGGTTTACTATTAGCCATGACTTATGAATTAATTCTGAAACTGAGGTTTAGGTTACCGTACACTTAATTTAGAATTAAGATCAATCAAATGATACCGACAGATAAATATATTCTAATCAAGCTGTAAGTATTGCATTAACGCACTTAATATAATCTTGACACGTCATAAGCTCACAAGGCTGCATAAAACAAAGTATTTTTGTTATTCTTTAAGTGCTAATTTACAAATGGATTGTCTCACTCCGAACAATACAGCAGTCAATAGGAAATCATTAGGAGCGCCTTTGCCTGAATTACAATATGTTTTTTTTTTTTTAATTTTCATATGGTAATTTTAAGACTAAAAAAGTTATTTGTAGTTAAAGAACTTCTTTATAACAATCCGTTCCTTACATATTTTAATATTATTCCTTCACATTGAAGATCTATAATATGCATGTGTCTGGAATGATGCACAGATTCATCGAGGGAGCGAATTTCATATCCGTTCGTAACCTGCTTACAGGATTTTGGAGATGTGTATTTTAATGAATATTTATCTGTACTTTACTCTCAAGTATTATTGGGTTTACTAAAATTTAGACTGTGTTCTAATGATTCATAATCTCCAAAAATTTAATAGTAGATAACCGTTCGTCACTATCCTGAAGAATTTCTCTAATAGTTTTATTGTATCAGAGTGGTCGAGGCGGTTCATTTTGGTCTGAAGTAGATGATCACTTTAAGAGATTCTATAAAGGAATGATCACTGACTGTCCTGCATTCTCTTAACACTTGAGATGTTTACCTCTAAAATAACTAAGTCATCTTCTGTATTAAACACAGATAAAGAATGCGGGCATGCTTAATAAAGAACTCCATTGTAGTATAGCCCCTCATTAATAAATTCCTCGCGAGGACGTGAACAGACACAAAGGGCAGAAGGGATGGATAGCGGTACCCGGACTGAGTACCCGTGGTCACGTACTTCCTCCTTCAGGCACCGTCCAAGGGGATTGCATCAGCAACTTCAACAGCAACATAACTCGGTTATACTTGCTTAATAACGTCTACTCTCTCATCTTAATGATCTTTTTTTTTTTTATTTATGATATTTACAATTGTATTACAAATAAAAATACATTCAGTAAATATGAACAAAAGAATATAATAACATGAAACCACTTGCTGAGAAACTACCCACTGGTAGCACTCTAAAAATGTATTTACAAAAGGAGATCTCGAGGCCATCTTCTTTTCAGACGCCTCGGAGGGTTGTCAGGGATCGAAGAGGAAGCAAGGTTAGAAACGAGAGGGTTTGGATGGTTCTGAAGTTTGTTATGGAAGGATAGGTATCTGGATAGGGCCAGGTCAGAAACATTTGATGATTTTATTTGTGACAAAGTAAGGAGCAGCAAGGATTTTACGAAGGATTTTTGATTGTAAAGATACGAGAGGAATTCGATAGCTTACTGAAGCCTCAATGCTCAACTCCATAAGTCCAAATAGGCCTTATTATAGTCATGTATATGAGTCTTTTGTAATTAATTGGAAGTTGAAAGCGTTTGTCTAGTAAGTCCTGGAGTAGTCAGAAACGTCGAGCGGTTTCTTGTCGTTTCAGTCTGGAATGAGGATTCCAAGTTAGACGATTGTCTAAGTGGAGTCCAAGGTATCGGATTTGTACAACAGGGATAAGTGGGGTATTATTAAAGGATATTGTAGGACAGGAGGACATAGATTTACGACGAAGGGTAAAGGTGATTTGAGGTGATTTATTGGAATTTATTTTAATCCTCCAGTTTTACCACTATTGTTCTAGGTTTGCGATGTGTGATTGAAGAGTTTGGAATGCAATTGTTGGGTCATTATTAACTGATAGGACACATTTATCATTGGCAAACGGGGTAGTGCTTATAATGTGATCAGCTGTATAAATGTGATTATAAATTATAATTATAAAAAAAGGTGTATAATAATGTCGATGTAGGAGGATCATCCTCGGGTGACCTCTCACTTTAAATCCGAATTAGAAAAAAATCATCTATTCGTTCTGGAGAAAATGGGCGGACGACGGATGGATAAAACAAATTTTATTCGATTTTCGAATTCTCCGTATCCTTAAATATAAAACCACATATTTTGTGAGGGAGGTTAGATTTTGAATTCGTTGGTCGATCGCAATGGTTCATTATTGAAAATAATTAATCAAAATGGAAGTTTACTATTATAAAACATCGGATCGAATATTATTCAGACAGATTTGGTCATGTTTGATCATGTGATCATAATAAGGCTGTACAATTATATTTAAAATATAACAAGATATTTTGATCTTGCGCAACTAATAGACCCGCACGAATAATCTCCATATTTGTGAGTGACTTAATGATTATATAATGTGCTAATTAATTTTGAAGAAAGGAATTTTTTTGGGTCTATCACGATTAAAAAATAATAAACATAAACCTTCCAATAGGTTGTATCTTTGCTAATGATGATCCGATTTCAACAGAGAATGTTGAAACACGCATGGCCCTAATAATGGGTTCTCCCTGATTATTGGGTGTCATTCCTTACAGGGCTTGGGGGAGGAAAGAGGGATGATTCATTCACGCCATACTACATGCCTTAGAGATCTTTAAATCCTGCTCCCCCATGTCCAAAAACTGCTGAGCAATGTCTTCTTAACCTGATCCTGGTTTGAGCCAATAAGAGCCATCTACTGAGGGAAAATGAATTTTATTCCATCACGGAGGACGATTTTCCTCAGTTAGTAAACCAGAACAACTACTCGTACTGTCTGGTCGGAAATAATTAGAGAGAGTTAATCATTGTATCATCCTCCAAAAAGATATAGCGCAGCAAATTGGAAGACCGAAGAATTATGAATTTGAAATGGCATGCTAAACTTTTTTTCCGAAAGTCCGTACTACCGAGAGGCAGGAGAAGGTGGCAATATGTCACTATACTAGTGACACTCCAATTTTATGATTGGGCCAAGATGTCATGATCATGCTATAAATGGAATTCCGAGAATAGCCAAAGATTCATAGTATAACATCTCTTCATTTAAATCACGATTCACGTCTTCAACAAACTAACAGCTGGTTCTTTTTAGCCATTGTCAGACGATTCGGTCAATGCCGTCTACTTTCGGAGATACTGCACTATTCTCGAGATTCCATTTATGGTGTGATCACGAGATCTTGTACCACCGATCAAAATTAAGTGATACTTGTACAGTATTGCCTGGCATTACATAAATAGTCTGATTTCGATATTTTTATATTCATTCTCTGGGGATTTCAAAATATTATGACTATAATTCAACAAATACTTTATACTTTTTGGCTTTCTTGAAGAAAGTTTTCATTTCTTCATAACTTTTCATATTCCTGTTGTTTTTTTGGATGTGTTTATTATCGGCACTTATGCAGAATGTAGTCTTTAAAGATCTTATATTGAACAACAAGAACAATAAAAATAAGGAAATAATATTATTTGCAGTAATAAAAAAAACCTCCATAAAAACAAATGCTGCAATAGCAACATATGTAAATATTTTTTAATGATATTAATCTTCTATAAAATGGATGATATTAAGATTAGAGTAATGTCTGCGATCCTAGACTTGTTGAGACAAGACTTGGAAGGTGGTAAGTTCGGTCCGGAAGATGAAGAAGGCTTAGAAGTAGCAATGCAGTGTTTGGAGAACATTTATGATCTAAATAGTGTTAGACATCGTCCCAATGAACCATCTTTAATAGAGCTGTACAAGTTTTACTTGCAAAACCCACACCTTCACAGACGAGAGGCCACCGTTTCGGAGAAATCCCTAGCCGAAGCGTTGAAAGTGGATGCCAACTTGGCTATGGGTGACGGAAGATATGCAGAAGCACTGTGCTTGTACACCAGAGCTATCGAATACGATTCGAGGAATCCCGTCTACTACTGCAACAGAGCGGCGGCCAAGAGCAGGATGAACGACCACTACGCCGCGGTTCGGGACTGCAACGTGGCCATCGAACTGGACCCCAAGTACAGCAAAGCCTACGGCAGGTTGGGGCTGGCCTACTGCGGCCTCGAGAGGTACGTCCACGCGGTCGAGTGCTACAAGAAGGCCCACGAGCTGGAGCCAGACAACGAAGGCTTCAAGGGGAACCTGGAGCTGGCGAGGGAGAAGGTGAAGGAGCTGTGCAGCATGGAGTCGGAGCCTGAGGCCTGCCAGGAGCCCAGCGGAGGGGGGGCGCAGCAGCAGGCCGCGGGCCACGGGGACGGGCCCCCTCCGATGCCGCAGCCCCCCTTCGACATCAACCTCCTCCTCGGCAACCAGCAGCTGCTCAACTTGGCCACTCAGGTCTTGGCGGCTCCGGCTCTGCAGTCCTTCGGCTATTCGCTGGCGCGGGAGATACCGGACATCTTCAACAACCTCAGGCAGAGCTTCACCACTTCTGAACACGCTGGCCCTAGCTCACCGCCTGAAGATGAGACATCCCGTCGAGAAGATCAGTAAAACACCTCGGTCAAACTGTAACCATAAATTCTGTAATAATATTCCAATTTTAATTAAAATGTTTTATTATAGTTATATTGACGTTTCATTTTTCATGTATGAATAATTTTTTGATACACAGATTGTTTGAAAAAAATGTAACCAACAGTAATAAAAACTATGATTCTATGATACATTTCCTTTATTCGTCTCTTACTTATCGCATGCTAATAAGCAAAAAAAAAAATTGAAAAAGATACACAATGCAGATGGCTATGAAAACATGAACAGTTTCCTGTGTATTAATTAAATATTTCTTCCTTTTTTTATGATTGAAACAAGTTAGGCAGTACCCATTAAAGGGAAATGATTCATAGCTTCCTGTCCACATTGTTGACCAGAAAAGTATATGTTTATTTGGGTTCACATTCCTTGTCTATTTAAACCATACCTAACTGTATATTGTGTTCAATTAATGCAGAAGAGCAATTAAAAGAATATGTCACGTACTCTGTTTATCCCTATTATTTATAAAAACTCAACTGGAAGAATCATCATAGGAAAAAGGCATACATACTTACAAAATATAATAAAATGATCATCCAATCAAAAATCCTATGTCATATCCTTCCAGTCTACTTAAATATAAGTAAACATAAAAATAAAGTAAACATCAATAGATCATTATAATAGTCCAAACAAATACAGAGCCGCTACTTAGGGTATGGTTGGGAAACTTATCGTCCTTGAGAGAATGCATGAAGATGTTTACAGATAAGCCGATGCAGTTCTCTTTTAAATGGCCTCACATTGTTTCTGACCCTCTTCTCGCCATCTCAATTGCCAAGGTCCCATTGGAAAACGTTAGTATCCCGACAGTTTAGTGCATTACCTTATAAAGGCAACATAAATTTACTGTCACGCTCAATCAGTAAAAACTAATACTGGAGTCAGCGGGTCAGCTTACACGAAATTGTAATAACCTGTGTATCTTCAACACGTAATAACGAGTCATCTTTCTCACTTTTTTCCTCTAGTGGGGTACCGCATCTGACTTAATAAGGCGTGCTGGCTTCTGGAGAATGTCTTAGCTACTACTTTTTATTATTCAACATTACTCGAAAACAAGGCTACGTTTCATCACCGTGCGTATCGCAAAGCTTTGATGGTTATATGAACTCTGCAAAACAATAATTGTAATGTAGAGGAATATGAAACCAGCTCCAGAAAAACAAAACAAACGGAATAGCAATATACAACAGAACACTTGCAGAATATTCAGACTGTCTCGGTGTTCACTAAGACTAATGCTACAATTAATAAAAATATGTCTAACAATTAGTTTAGTGCCAATTTAAAACAATTTATTTAATTATAAAACAAAGATGGAGGATAAAAATGAATAGGCTCTCAGAGTCAATCCTATTATTTACACTCAGGCATGACTCTTGTCTTTAAGTATTATTTCATAAGATTCTATGCTACTTGAGAGACGTTCTAAATTATCGGTAACTAATTAACCAACTATTTATAAAGTCTTCATTAAACAACTTTGGACATGTGGTATCAAGCTATTGGTAACAGCTAAGACATCAAATATAAAAATAATTCAGTCATTTCAGTCAAAAGTCCTTCGGAAAATTGTAGAAGCGTCCTTTTATGTTTCAAACCTTACTTTACACACTGACCTTGACACTCCTTTCATCACGGCTACTGCCACAGACCGCTTTAATAATTTTCATGACAGACTGACTCTAAATTCAAATTCACTTACTCAAGCTCTATCTACTGCCACAAATCCATATGATCCTCCCAGAAGACTGTTGAGGCGCAGCCAAGAGAATTACTGCATTGAGCTACTTGCTGTGGTTATCTGATGCTTTTCTGTTATTATGTTATCTTATTTTCATTTCACTCCTTATATATATATATATATATATATATACTTATATATATATATATATATATATATATATATATATATATATATATATATATATATTTGCTGTTTTGTTCTTGTTATATCATATTTGCTAAATACAGAAGTAGATGTCAAATTTATTGTATGCCAGAAATATGTGTAACTTATAAATAAATAGTGTTTATTAGAATTGTATAAATTAGTTTATTTTATAATTTAATAAATTTAAAAAAAGTTTTTTGTAGAATTTCCAATTTTTAAGTTCAATATTTTTACTCTTGTGCGTTTTTTTTTTTTATTTTTTATTTATTTATTTTTTTACAGATTTTGTAGATCTTAGTAGTAGAAGATAGTTAATAGGATATTCAACGACGAAAATAAAGATGTGTTTTTCTGTAATTAAGGTAACCAAAGCGTTTATCATTTTACTAACTTAAGTTATTACAGAAGTAAATCCGCCAACCATAACAATAAGTATGATTCATAGAAGTTTTTTTTTTTAAGCTCAAGTAAAATACTAGAATATTATTTTGTGATTCACTGTTTCATGTCAGTTCTATCGGCAGCGCATAAATCTTTCAGATTTATACTCCTATTCTTGAATATATCAACAAAGCATGCAGTCATAGGGAATCCCCGATTTTTTTAATGGTCAAGTATTAATTTTCACAAGAAGAAATTCTCACTAAGCCGACTTTAAAACAGTCTGGATGTCTGCCAGTGATGCTGATGTCTGACAGCCGGAAAATGGGATTTCTGGACCTTCGCTAGACCTCCTGAAGCGATGAAAAAACAAAACATATGTTTTTCTGTTGGATTGTTGGTGAGTGAGGTCACCCTAATTGGAGGAAGACCACAGGTCATGAGAACTGGTTCCGGGTTGCCCCACCTGCGGAATTCCCCCGGCCGCCGGAACCCCCTTCCGCCCCTCCTCTTCCAGCCGCCAGTCCTGGAACTGGAGTGAAGTTATTCAGAAATGGTTATTGTGCCAGCACACCGGAGGAACCCAGCTGTGTATCATCTCGTTTTCCAACAATCCCACCAGTTTATTATCATGATATAAAGTGGCGCAAATTTATTCAGGTTCAAACTGAGTATTTTTTCTTTTGTCACAATAAAACTATCATATACATATAGTCCTGGTGCCAGAGCCCAAAAATCGACCTCATCGCGAAGATTTGATTGTAAATTACGAAATTTTATGTTATTGTGAGTAAAAAGAACCTTGTCTGCCGTTCCATTTTTCTCCCTGGATTTCCCGTTTCGATCCTCAAATTACTGGCCTAATATTCTTTAAATCAGCCGCCATTTTTGAAAGCAGTGGCCCTTGAACAGGAAACAAGGTTCTTTTTTCTCAGAATAACACACACTTTCGTAATTTACAATCACACGTGTGTCTGCGATGAGGTCGATTTTGGGCCTTGGCTCCAGGAAATCTTAGCACAGACAGATAGACCAATGGCTAAAATGTGTTTTTCGAACTCAGAGTGCTCTGAAACGTACAGATCCGTCGAAAACCTCATATCGGAAACTCGAACCGATAGCAATACTTCCCTTACTTAGTATAGGTAGGAAAGTAATAAATTAAAACATGTGTAGAATAAGCTGTATCATCGCTAATACTGATTCGATTCCGATGATGTTTTTTTTTTGTTGGTAATTTAATTACCTTTCATAAGTAACATTATAAATTTTACTGTAGGATATAGATTTGGCAAGTTAGGTACCAAAACATTTTTCTTTTCTTTATAACTTTCTTTATAAATTTTCTCGGGAATTTAGTCCATGTACGAAAATTGAAAAGACAATTATTAGAACATTATAGGAAAGTTTCATCAAAATCGTTAGAGCCGTTTTCGCGCTACAGTCGATAGAAAAACATGTTTTTATTTATTGCGCAGCAACTATTACGCATGGAGCACCCAATTTTTGTCCCAGGCGTCAATATTCAAAACCCTACAAACCAAAAAAGAAGCAACAAAATCGGTTCATTAATCCCCGAGAAAATTTCGGTACAGACAGACCAATGGTTAAAATGTATTTTTCGAACTCAAAGGAATCTGAAACGTATAGATCCGTCGAAAACCGCATATCGGAAGTTTGATCGCATAGTTTGACCCTATCGCAACACTTTCCTTACCTAATATAGATAGGAAAGTAAAAATATACTAAATAATAATGTTGTTCGTTGTTGAAATATATGTGTGTAGATGAGGGGTTGTTTGAGCCATAACAACCCATAGCACGTTATGAAATAGTTAAAATTAACTCAGACCCTTTTAATAAGTGAACATATCTAATGTTTAAGTATATTTTAGGTATATTTGGTAATTACTTCATATTTCAGGTACATATCCATCAATAACAGATTACAAAAAATAAATGTAAAAAACTGAATAAGGAAACAGAAGCAACAAAGATAGGAACAATTAAAGTCTTCGAGGCATTTTATTTATTTTTATTTTTTTGTAATGTTTAGAGCTATTTTGTTCCATTCTGTCTCAATTGCATTTTAAATATAATTATCGTAAATTTTATATTTTGCTGTACTCGACGCAAACCTGACTATAGTTTTTTTTTAATTTTATATTTCCCATTCATTCCCAATTAAAGGCAACAACATTGTTAAAAAAAATTTCATTGTACTTGTGTGAAAGAAGTAACAAATATTTTATAGATTTACGAAATTATGTTAATAACCTTAAATACATTTACTGTACTTTATTAACTCTAGGTTAGATGTTATATTTAAATAATTAGGTGTCTATCTTTGATTTATTCCGAAAGTTCATCATATAACATTTTAGGAAATTAAATTAGTGAACAATTTGGTGAATTCTCCCTTTTGTGAAATAACAATATTATTCACTTATAATTAGTGTGACAACTTTGCTCTATCGATAGTAAGCAATGATAATCTCGTAACTCCATTCAGTAAACTTTACAATGCGAAAAATAAGAGTTTAATAACTAATAGTAGTACAATCCATAATCAGTTATTGGTTAAATAAACAGATGCACTCTCAAATCTCTGTGAGATAATATAGCTCAGAAACTGAAGTTCATGTGGTTAAAGAAAACAAATGGAGGTTTTTCTTACATGCTGTCGATATATTAAACAGTGTTTATATTATTTTTATGATAATAATTACTTCTTAGCTATAAAATTTTAGCTTTAAATTCATTAAAAATGCACTTCATAAATTTTATAATACCTACATTGCCAGAAAATAATTCCTATTCAAAGCAAAGCGGGAACTGAAAGTTGTGTGATGCGAGTACCAGATTTGTTTGTATGTAATATTTTTTGACTCTTAAACTATCATACAATAACTTATTTTTTAAAAATAAAAATCAAAGTTAGTAAAAATATAACCAATTTATTGAACGTTTTAGTTTCTAATTGTACCTTATAATAAAGTGCTTGATATTGTATTATTTATTTTTATATACGATTGCGCCAGTGTCTATTTTGTCTAGCCTGGAATGCACCTCTGTCAAAAAGAGGTTAACATTTTTTGGTGTGGAAAATTAATAAGACATACACGTAAGAAAAACAACAAAATCTTAAAATATACATACAATTATGCGCCAGGAAAATTATTGTTATTAAAAACAAGTCCCAAAATAATTTTGGAAAGTGTTGAAATTCAAAAATTTGAATCAGGTACATAACAGTCAACAAGATTAGTAAATTGTCTTCAAATATATTCAGATTGTATTTCGTTAATTCCATAGGCTTATTAACAACACTTTAATTTATTTCTGTTAGGTTTCTTTCTTTTTAATAATTAAATTATTTTAACATTTTAAATTTTTTCACATAAGTACTGACATTTTGTATTCGTTGCATATGATCTCGAACGTATGACAGCAATGGAGATATGATAGCGATTGAGAATTCTTATGATATAATAAAATAGTTTTTTTTATAACTTTTAGCTGCATTTTTTTTTTCAATACACTCACTGAAGCTCACTGAATAATTGAGCCATCGAATATGCTAATGTGTTCAGCAGTTTGCTCAAAAACATCATTGCATACCTTTTAAAGGATAAATTAAACAATGACTCAGTGATCTGAGCTTATTTTTTACAAAAACTTACCGGATCTCATAGAATGATAAGAGCCAATAAACTTGAAAATCGGTATAGACATGTTTAAATAAATGTTGCATACCTGTCAATAATTGTATAACTGTCCAAACACTTAACACCTTGTTGCTGCGCCGTAGTTGTACAAAAATAATGACACGTCGGACGTTCGGATGAATATTGTTTATTTCATGCATGAAATTTCTTTTTAACTTTAATGTATGGTGATAGCTTGGGTGTTGGGTAGCTCAGTGCATAATTTGACTTTTAATCCCAAGAACCCGGTTCAAGCATTGAAATAATATTTCCATCAATAGGGGATTAGCTGTGATATCGGAAAATTGTCTAGGGACTCACTCAATCGCTTTTTTATTGGGTTGGGGAAAACCTGGCGGTTCATGCTGACAATACCTAATTAAACGTATCTGCTAATTGATTTATTTTATTTGTTATCATATATTCCGTAGACATTCTCTTGTCTAACCAAACATGATCATTCAGAAATGAGCAGAGTAGATATGTGCGTTAAGTACAAAATAGAGCAATTTACATTCCACCCTCACCTGATCTATTCACTCACTAATGCCTGGTGGAATCTATTAAGTTAGCCTAAGCTCATCAGGTATTCTCTGATAGGGTTTGTACAAGAGAAACACGACCATTACTCTGCAGAAACGGCTAAAATGGCGAGATTCCTTCCGAGATAGGAGGTGGCCTGCAAGGTTATACCGTCGGCCGCAGGAGCCTCTTGGTCAATAGCTCAATGCATGCTGATAATTACAGAAGATTACCATGCAA
Source organism: Nezara viridula (assembly GCA_928085145.1). Classification (NCBI taxonomy): domain Eukaryota; kingdom Metazoa; phylum Arthropoda; class Insecta; order Hemiptera; family Pentatomidae; genus Nezara; species Nezara viridula. Next base: position 45,059,921 of record OV725081.1, read on the forward strand.
TAGTACCAGCTGAAAAATATTTTCTAGGAGTTAACTGTGAGCTAGCTGTGCATTCTCACGAGTCTTCAGTCTATCAGATATTGCGAAGGATTGCCTCTCAGCATTTACTAATAGCTAACTGTGACCCCACTTATGCACCACATTCAGCACCTCTTAGTTATTATGGCATCTGCAGTATTTTCATCTTATTGAAGTCTTCGCTATTACTCTTCAACATTATTAAACCAAAATATATACACAACATATGAAATATATGCACTTAATGAAGACATATGAGGGCTGGTTGTCGGTTGGAATGATAGAAGGCAACCGTTAAACTTTCCAAAGTTAGAAATTTTTAGTTGAGCGTCCTTCATTTTGGAAATATCCAGCCAAGTAGGCAAGGAAGCAAATAGGGCAAAAAGTGATTCGAAATTTGGTGACATATTTGAATAAAGCTGTTAGCCATAGAGCGTAATGATATCCGTACATTCAATTTGTACTAGTCCACTTATTCAAAGTGGGAGCATTTCAACATGACACCCACTGAAAGAGAGGAACCAAATCCGTAAAAATAACACTATTTGAAGATGATATAATTTTTTTTAAGTCAACATGTAAGTACAAACCCTCAGATGCTAAAAAAGTTGACTGACGATGTTGGGGAGAGATATGACACCGTCAATCAAAATGCAAAAAAAAATTATTTTTGTCCAACTTTGGAAAATATTAAGACAGCAGCTATTCTTACAAAGATAAATATGATAAAGATTGTAATTATAATTTCAATAACATTATAATTATCAATATCATTTGACATCTGTTGGAGCCTTTTATGTTCAATAGTTTTAGATTAACGGCTATAATAGTAGACTTCCGAGCGGACAAGGGGAATATCGCTCTCCTAATACAAATATTGTGAATATACATTTCACCCCTCTCAATAATTTGAAGTTGTAGATAAAAATAAAATTAATTGCAAATAACCTACAAGTATGAATAAAATATGTAAATTAGCTGGCAAGGCCAAGACCACGTACATTCATCTGAAATAAAGATATAAATGTATTTGAAAATATTCAGTATTATACTGTTCATTTCACAATAGTTATGTCGATTTTGTATATTTCTCATTTCATACAAGATATATAGTGTCACCTTTTTTTTTGTCCATCGTTCCCTCTCCCACAACCCTTGATGAGCCTCGAGTCGGGACACTCTTAAGTTGGTTTGATCTGTTTTTGATTGGCCTTCTTTGGGAGATTGTATATCGATCCAATGTTATCCTGTTTATTATATTTATGAAGGGCTAAATTATCTAAATCCTCTTTTGAACATAGCAATGACATCCGGAAATAACTTCTTTTTTTTTTTATACTGAATTCCCAAACGTTCTCGAGCAGGGAAATTATTATTGATTTTATCATTATCATTTCATCATCCTACTCCTAAATACAAAATAAAGATTTTAGACTAAAAATTTGTACGGAAAAAGGTATTTATCTGAATGTTTTAGTTTCATTTTACCTAGGAGACAGCAGTTATTTTTCGATCTCGAAATTTCCTCTTGAATACAATATATCAGTTATTATATATTTTAAATTAGTTATAATTATTATATATTATGAAATAAAAAAGGAAGCACAATATAACGTAAATGAAGATATTATAAACAAAAGGCTCAAATTATTGTTGGCTTATATGAAGCTAGAAAAGTTTAATATATATTATAGGTACAAATTGGCCATAATAATAATAATTATATAAAATGGCAATAAGGCTCGATCGTTTATGTGTATATGTGTATATATGTAGTGATAAAATATATATGTAGTGAAAAATGTAGGATATATACGTAGTGAAAAATTAACATATAGGTAATGATTTTTCTATTATTATTAAACGATCGTTTCTCCCGCTTTAGAATTTTTTTTTTCTCGTACTCCTAAAACTCATAAATAATATTTCATTTTATTAGATTTAAAATATTAATTAATTCTAGAATTAAGATTGTTTCCTAGAATAATACTTAGTTATTTGTTGCACTATGGCTAGCTTAATCAAAGTTTGTGTGTCCCGCTGTAATAAGAATTATGCCATTATATTTATAATTACATTTTGTAATAATGGACGCATATAACTATCCATCTTTTACTAGTTTTTATTATTTTATTTTTTGAATAAAATAAATTATAAGATGTGAATTAATAAAATTCTTCAGCTTCTGTTATCCCTATTTAGAAAGTCGATTTAGTCAGCTTATAACCAATTCCATTGCAGATAGGAATTTGAAAATGGTTATAAGCAAACTAAATCGACTTTCTAAATAGTAACGCTTATTTTTTTATTAAAGAAGTTGGAGAATTTATATAATTTGTTTTAAAGAAAATAAAAATTTGTCCGAACTGTGGTTCCGTTCCGTTTATTTTATGCTGATAAAAAAATAATACAATCTGAACTACAGAATACAATTAAACGAACAGTTGTACAGTTTGTAAAATTGGGGATGGAACGCCGTCAAGCGGACAGAGACTGACCCCTTAGTATTTCATATAATTACAAGTTGCCTTAGGACAAATGTTACAAACAAAAACAAAACAGTATTACCATTAGAAAAGATCTTTAGTGAAGCTACATACAGCGGCGGTCGTACCGTATCCACCCCTTCACAATTAACTTGCAAACGGTCGGAAGGCGATACGGTTGGGAAAAAACAAACCATGTTATCAAATCAATCTTCTCCGTTTCGGGTACAATACTATCTAATGAATTTTATACACGTATACGCAGGTATAAAGAATAATTGTTTCAATGATAATTTTTAAAGAGTAAAAAAAAAATTGTTTGTCCTAGTAGATTATTATTTATTTGAGGAGGATTTGGCTTAAAATTTTATTTATTTTCTTAATTTTACTTCTAACCATATTTTTTATAACTTTCAAACTATTATTATTACTAAACTTGCTATAGAGTTTATAGTTTCTATAACTAATAATAACAATTTGGTCCGACCAGACAGCAGCAGCCACCTGTCGGTGCCATTAATAATAAATAAATATATTTTACAAAGTTAGCTTATAGTCCGTAGTACAGACCCATTTTTATCAAATTATTAACATCCGGCTGAAACTTCATCTCATCGTAACCTACAAATATTTTATTTACGAAAATTCTCGGAATTCGGACTTTTCAATCTGGAGATCAGAAAACCTTTTCTATTTAATTAAGTACTAAAAACTCGTAAATACCCATTTGCTTTCCACTTTAATCGTAAGATAACTTGAGCATAAAGCCGAGAAAAGTGGTGGTGACCTACAACGTGACCTACAACTCCAAATTGTCAAAATAACGAGGTTATCTACATCAAACGGCTCAAAAATTTTGAAGGCCACCTTTTTTCTCGACTTTGTGCTCAATTTATCTTACGATTAAAGTGGAAAGCAAATGAGTATTTACGAGTTTTTAGTACCTAGTTAAATAGACTATGTTTCCCGACTTACAGATAGAAAACACTCCAATTCCAAGAATTTTCTTGAATAAAATATTTGTTGGTTACGACTCATCGTATGATGATTTGAAGCTATTTACGAAATTTTAGACGGATGTTAATAATTTGATAAAAGGGGGTCTGTACCACGGGCTATTATTCTTTTAACAATTTCAACATAAAATATACTATAATCATATAATAAAATAGGGAGTGGGGTAGCTATCTTCCAGTAAGTAGAGTACTGAGCTTTTAATGTTAAATGTATCAGGTTCGATTCCCTGCTCATGGCAGAAAAATTATTTATTCTGTTTCATTGGCCGTGGGGTGACCCTGGGAAAGCAGACGCTCCTGGGGCATACCCAGCTATAAAGTGGGTATCCTCAATTAAAGTAATTAATCAAAGGGAAAAACCTTTCAGTTGAGAGTGATCTCGGTCAAATCACCTCCTTGCACAACCGTAGACCAAGAAACAGTGCTTTCCCAAAGTAGTACTGAACCCAAGACCCTTCATGGATTGTAGTGGTACAGGTGTTTTTTTTTTATTATATGATTAAATATTACATAATAATATAATATTATACATATTAAATATTATAAGAACAATACTATAAGATCACACCATAATTGAGATTATATATATGTATGTTATAATATACTCCTATAAGATAATATATGAAATATGAATACTAGTGTATGACCAACAAGAATATAACCAGAGAAAATAGAACTATATGAAAAACACAGCATAAGAGACAAGCACAGGATTATATCCCATACATCAAGAATTGGAGTAACTAGTAAACCAGTAGTATATGATAGACACAAAGTATATAAGAATAAAGTCTAAGTATAAAATGAAATAATAATTAAATCGCAATAAAGTCTATTAATGATAATTAAATCATAATAAAGTCTAATAATAAGGTGATATAAGAATAATAATCAAACTAATTAATAATTAATGAGTTCTAATACAATACTATAATAATAGAACAGAAAAGTATTAATAAAGAAGATACGAAACTAAAATACTAATACTCGTTATGACCTATGTGTATATATGTAGTGATAAAATATATATGTAGTGAAAAATGTAGGATATAGGTAATGATTTTTTTATAATTATTAAACGATCGTTTCCCCAGCGTTAGAATTTTGTTTTTTTCTCGTACTCCTAAAACTCATAAATAATATTTTATTTTATTAGATTTAAAATATCAATTAATTCTAGAATTAAGATTGTTTCCTAGAACAATACTTAGCTATTTGTTGCACTATGGCTAGCTTAATCAAAGTTTGTGTGTCCCGCTGTAATCAGAATTATGCCATTATATTTATAATTACATTTTGTAAAAATGGACGCATATAACTATCCATCTTTTACTAGTTTTTATTATTTTATTTTTTGAATAAAATAAATTATAAGATGTGAATTAATAAAATTCTTTTGTAAAATTCTTAAAAACTTCTGTTATCACAATTTAGAAAATCAATTTAGTCAGCTTATAACCAATTCCACTGCAGATAGGAATTTGAAAATGGTTATAAGTAAACTAAACCGGCTTTCTAAATAGTAAAGCTTCTTTTTTTATTAAAGAAGTTGGAGAATTTTATTAATTCATGTCTTATAATTTATTTTATTCAAAAATATAGCATATAGTTTGTTGATTATTATTGTCCGATAGAACATGAAATTTTATTTACTTTGACTCATTCATGAATAGTTGTATATAACTATTTAAATAAAATTTTAGTTGGTTTTACTACAAAATTTGATTATAATTTTTGAAATTCAAGTCAATGTTCCATTTTGAGCAGACTTTTTGGGACTAAAAATATAATTTAATCATAGGACTTTAATTTAGATATTCTAAATTAATTTACGAAATCAATATAATTTAAAAATATATTTAGTTAAAATTTATTAATACCGTCAACAAAATAAATCCACGAACAATTTATATCAAAGTTACCATTGATAATAAAATAATAAAAAAATATCGTCTGAACTAAACGTAACCAGTTTAAATTAAAGAAACTGTTTTTATTTATTTTTTTTCCCAATGGAGTATTATTCTTTTTTTTCTCTCGGCTGGATATTAGTTTCCTCTCCACCTAAGATGATATTCGATATTCATATCTACTAAAACATCTTGGTAGATTGATTTGGAAATTGACATCTACGAATATTTAAAATTAGTGTAACAGTCGTTAATTAGATTGGTATCACCATGATGTTAATTAGACATGGAAGTCCATTCTCTTAGGGTGGACAAAATTTCCAAATTTTTTAGTATTTTTTTTTAAATTCAAATATTTTTTTTTACCATTAATTTACCTCAAATATAATTTTTTCTTATGTCCACAATCCGATGACTATGTTAGGTACTTAACTTAAATAATTAAAAAGTGTCAAGTATATTGAGTTTTTTTTTTATAGGAAAAAATAAATAAAAATAAAAAATATTGATTTGAATTATATAAATTATAATCAATTCTGGTAGTAAAACAAACTCATAACATATGATTTATGATCTAATATTCTGATAGAACACAAAACAAAAATTTCGAACTGGTTTATATTAATTTTCATTCCACTATCATTAATGTCGGTGTTATGTATAATTCAGATTTCTTAAATTGAATCAAAGTATCCCGAAATAAGTGTGACAATGGGTCTTCGATGACACATCTCAGTGACATCTTTTCTGTCATGAAGGAATCTTCGTCATCAGGTATTCAATGACCTCAAGCGTGAACCTATGGTAAAAATTAATTTCAAACAATTGCTACTTATATTTGTCAATTTATTAATAATTACTTATTTGGATGTAATCCTGACTATGACATCTTAAATCCTCAAGAAAAAATTATTAAACTAGTAAATGCCGATATATGTATAATTATTAATAAATAATAAATGGAAGTAATAATAAATGTATGTAAAAGTAATAATTATTTACGACTTCGGAAACCATTTAATAGTCTAAAAACTTCAGAACCAGAACCTCAGCCCCAACCAGGTACGTCTGCACAAGAAACGATTGAAGAATCACCTTTCTTTACTCCAAACCCCTACCAAGTGCTTCAAAATGACAGAGAAGTAATGGAGTCTGCAGCAATACCCAGAGAACCAAAGCCTCCTCCGATATTTGTGAAAAATATAAAAAATTTCCAGATGTTCTGCACCCAACTAAATAAAATCTGCTCTGGCAGTTATTCATGCCTTAACAGGACCAATGACACCAAAATAACACCTGATTCTGCAGAAGCCTACCGAAAAATAGTGAAGTACTTATCAGAAACAAATGCGAATTTTCACACTTACCAGCTGAGGCAGGAAAGAGCTTTACGAGTAGTGATAAGAAATTTACACTCCTCAACCCCCACTGAAGTTATTAAAGAAGAACTAACGACGCTTGGTTTCAATGTACGCCAGGTAACAAACGTTTTGAAGGAGGACAGGGAGCAGCCAGGATTACGAAATAGGATCCCACTACCATTGTTTTTCGTGGACTTGGAGCCATCACCAGGTATCGAAAAAATATATGATATCACAAGAATATACTACACAATGGTGAAAGTTGAGAAGCCATATCCCAAGAGAGACATCGTGCAGTGCCATAATTATCAGACCTATGGCCACACGAAGTCATATTGCCACCATTTGCCGCGTTGCGTGAAGTGCGGTGAACAGCACAAATCTGTAGAGTGCACCAAACCTATACAAGATCCAGCAGTATGTGCCCTATGTTTGGAGGGACACCCGGCCAACTACAAAGGCTGCCAAATTTACAAGAATCTCAAAACCAGACACCAGAAAAACCGGATTCAAGATGAAGCACTAAGAACAAGAAGAGAGAGAGAGCCTTCCAGAATTGTAAACAATGATGTATCATTCTCCCAACTACTTAGAGGTAAGACTTTAACCGATAAATGTCAAGCCCTGCCACAACAACAACCTCAACCCCAACCTCAAAATCCTTTTCATCCTAATATACCTAACCACCAACAACAAATTCCTCATATTCCTCCTCCTTCAAATGCAACTGATCTCACAAGTTTGTTAGCATCTTTCCTCACCGATTTCAAATCCCTTGTTACTCCACTCATATCACTCCTCACGAATCTCGTATCTCACCTCATCCCTCCTTTGAAAAATCCTTAAATGACTCACATCCCTAAACCCATATCCATTCTCCTTTGGAATGCGAATGGTTTTAGAAATCATATAGACGAACTATCTACTTTACTACTTGACAAGAACATTGATGTGGCACTAATTACTGAAACTCGACTAACCACTAAACAGCACCTCAATATACCACAATACCTGACATATCGTACTGACCACCCTGACGGAAAAGCACATGCCGGTACTGCTGTAATTGTACACCAATCCCTCTCCCATCACGTACTCCCATTACCAATACATGATTTCCTACAGTCCACCGCTATCGTGATAAAAACCTTCTCCTTTCCGGTTACTCTTGCATCAGCGTATTGCCCTCCTAACCGATCCATATCCAATGCCCAATTCAGTTCTCTCCTCGACTCCTTAGGACATCACTTCATCTTGGGTGCAGACCTAAATGCCAAGCACCAACAATGGGGTTCCAGAACCACGAATTCTCGTGGCCGAACCCTGCTGTCTGCACTCAATTCCCAACGTTTTCACCTCCTTTCCCCCAACTCTCCTACCTACTGGCCCACAGATCCCAACCGTAATCCTGATCTTCTTGATTTCTTTATCCACAGCGGCTTAAGTCCCCTCAATTGTTCCATTACACGTCTAAATGAACTTTCCTCTGACCATAGTCCTCTAATCCTTAATGTTTCACTTGAACCTGTTCCCAAACCTTCTCCACCGTCATTCATTAGGGGCCCAGTAAACTGGGACCTTTTCCGCCAAATAATATCCGATAATATTGATCTCAACATATCCCTCAAAACTCCCGATGACCTTGATAGTGCCGTAAATTCCTTTACTACCACAATCCAACAAGCCGCCTGGACTGCCTCCTTCCCAAAAGACTCCTCCAGAATTCCTATAAAGACCATTCTACCCCAACACCTCCTTAACCTAATCCGCACCAAACGCCGTGCCAGATTATTATGGCAACGTACCCGACATCCTACCGACCGCTGCTCCTATAATTACTACTGCAAACAATTAAAACTGGAATTAGCCACCTTCAGATCACAATCCTTCAACTCCTACCTATCCTCTCTCTCTTCTCGCGACAATTCCCTTTGGAAAACCACAACAAAAATCCTAAATCCTCACCGCATTTCACATCCTCTCCGACGAGGTGATGGCTCCTGGGCAGCATCTGACGAAGATAAAGCTGAGGAGTTCGCCATTCACCTATCCAATACATTTATTTCACATCCGGAATCCCATCCTGCCCACACCGTAACAGTAGAAGAACTCCTTACATCACCAATCCCACTTTCCTTGCCCCCAAAAGCTATTCATCCTTCCGAAGTAAAATTTCAATTAAAAAAACTAATCCCCCGTAAAGCTCCTGGACATGATCTCCTTACATCTCAAATCCTTCGACAACTTCCATCCAAAGCAGTCATATTCCTTACATATATCTACAATTGTATCCTACGCACCACCCACTTCCCTCTGTTATGGAAACACTCCACTATTATCCTTTTCCCAAAACCAGGAAAACCTCTCAATAGCTCAACATCCTATAGACCAATCAGCCTACTCCCAATCCTTTCAAAAATTTTTGAAAAGATCCTTTTGAAACGAATCCTACCCATTATAGAATCCCAAAATATCCCTTCCCATCAGTTTGGTTTTCGCTCTCAACATTCTACTGTTCAACAAGGACTCCGAGTTGTTGATCATATTTCCTCAGCCCTAGAAAACAAGGAATACTGTTCGGGTGCCTTTCTGGACATTGCACAGGCATTTGACCGGGTATGGCACTCCGGACTGCTCTCCAAGCTTAAAATCCATTTACCTCAGTCCTTGTACCTAGTCCTCCGATCCTACCTCTCTGACCGCTCCTTTCGAGTTCGCTGTGGAACAGAATTTTCCAATATCTACTCCGTTAAAGCCGGTGTTCCCCAAGGCAGCGTCTTGGGTCCCGTGCTTTACATCCTCTTTACTGCTGACATCCCTGTTCATCCCGATACTTTTCTTGCAACATTCGCTGACGACACCGCAATCTTATCATCCAACTCTGATCCCGAAATAGCATCCTTAAATCTCCAAAACCACCTCACCTTGATTGAGCACTGGTGTAATAACTGGCGCATTAAAGTTAATGAATCTAAATGCCAACACATTACCTTTACACTCCGACGCAGTTCCTGTCCACCAGTACACTTTAATTCCATCCAGCTTCCTTACTCAGACACAGTCCGGTATCTTGGCTTTCATTTAGACCGAAGACTAACGTGGAACCCACATACTAGACTCAAAAGACAAGAACTCAACCGACGATACGGCCAGCTATACAGACTACTAAACAGAAAATCCAAACTTTCTATTGAAAACAAATTACTTATCTACAAGACAATACTGAAACCTATATGGACATACGGACTTGAATTGTGGGGGACAGCAAAAGCTTCTAACATCAAACGTATTCAATCCTTTCAATCTAAAGTCCTTCGAACAATAGTTGATGCTCCGTTCTATGTAAATAACAAAATCCTACACCATGACCTTAATATCCCATTTGTCCTAGACCTTATTCCAGAAAAATTCTCCAAATTTCACCAGAACCTTACCTATCATCCAAATCCCCTTGCACAATCTCTATCCAGCACCACCCATCCTTACAATCCTCCTCGAAGGTTGAGGCGGCAGTGGCCCAGAGACCTTTTGTAAATAAGCATCTATTGGAGTTTTGGCATTGGCCAGATCCTCCACTCAAGCCCGAGTGTGTATGATTAGGTTAGTTCTTTTGTTTATATACATTTATTTTATTTTATTGTATTTATTTTTATTTTATTTTATTATACTTATTATTATTAAGTTTCTGTATTATTATTTTTTTTTTTATTGTAAATAGAGTGTGAGTGTGCTTTCTCTGAACACTATTATAAATGTCCTTGATGTGACAGAATGTAATATTTCTAAATAAACAAATATAAAAAAAAATAGTCTAAAAAATGTCCTATTATGAAAGGGGCTAATTAACTTAAACTTAAAATTTTATTTAAAACTTTAAGTAAAACTTGGAAGAAGAAATAAACGTATTGCAACATAGTTTCATATTACCTTCATTTTATGCAAAAAGAAGAATTCCTCGAACTCATTCGCAATTACAATTATACAGTTCCGCAGATGTCTTATTGAGGGATGTCTAAATTTAGGATCTAGAATAGCTAGATAAACAATTTGGGAGAATCTACTTGGAAAGATAAACTATGCATCTATAACCACCGAAATTATCATAAAACCAATAAAGGAAGAAATTAATCGTCAACTATTAACTGTCAACTGACTCGCGAATTACAAATCAATCAATTTATTATTTCTCCAAAAGCATTGCGTGTATTACCTCAGCAGCAGTGAGAGTAAAATCCTTTTAGTGTTTTATCTACCTATTTATTTATTTTTTACGTTTGACTCTCGTAATAGATAAATATTTTGAAACTGTATATGGTAGTTATAATCACTGGCTGATCCAGATTTAGTTGATAAACCAAGAACTTGGATAATTTTTTTTCTGTCAAATACGTCGTCACAATTGAACATACACAGCAAGACTTTTTACAGGCATTATCAATCAGTGATTGATTTAAGTCGAATAGATTTTCTGTTCTAAAACCTTTAGTACATTATTCTGGGAATAATATTAAATGAGCACCAGGTCATTGAGTTTAGGGATAAACCTGCCGATTGACCGTGGATGCTGACCAGTTCAACTATTTGCATCTACGATTCATTTATTTTATTAGGTCATAGATCAATGCATTTATAATTATAAATCATACAAATAATTTTATTCTTTAAATGATTTTTGACCGAGGGTCATCAGAAAATTTGTTTTCTTTACTATCCTTATATTGTTGCCAATTTTCCAACATAATGAGCTATTCTCAAGTATGGAGTGTAATAACTATAATTACTCGCAGGATATTAAAATGTAGTCAATTAAATTTAATGAAAACTCAAATAATTTAATTATATTATATACTGAATTTTACGAAATAAATTATGACAATGTATGTACTTAACAAAGTTTACAATTTATGAGTTCACATTTCAATATTTTAATGTTCTATGACTAAGTATAATTTTTATAGTTCATACTTAAAAATGGTGAGTCTTGGCGAAAGGTGTTTTGAAGGATAGATAATAATATAGTACCAAAGATAAGAAATATGACTAGATAATCATATAAATAAATATAATACATTAAATACTTCTGGAATGTAACTTTAAATCGTAAACGTGAAAAAAAAATAAATAAATGGAAAATATAATTAAATCTTAAAAAACATTACATAGCGTTCTGCAAAAAACTTTCTCATCATTCTATTCAAAAATAGTTCGGAATAGGAAAAATAATTTGAAAACAGAATCATTTATTCTCATTATAAGAAAGCTTATGACTTCCTTTAAACACTAAATTTCATAAATCATATCAGCAATTTAGCTTAGTTGTACATCCCATTGAATTTTTGGTGTTCTATATAAGTCTCTTTAATATATTTAAAAAAAAACATTTTATTTATTTTTCCCAGATTCCAGAGTTTTGGGCAGTCTTTGCCATGGTCCAAAAACATTATTCAACTTGAATTAATTTTACTAGGAGGGAAAAATAAGTTTAATAAATATATTCAGCTATCTTTACAGATTTTTAAAAACAATTTAGGTATTAAAAAATCATTAGTTAAGAAAAAAAACGTAAAAGAATGAAAAATACATTAGATTTTTTTTAAATAATTAGAGATGGCAAATATACGAAAACCAAAAATATAATAATAATACAGTCCCTGTTTTATTCCAGAACTCTGTCAGCTTATAAAACTTTTATTTTATAACTAATAAAATTTTATTTTGTGTTTGTTGTTATGAATAAAATCTAAAAATATGATGAAATTATGAATAGAAGAGTAAATAAAGGATAATATAATAGGAATTTTGCCAAATAAAAAAAAAAGAATCTATTTAATTTTTTTTTTATCTATTTATTGAATAATAATACAATCAGCCACTGGAGGGCTATAAGTATTAGGGCTAAGAGTTCTCATTCAAACAATATATACAAATAATAGAGAAATAAATATAAATATATAAAGTAAATAAATAATACTGATGAAGAAAGAAAATAAAAGAAAAAAAAATAAATAACAATAACATAAAAAGAAACTTATAAACACAATCATAACTTATAAACACAATCATTCTATTTAATTAACAAATAGATTTAAAAGTAATGCAATGTACTCGAACGACACACCATGTAAATAAAGTGCAACATTATAATAATGAAGAGAAGGAGGGTTGGGGTGATGAGTCAAAATAAAAATGGTAAAAATAAATAATAATATTTATTTTTGCCATTTTTATTTTGACTGATCACCTCAACCATCCTTCTCTTCATTATTCACTACAGTCAACCATCAACCCACAACATTATAATATATTAATATAGAAGCTATATATCTTGATAATGATCTAAAAATATTGAAATATAGAAAACTTGGGTTTATATCGTGGGTAAGAAACCTGCGCTCTTCGTGTTTTTTTATGCGGCATTCATAAATGTCATCCCTGAAATTAATTAAAATTTAATTATTTAGATCACGACATCATTATAATTATATATATATATATATATATATATAATTAAACAAATTAAAATATTTATAGTGAAATATAAATACATTTATTAACGCTAGATAAATTCAATGAGACCTGTAATGATAATATGATAAGACCTATAGTTTATATAGTCCAAATTTATTGATAGTTGGGACTTTAAAAAATTGACAAAGGACTGAGGAGGTGAAATACATCTTGGATTTTTCGGTCATCCGGAAGTTTTGCATCAATGAACCAATCCACAGAATTTATATATATTACAGAGACTATAATTTTGTAATGTGATCAGAGTATTTTTTATAAATTGTTTAAATTATTCCATGTTTGTATATTTATTATAGTTTATTTTTAATTATGTTAATACAATATCTAATCATTTACATATTTTTGTAAATTAAAAAAGACTTATTTCAAGATACGAGAAGTACATTTCTTTTACCACCCTCAAACTTTACTACAGATAACCAACTTTTAGAAAAACTTCATTGTTCCATAAGCATTAAGTTCATATAAATTAAGTTGAGGTTTGTTATCGAGCAAGTTAAAACTCACCCCAAGTCAAAAAAAAAATATATGATTTGATATTCTTTCACCCCGTAGTAATTCAGTTTTCAGCAACTAAAAACGCAATAAATTATTACATAAATTTAAATTCTTATTTTCCTGTGAACTGAGATACAATATAATAACATACACATGAGATACACTTTTTACTAAGTAATACCTTTTCAGAAATGTATCATCCAAAATGGTGATGAGCTAGTGTTTTTTTACATGGATTTCTTTTATCGAAATTGATTCTTATTTGATATCGCTTCTGTTAGTTCATAAACCTATTATTTCTTTATGATTTATTAGTATAATTTTACATTATATTTCCTTCTGCTGTTTTCCTACTTAGCAGACTACTCATTGCAGCTGCAGACTACAAAATATCACCTTTAGCTCAAAGAAAATAAACTTGTAAAATTGTTACACACGATCTTTTGCACTAACAGTAGCCATATTTGACCAATTAAATGTTCCTAAAATTTATGTCATCGTGAAAATAATTCAGGCAATGGTAGATTTTCATTTTTCAGAAATATTGTTTAATAATTTTTCTCCTTGACATATGGTAAATCGTACACATAGGTACATATATACATAAACTTTTACAGTAAAAATATATAATAATATAATAAAAATAAATATATATATATATATATATATATGTATAATTAGTTACATGACATAGCGTACTAGCGTTAATTTTAGTTAAATTAATATTACGATTTTAAATATTGAATAGAGGGAAAAGAATAATGACGAGCGGGGAATTTCATCTGGTTTATTTACTCGTGACCAGCGTCCTTACCCGTTAAACAATCTTCTCGTATGACCGTAAAATATAATCTATGAGATAGCGTTACTTCCAGGTACGGACGTACACAGTACGAGGACACCCCGGCGTAGAAGAGTGTGGTGGCAAAGTGGGGGAGTGTGTTTCAGTCAGTCCGAAGCCGGCAACAAACTGATCAACATCTCAACCCGACAACCGTCAACAAACTAGGGTGAGTACACTATCTTCATCAACAATTCACTGCCTATACACAGTATATATTATATACTGGCAAAGATGAAGCATTATCCACTCTAAAAATAATATAACTTCGAAATAGTTTATTGTTTACCTGCAGCTAATTTAAAGTCCTGGCAACAATCAGGACCCGTGACTGTTGGTATGCGCGAGGCCTCTATAAATAATTTTATTTCATTATTCATAATGTTTAATGTAATATGATCGTTATGTTTAATTTTTTGTTTACTTTAATTTTCTTAAATAATAACGTAATATCTCAATTTTCTGTCGTGGTTGATATTAATTCTTCGTCATGCGAACTAATTTTGAAGTTAATTGTACATAGTGAAGTGTAAATGTTAATAGTTAATTATAATTGATCGGGAAAATAACAGTATGCGTGCGATAAGAGGTCATTTGTTTACACAGATATATATACTATTCTTAACTCCATTTCCTATTTTTTTATTATTATCGACATGCTAATGTGTATGTATATACAATATATAAAATATAAATTATTGCTTTAAATGATAATAATTTTATACAAATTATGACGAAAATATCCAGAAAAAAACGAAAAAAATAATAACTTTTTCATTTCTTGAAATTTGGTCTTGAAAAGTAGAAAATAAACAATAAAAAATAGAACATTATATTCCATTAAAATAAAACAAAAACATGATCTTATTTCACATATATATTTTTTAAACAAATCTTTTTACACTTTCAACAAAATATTATTACAAAATTTTGGGAAAATTGTTAGTTTCAAAATCAATTTTTTTTATATGTATATTCACATCTGAGTGGTTTTAAAAGTCCTATTTCATTAAAATAATCCACTTATGTTTAACTCAATTTAGTCCAAATGATTTTAAAAAATGGAACTAACAACTATATATCAAGATGATTTCGAAAGGAAAAAAAACACTTTTATGAATTTTAACTCATTTCATATCAGTTTAAACAGTTTTCATTATTAAATTTTTATTTTATCGTATTAAGCGAGAAATAATCTACTAACTTCAAAATAAACTAAATACAACTACCTAAGTTCCTTATGATCAGTTTGGTTTCACAAAATATCTTTGTGCCAGCAAAATTCTTGGTTTTCATGTTTAGTTTTTTAAGACAAAGAAAGATTTATAAAAATGGAGGATTACACGAATTATTACAACAAAAACTTCGTCGACGTCATTTTTGCAATTGTATTTTAATTCTAGGAACCATGAAATGTAATTAACAATAAAAAAAAATATATTTTCGACTAGTTGCCATTTCTCGCTGAGGGTGTGGTAGCTGTAAAATAGACCTAGGATAAGTTTCATTATCGAGTTACAATAATTCAATGTATTAATTGTTTATGAACTAATAAACTTTATTACCTATAAAGAGGTATATTATTATTAATCAGCAAGTAAAAATTTACTGTACAGATCACTAGCGGATCCAGGATTTAATTTGGGGGGCTTCAGCCCGAAACCTTTTTTTTTCATAAAAATAACGATAATTACTTTGGAAAAACAGAAAGAAACTAACTATCTATATGAAATGGTGTTTAAGTTATTCCTTAAGTACTTTTAAATGTAATTACACTAACAATAATACTTTAAGAGGTATTTTTTAAACTTTTTTCCCATTAAACATGGTTACATTTTTCCATTTTGGGGGGGGCTTCAGCTGAAAGTCCCCCCCACGTAGATCCGCCCGTGGTACAGATACATAAATAACTAAATTCTTAATAGTACACCTTTTGGGTACCTAATAGTAAATTCTTCGTTGCAATTATTCTTAATTATTTTTATTTGTTACATGGCTATTTCTATAACTCAAAGACAAAATTCAAGCCGTTGGAAACATAAAAATTATGCAAAAATCACTTAGCATTTAAAATGATAGTATTATTTAACAGCTATAAACTCGGCGTAAATTCGGTTTGACAGTTGTAAATAAATACGTTTTAAACACAAGGTGATAACTTTTTATCACATCCGAAGGACAATACGCCGCAATTATACATTTTAACTCGCACATTATTTTTCAAAATTCATCTTGTTCCGGTTAATCATATTAGGAAGAGTTTTCAATGCGATATAACATTTTATTATATATCTGATAAATATAATTCTATTCAACAGCTACACTAGCGTATCAAGGATTTATTTTTATGGGGACTTCGGCTAGAAAACTTTTTTATCATATATATATATATCACGATAATTAATTTAAAATGAAAAAACAAAACTACCTATATGAAATGGTGTTTAACTGGTTCTTTAAGTTCTATTAAATGTAATTACGCCAACAAGAATACCTTATGAGACAGTTTTTAATATTTTTTCTGTAAAATATGGTTATATTTTACCATTTTGGGGGGGGGAGGGAGAGGGCTTCAGTTCGATCCGGGTATGAACAGCTATAATTTAAAAAAAATATATACATACGTTGTAACATTTAGTTGGATTGTAAACTTAGGCCAAGTAGTCAAGTAATAAAAAATATAAACTAGTTTTTTTTTTTCTTTTACTATTTTATAAGACCTAATTGTGAGCCAGTGTTTGATTCACAAACGGTATTAAAAATAAATGTAAAAATATTTATATATGTATATTGTATATATATAATTTATATAAATGTCTTTATACAAAAATCTTTATGTATGTATATAATATATGTAACTTATATAAATTTATATAAATATATTCTATATATTCTATAAATAAATATAATTTACATATAAAATTTACGTTTCGATTTTAGCCATCATGTTTTAGCCAATAATTACCATTTAGAAATTTAGAATGATTTTGCATAAGTTTATTATAATAATAGAAGATCGACATACCTGAAAGAGACAAGTCATATCGAATTGATAGACTCCATGTTGGTAATTAGTCACATTTATTTCTTATCAGCAATAATTCCTGTTTTTACAACGCTAACCACTACTAAATTAGCTACTCAATTTTCTTTTCAATACAAAGAGATTGCACGATTATACCGGAATCAAGAACTTATAGCCATATTTTCTTGGTATATTAGTAACAATAAACTGTTATTTATGTTTATGTACAAAAACCTTTTATTAATAAAAAATAATTAAAACAAGAGTAGGTCTTACATTGCTAAACAGATATCTCTTCAATCAAAAAATAAACAATTTGATTCAATTAATACAATATTAGTATTTAAAATATATATATTTTATCGATATAGCACTTAATTTATTTTAGATTTGTTTCCAAAAAGATATATACAACAGAATAATTTTTCTTCTGTTCATTATTCCTAGAATTGGTTTCTTGAGGTTTTATTTTTTATATAAAGTAGTCCATTAATCACCAACATTTTATTTATTAATTATTTTATTACGACAACGTTTCGACCATCACTAGAGCCATTTTCAAGTCTTATTGAGTCCTCCATTAAATATTCAATATTCACTTTCGTATTAATTAATATTAATCGTATTAACCGTACAGAAATGACGTAGGAGAAACTCTAAAATATCAGGACAGTTTAATTTTTTCAGAAAAATTAATACGATAGTGAATAATGAATATTTAATAGAGGACTCAACAAGACTTGAACATGGCCCTAGTGATAGTCAAAACGTGGTCGTGATAAAACAATTAATAAATAAAATGTTAGTGAATAATAGCCTAATAACAGAATAATTTTTCATTATTCTTGTTTGAACTTTGTTATTTTGATAGTGGTTCATTTGTCTATACGTCATAAATAAACTAATCAAAATCTAGTATTTGTTTGCAAAATTTATTTGTATGTTTCGACAAAACTCTGTTCTCCTCCTCAGCAATCTAAAATGTTGCAATCTAAAAATAGTGCAATCTAAAAACATAATGCTTAAAAAACAGTATCCCGTAAATAAATATAATAATTCACTACATGACACTGTTAAAAACAATATAAAACTTACATATTATTCACCCAAGAAACTGTATTAGTCACAAAATTCATCATGATTGGTCAATGGCACTAAAATAGATGGATTAAAGTAGCAATTAGGATTGTAGGTATGGAGAATATTAAAAGTGCTATTTTGTAGTGTGGTCCCAGATGTCATGAACAAATCTCAAATCCTCTTTTATATTTAAAGTTTGTTTATTAATTAAAAATACTAATTTTTAATTGATTTATTTATGATCAATACGCAAATGAAACAGAATAATAACATCTCAAACCAAAATAAAAATATAATTAGGACACGGTAATTTAGTATGAACAATAATATCCAATACAGAAAAGAACAGAAATATTTTAATTAATAATACGATATATGTTAGGGGGGATAAACTGAAAAAAAAGTTATAAGAATAAATAAGTTTATTTAGCGGGAGAACCGACTATTTAATGATGCTACCATTTTAGGACAAGACTCCTTTTGTAGTCGTCGAACCCGTTAGGAACAACCTAAATCGTTTTTCAGGTTAGCAATTGTGGATAACACCTGGACTCGAAAATATTCAAACTTCAAATTCCGAAAGATCTAAGAAAACACACGAAGGATTGACTGATAAAGTAAAACGATCCATTACGAATTTTATTAACCCTTACGAATTTAATTAAATACGCGCCTTTGAAAATTGGCATGAATCCAACGAGAGATGAATGGGTGACTTCCCGGTAACCACAGACCTTTGGTATTCCCCAGTTAAGAACCCCATACTTATAGTTCACGTTCCGAATTTGGAATTACAGACCGGTCCTAGAGTCGGTGTTAGATCACAAAGCTATGGAGGGGCTCAGCGATGCCAGCACAAGTCAAAGGCTACATAATTCCGGTGCATAATTAACTTGAGATTGGTAACTAGTTTTCGGAGTATTACTATTTAGTAGTAGTTGATGAGTTGGGAGTTAGGCATAGTTCCAGGCTAAGTCTTGACTATCCTGTTAGTCAGTTCTGGAGCGAAAATCCATTAATGCAGAGAAGGAGCTGGATGTAAAATCAACTGCATTACGATTGTAATTTATTAGGAAGAGAAAGTAATAATAGTTCTTACTATGTCTGATGCCTGATTGTTATTTCGTACGTTTGGAAGAAGATTGCCACAACACAAAAATTTCCATATTCTTTTTTTTTTTTTTTTTTTTTAAATAAGAAAATCAAATGTTTATTTTAATATTTACTGTTATAAAAATTTAGTTTAGTTTTATAAAATCATCCGTAAAGACCTTAATGTTCCATAAGTTTCCGATTTGGCCCAATCCAGATACCTATCCTTCCATAACAAACTGCAGAATTATCCAAACCATCTCGTTTAAAACCTTGCTTACTCCTCGATCCCTGATAATCCTCCGAGGCGTCTGAAAAGAAGATGGCCTCGGGACCTTCTAATATAGAACTTTAATTTCAGTTCTACCAATGGGTAGTTTCTCTTCATGTTGTACATGTCATGTTACCAATGTCACATTTACTTGTTGTATTTTCCATTTAATACAGTTGTAAATTTCATTAAAATAAATTTAAAAAAAAAAGTTTAGTTTTATCATATTCGAATGATAAAAGGTTACTAATATTCATATGCGCTTGTTTTAGATGAAAATTTTCTTATATTATAAATAAAATAAGGCTGTGTTTATATATTCACCATATTTATTTTAATTTACATAGCTACGTTTCGGCCGCTAAGCCATCTTCAAGCCATTTTATCCAACCATGCTTTTTGCATGTAGTCCAAATTCAGATTGATTTATAAATAAAAACAGCCTTATTTTATAAAATTACTAATATTCTTTTTTATCAAAAAAATGTGAACATTATTGATTGATTTGCTGTTTTAAACTGAGTTAAGGGGCAGAGATAAACCTTATTATGCTTATATATAGTATAGTTTAAACCATAGGTGGCAAAACTTTTTATCATTAGAGGGAGGCCACAGTAAGATTAGGCAGTCCTTATGGAGGCCGCAACAATTCTTTATATTTTATTATTGCTTTTTTATGTATCACTTATTGCACCGTCAACCAACTAATCTATAGTTTCATAAATCGCTAGTAGTCACGCTTGAAGAAGCGTGACACAATACGTAAAGTTGGAATTTTAAAGGAGAAAACTTTAGTATTAAAGTTAAAACTATAGTTAAACTACAGCGTTTAAACCTATGTGAGTTAGGTCGGTATTTACTAATCTAGCACTTGAATCAATTAATATTTAATTATTTAAGTTACGAAAATTTGAAATTGGATATACGTATATGGGTGCGTGTATTTAGTGATACATAAAAAAAGCAATAATAAAATATAAAGAATTGTTGCGGCCTCCATAAGGACTGCCTAATCTTACTGTGGCCTCCCTCTAATGATAAAAAGTTTTGCCAGCTATGGTTTAAACTATACTATATATAAGCATAATAAGGTTTATCTCTGTCCCTTAACTCAGTTTAAAACAGCAAATCAATCAATAGTACATTTTTAATGGAGCTAAACTATTAAGTTTATTTTTCGATGAAAAACACAGTTATTCCAAATTAGACAAATTCTATTATGTATCAAAAAACCCTATATAAAGTTCATAATGTTCTGATATCACGGAGGAGAAATTCACCGGATTAGTCAATGACTTGATTTTATTGAATGTTCCTTTATGATTCTTTTGCTACTGCGAAAGAATCATAAAGGAACTTAAAATAAATTTTAAAAAATTGGTAAATTCCTTGTAAAATGTATTTTTAATATATATGTGTCATATGATAAATAAACGAGTAGTTAGTAGTTGAGCAACTACATAAACCGCACTAACATAAGATCGTGATATGGCTTTGGATGACGACCAACATCTGACTTGGCGCCAACCTATTCGCTTGGGTAGATTATTATTATTATTGTCTATGAAATTATTTGAGTTATTAATTATGTAAACATTTATATATATTTAAATATAAAATATGTTAGTTATATATTTTTTAAAATTAAAATTTTGATTTAGATCTATGATGGAAGAACTTAGCCAAACTTTGCGAAATTGTGTTGAAAAGTAAATAATTTCTATGCAGAATCGTTAAGTTTTATGCGAAAACGCCTCTTATGAATTCGATTTAACACATTATATCAATGCGCAACTAAATGGTATTAATTATCAGCTAGGTCTTAACCTCACTATAACCTAACGGAGCTTAAATGTCTAATATTCAAAATATCTACACTCTAAATTATATTTGATTAGATTTATTTTAAATAATCAACGGTCTCCCATTGTCAGTAGTAATAAAAACTGGCTCAATGCGAACTATTAGGAGATTCGAATAATGACTAACATAAATGAGAAAAAATGAAAAATCCTTTTTCAGTTTAAATATGAATTTTTGGAAATAATAGTCAGTATATATATAGGTATATAATATATCGTTGGAAAGCTTAGGATCTAAAAAAAAAAATCTAATATTCCGTGATACAGACCCCTTTTTATCAAAGTATTAACATCCGCCTGAAGCTTCATCTGATTGTAACCCACAAATATTATATTTACGAAATTCTTGGAATTGGGGCGTTTTCAATCGAACGACTTTCCACTTGAATCGTAAGATCATATGATCACAAAGTCGAATGAAAAGGTTTAATACAAAAATATTGAATCGTTTGGCGTCACCTCCAACCCGGAAAAATTAAAATAACGAGGTTATACAGGCCAAACGCCCCAATATTTCTGTAGACCATTTTTTTTTTCTATTTTATTATCATATTGTATAATGATTCAAGTGGAAAGCAAATGGGTATTTATGATTTTATTTAGTACCTAATTAAATAGACAAAGTTTGCTAATCTCCAGATTTAAAACTCCCCAATTCTGAGAATTTTCTTAAATAAAATATGGTGTTTTTAAGAAGATGAAGCTATTTACGAAGTTTCAGGCGAATGTTAATAATTTGATAAATAGGGGTCTATACCACGGACTATAATGAATAAAGTCATAGAAGTTAATGAAGAGTGACACAAAGTTAATGACTAAACGTTTTAGTTAATAACGTCAACCTTTATATTATTTTTTTTTTATTTCTTATGACATTTACAACTGTATTACATAAATACATCTAGTAAATTTGGACATAATAGATATAATGACATGAATACACTTTCTGAGTAACTACCCAATGGTAGCACTCTAATTTTATATTATTAAACTGAAAAAAAAGGATATCTATGGGAACGAAATGGAAGTTTCCTAGAAACAAATTAGGAACTTTTAAAATGTATTTTATTCCTGAATATATATATATATATATATATATATATATATATATATATATATATATATATATATATATATATATATATATATATATATATAATCCACTGAATCAAGGTAATGAAATTGTTTAAAAAACTATTTTATTGTTCTTATGTGAGAGTAGTGGAATATAAA
The DNA here is from genome assembly GCA_928085145.1 of Nezara viridula. Taxonomy (NCBI): domain Eukaryota; kingdom Metazoa; phylum Arthropoda; class Insecta; order Hemiptera; family Pentatomidae; genus Nezara; species Nezara viridula. The sequence continues at coordinate 45,083,142 of OV725081.1, forward strand.
AATATTTCATGGAGTGTTCCGTATGAGTAAACCATGTGTCGCTAACCTTAAATAAATTTATTGAAGTTTAATAACTTCAGATCCGATGATATATTTCAATATATGTTGTCTGTTTATTTATTTTTTTATCGGAAGAGGACGTTTTTTATGCAGAAATGTTCGTTTTTTTTTAATATTTATTTTTTAGGGGTCCTTCAACATTAATTTGCCAAAGACCCTAAATGACCTAGGTACTGCACAGCCAATCAGCAATTTTCCCCTATCCTGATAAACTTTACATTGCATCACTAACAAGATTTTTCATTCAGATTCTTATTCTACTTTTCCTATTTGCATGTCATTATATCTATATTCTTATTTTTATTATTATTAACAAAGCTGAAATAATAAGTATAAGTAGGTCGTTTCTAGCTAGCGTGATCAGCAATTATTTACTTAGCAATTAAAAATTTCACTATTAATTAAAAATAATAATGTCAATTAAACTTATATATAGTTTCAATGGAGACGTGAATTGTGAGAATTGTTCCATGACCTTATTATTTAGTTTGATAGATTTTCTCTGATTGTAGTAGAAATTTAACGCTACGGAAACTTTTTTTCTTTTTTAATTAAAAAAGAAAGTTGTAATTGTTCAATTAGCAATACTTTCTTACTGTGAATTTCCGATCGGACAAAGTCTTCCCACTTCAGTTTAATTTGTGCAAATCCTATTTTGATATACTAGAGCATATGGTCTTAAACCGTAAACTGAGGGTCCCCATAATTAGTTTTTATAATTACTTCCTAGTTGTTTTTTTTTATTTACTCAAGTTACTTAACTATTTATTAACACAACGACGTAAAATACATAGGAGATGGGGTCCGCAAAAAAATAGTGTAATAGCTGTATTTAATGAGCAAATTCATGCTCTCATAAGACACTATGCCCCTGCAGAGGTCAAATACCACCAGCTCGACACACAAGTATCCCGGTATTGCCTGAATTTAGACTAATGTTTATTTTAAATAAATAAATTTTAAAATATCATTTTTAGATTATTATAAAATATTACTAAATTTCATTAATTTATATAAATTATAATTCGATATATCGAACGATCAACAGCCGTTTTTACGGTTTAGTTCTGAAAGATTTTTCTTCGGATTCAATTAGTTATAAATTTTATTAGAATATTTATACAAATTAAAAAAAATATATAAATAAAAATTTATTAAATTATTTCTCAGTAATATAATTCAAATATTTCTTACTATTACTTATTATATAATACTTGAGTTCTTTAATATTGTTTTTATATTGGATCTGCTATTGGAGTATAAATGCTAATTAGTTAAAATTTAGAATTTAATCATTTTTAGAGGTAACGAAATGCATATATTCAAAGAGATGAAAAAAAATACTATTTTTCTCCAAACTAATTTATATCAAATGATTCTAAAATTAATTTTTTGATTCTTATGATTAATGCATATTCACTCAAAGTTGTCTATGTTATTTAACAATGATATTAATCGATAATTGACCAAAACTATCTACAATTGTATTTAGCTCCTCTACGAGATGTTTGAAAAATATCAATATATCGAAATATAGATTTATTTTTAAAAATATATCAATTTTTTTTATCGTTACTTCGATATTTAAATTTGAATATTTAAAATTTAAAAAATGGAATAATAAACGAAAATGGTAAATAGAAAAAAATGACATTATTTTAAATTATGGAATGCTTGAATCTCGTTTGAATCATAATGTTTTTAATAATAATATATTTGTTATTGTTATGTATAATAATAATAATATTTTATAAAAATATATTTTTATTAAATTGGTTTAAAGTGAAAATGAAAATGTAAATTCTTTGTATTATTTTAGTTATTAAATAAATTTTAACTTTCTTCATATATTGAAACATGGATTCTTCTCGATTTTTTTACTATTTCCATATATTTGAAATACATTGATAAAATATAAATCCATCCGGATTGATTTTTTACGACTTTGTTTTATTTAAATAAAGAAGAAAAAACGAAAAAAAAAGTTTTAATAAAACTAAAAAAAAAATCAATCATTATTCACAAGAATTGGTTATCATATAAGAACAAAGAAAACTCATTAAAAGAACAAAACAGTGCTTTTCTTAGCAAGTCCATTCGAACACAGATGTGATATAAAATTCTATTTATTCTAGCAGAGAACTTCTTTGATTAAAATTTATTACATCTTGAATCCAAACGAACTCAACTTCAGAAGAAAGAACGCAAAGAAGATTCGTGCCGATCGAAAATACCCTCGAGCTATTCGGTTTATTCGTGTACGAACGTGAAGAAAAGAATCGAATGGCAAACAGTTGCTATTACAAAACAAAAACAACTTGAATTAAATTATCATGCAATACAAATAAATCGATAGGAGAATGCTCCAGTAAGAACTCTCACATTAGACAGTTGTTTTCTAACACATTAGACATATGTGTGACATCAGTATGTGCGAAATATGTTTATTCCAATATACCGTACAATTATCAAGATTTTCTATTCAACACATACGATTGGTGAAACTTTTTGTTTCATAATTGGAGGGACTAGACATTTTTTGATATTTTGTATTGAAATATAATACAATCTGTCACATTTAAGGAAAATAGTAATAGTGATAAAACAGTAGCTCATTAACACTATGTGCAATAAATAAACAGGAAAATAATAATACAAAAAGTAAATGTATATAAATTAAAAGAATCTAAACTAAGCAAAATAACTATCTAAATACGCACAAGATTTTATACATTATTTACAAAATTCATTCACTCAAGATCTCTGAGCCAACCCTATCATCCACTCCTGGAAGGAAAGTCAGGATTCTAGGAGATCCCTCGCCCCTCACTCAGGCGCAAAATAAAAAAATATATGACATATCAAAACGTCATAAGTATCCCATGGCAACCATATCACCTAAGAGACTTTAGAGAAGGACAACGGTTTATCTCGAAAATAAGACATTTTTGGAATTTAAATATTTCCTTTGTAATTACATCAAATCTTGATATATATGTCAAAATCTTCAAAAAATGATTTATCCGTTCTCGATCCATCAACTTTTGAAACCTCCTAATTTTCTAATAATTTTAATTGTGATAGTAGTAAGGGTTTAAGTTTGGAAAATAGAATTCACTTCTCCACCAAATTCTTTTTTTTTTTTTTGACACCTTATTTATCAAAATCCATTACAGCTGAGAGCTGGAACTACCATATTTTATATAGTGTAGAATTCCAATTAAATTATTCGATTTAACTGTTATTAAAAAAATCTTCTGTTTACGATCCATGATAAACACACAAAAACCCATTTAAAACACACATTTACCCATGGCTACTTCGAACACAGGTGCGTTGATGGTGCCAATAAACATCGATAAGATAAAAGAACAATTCAAATATTGTTTCAGCCTAACGATAGATTTTGAAACTGTACAGAAGTATCATAAATGGGTTAGCGCAAATATTTTAACAGTTATACAATAGTATGAGATGGATAAAAAGATGTTTCCTCAAGCTGAGGCATAGTCGAGCACCTTTGAATTTATATTCCGAGCAGCCAGTGACAACTAGATCGTGATGCCCATTGCGGGGTCAAGCGCAGCCATCTATATCCACGGATCTGCCTCGCACTTCCTTCCGTCTCTTCTTCAATACTAAAACTCATCCATCTTTATATTCTTAGGCATCGCCTTAGCTCGCGGTTGGATGATCACATCCACTGCTATTACAAAGCTAACGGTTACAGCGGAAATAAAAAAAGAAGCTTTACATATATATTGCAGTATGGGCTGCAATTTAAAAAATTTACTTATGATTTGATTCTCGAAATCTTTCAATTCTTCTTCATATTACAGATTGCATATATATCGTTCTATCCGTTTCCATTTTGGTTTATTATTTTCAATAATGAACCATTGTAATCGTCCAAAAAATTCAAAAAATTAACCTTCCATCAAAATTTCAGGTTTTACGTTTCATGATAAGTAGACTTTGAAAAACGAATAAAAATTTATATGTCCATCCGGCGTCCGAGGACCGAGGACCGATTGTTTTCAAATTTGGAATCAAAGTCAGAGGTTACCCGAGGATGATCCTTCTATCTCGACATCACTATCTGCCTTTTTCTTCAAAGATGGCGGCCGAAAAACCTGTGTTGATATAGACTGTACTCGTCGACGATCTTCAAATTTATTTATGTATCCTACTTCAACGAAAAGAAACTGGATATAGTAACGAGGGGTAGTAAAATTAGATAAAATCATATATAGTTATTTAAAAGATTACGAAATTTACTAAAAAAAAAACAGCTTAAAATCGGACAATTTAGAGCAAAGATGTGGTGTCTAAATATTTGTTTATATGTTCTACTGCAAAGGTTATATCCTTTGTTTTGGTTTTTGATTTTTGAAAGCGTTACTGAAGTAATGCAATTTTTTTCCTAAAGAACTCAAGAAGTATACACTTTTTGGATTATGGATATTTAAGAATTATACTAAAAAAACTCATTGAAATAGGACACTTTGGAGCCATGATATGATGTTCTAAATATGTTTTATATGATCTACTGCCAAGCTTATATCTTTTTTTTATATTTTTTTTTTACGTTTTACTTCAATTGTAGCAATGTTGTCTTTTTTTTTTTAAAGCAAATTATCAATGATATTAAAGAAAATTATATAGGCCAATGATAGGAATCCCTTTTTATTTATTTTCGGTAGTCCTGCATGGAAATTAATCTTAATTTTGATGTTAAATTGTTTGGAAATAATAAACCATTGTAAAATAATTTGCAGCGTTTTTTAATTTTTTTTTTTTATTTCGAAGTGGATTGAAAGCTCATACTCCAGAGCTCTTTCTCTTCATTAGAGATCCTCTCAGGCCACCAGATCCTCAGGATTCCTCGCAAGCAACGGTTGATGAAGGTCTGAAGGGGTCGGGTAACGGTTTCAATCGCCTTCCATGTTTCTCTGTTTCTGATAAAAGTTAACTTATGATCTGATCCTCAAGCTAAAATTGATTTGGAGACAACCTTCATGACTTTCGACGTATATCTCATTCGATGCAACCGAATTAAATCAGTTCTTCTATACATTAAAGATTGTATAATTAATACTAAGTAAATGTTTTTATTTACTTTTTTGTATATATAAAATCTCCGAACACCTCACTCGGACTAGTATTTTGGCACATTAAAAAAAATAATGTCCTTGAGTTCTCAAGTTTCGTTCCAGGAAAACAAAAAAAAAAAAAATTATTCTGTGGTCGCCACTTGAATAATCTCAGCATAATTTAATATTTAAGAATAATATAATATCTGCAGGAGGCATCCAAATCTCGAAAACGTGGAGAAAAGTAAAAAAAAAAAAAAAAAAGAATTAGAAGATTAAAACCTCTTAACTTATTAGATGAAGCTCGAACTAAAATTTGCTGATTAAAAATCCTAAATATTTGAAATGTTTTTTTCAAAAATTTAAGATACAACCAATCGAAATTAAATGGCCATGCAGTTGATTATATTCAAAAAAATAAAATGAATAAATAAAGTTTTTTATTATAATGTTTGTTTAAATAAGTTCTATTATTTTGATAATCATAATTAGAAATGCATGGTGGGAAGAGTAAAAATGTATTTACGTCTTATAAAACCTTCATTTTACTTAATTGTGTTAATTATAATAAAATTGCGGAAGAGAATCCACATATTTTATGTAACAAACAAAAAACAAAAAAAGCTTCTTCCAATACTGAATTGAGGTTTGAATGAGAGCCTTGTAGAAAAAATACAGGGAACTTAATCAAGGAGAAAGGTTTCAGTCATAAATCTCTAATCATTCACAGTATTCATTAAACTTATCGATCTTCTTTTTTTACTATGAAGAGCATAAAAGTCTATTTTTTACTGGTTAATTACTATTTAAATAAAAAAATCATGTATTGTATCAGGTTTTCCATGTAGAATAGAAAAGAACATAATTCTGGAATAAATCTAATGGAAAAAAAATTTGAATAAAAAAAAATACATTATTTTTAGCCTAAAGACCGATAACATTAAAAAAAGTAAAAGTTATCGAAAATATATTGAAGATAAATAAAGAATCGTAAAACAACTGTTTTTTTTTTCTATTATAATTACAACAAACTTATTTATTCGCTACTTAAGAGAAAAAAAAAGAAATAAAATAACAAAAGAATGGAATAAATTAATATACTGCCGTTGGTAAATAAAAAGTCCTAAATATACAAAAAAAAATGTATAATGAAAATTATTTAATACATACATAATCGTATATAGAGACATTATAAAAATAAATAAAGTAGAGAAAAAAAAATGAATTCTGCACAAACACATTGATCGAAAATAAACAGCACATTTATATGAATACAAGTGTATAAAGTAAATGAAGTAATTGAATGGTATACTCTATTTAAGGAAAAGAAATTAACACTAAAAATAAAAATAAAATAATAATAAATCAAATAAAAGTAAATAAATTAAATTTCGAAAAAAATAAATAAAATTCTTTTAATATTCATAGCAAAAATCATCACAAACGCTGCAAGTTAAATATATAATCATATTGTTACAATACTCATATTAAAATGTTATTTTATAAAACATTGATATTTATTGAAGAGAGGCAACAAAACTCAGTTTGCTTCTTCTGACAAAAATTGTAGATACAAATACAAGAAGCTACATGACATATTCTCGATCATTATTGGATAATCTTAAAAAAAAAGAAAAGAAAATGGTTCTGTGACCTGTTCATTCAGTTAAAAATTAATGTATATTTATGATTTATTCATAAATACACATTAATTTATAATTATAAATATCATCCATAAATTACTTTTGCGTAATATCAATAAACAAACTGTATAATTATATAATGGGAAAAAAGGCTATACAATTCAAAATTTTGAAAAACTTTAATAAAGAAAAAGTTAATTATGTCGGCCTGTAATATTTGTCCTCAAATGAAAATTAAACATTTATACTCTTATTGAAGGAAGCTGACTGTTCTACATATATGATAATGTGATAAATATTCAGGACGCTGTCTTTAAAAAAAAAATTTTTAATTTTTTATTTTTGCGAACGTTTCAACCCAAAGTACTCACTGGTACTTGAACACCCTCAGTGCTCAAACCACGCCCTGAAGATGACCCACATGTTTGGGTTGAAACGAGGGCACAAATAAAAAATTACAATTTTTTTTTTTAAACGACTGCGTCCTGAATATTTATCACCCATGATTTATACTCATAGTACTTTTTTCAGTAATTTCTTTTTTTTCTTCAGTAGTCCAATTCTGAAAGAAAATTACAAAACACAATTCTGAGTCATGGTTTAGTCAAATCGTTAAATATAGCAAGCACCACAAATCATGTAACCTGTTTTTCCACTGGCGTATACTAATACCAGTTTTATTTTTATAATTTATTTATTATCAATTTTTTTAATGCTCTTTGAATATATCAAGAAGGAATGAATATGTAATGGGATTAATCGCTCTTATTCCAATCATCAAATATCCACTGATTTTTTATCTTACCTAGAAAAATAAAAACTGCATTTAGTACTAATACTCTGTAATATTCTTTTAATACTTCCGACTCGTTTACATCTTATGCAAGCTAATACACCTGACACTGAGGTTAGCACAAGGTCAGAGAATAATCCAGTATAAATCTATTCACTCTCACGGTAAATAGTAAATTCCATTGATATTTTTTATTTAGTTCTTAAATTAAACTCTAATTTTAATTAATTATTCCATATCTTATTCGTACTCCACAATTTCTATCCTCAAGTTTCCATAACGTACCCAAGAATCCTTATGGAACGTTTATTTTCCTATCTTCTATGTTTATTTTTCTTTCCTATGTTCAGGAGTTACTCAGGGATCGAGCATATATCCTCTACTTTTCAGATCATTTAGTAATTAAAATTGATTAATTGATAGAGGCTCAAAAATTGATTGACTTTATCCCTTAACTCGGAAAAACTATCATTTGTTAAAAACAAAGAACGGCCATTGGAGTAAAAAATTCTAAAACCGAATTAAGGGACCGCGATATTCAATTCAAATCAAGTCTCATTCAAATAAACATTTTTTTTAATAAAACGCTTCCCAATAATTATTTTATTTTTCATTCCACTCCACATCAATTTTTACTAAAATATGAATATAAACATTTTATTAAAAAAAACAACGAACAATAAAATGTACTTTCGTGAATAGAGAAAGTAGATAATGTATTTTGTTTTATGGATCGTACTCCTCATATTCTGACAATATCATAAATAATTTTACATCTTTATTACGAATATATTAATATTGTCGTGTGTCTAATAAATTAGTAATATTCAAAAATATATAATATAATAAAATTGTTGTGAATTACAGAACTTACATTATATTTTTTTATGCATGTTAACTAATTAAATAAAATTATTTCAACATTCCTGACAATTATATGCCGTTATAACAGCTAAGTATTTATATAGAGAGTAAATTAATAATAATTTTACAATCTTAATTACCTTTCTTTTGTTTTAATTCAATTCAATTTCGTAGCTCTATTCAACTATTATAATAAATTAATGTATGAATTGTTAACATATAAACTTTTATATTAATCCTATTTCGAATTTTCCAATATGAGTGCGAGTAATAATCTTGGGTCTTCTTTACTTAAGTATCGCCTGTCTTTGTTTAGTAACAGTTACTTTTAGTAACTTTTTTTAGGATAACAAGTATTATTCAGAAAACATATGCCATAAAAGTTTTATTAGAAATTAATATTAGACAATAGATAAACACAAAATAGGATTGCGAATAACACATATTCGGAGAAATGACAATTTTAATGGGGCCTAACATTTCCCATAGCTTGTAAAATTTCATTTGATGTCCTCGAGAACATTTCGTTTTTCTGTGTAATATTCTTTTTTTTTTCATCATTTTGACGCTCTTCATTTGTGATGAATAATGTTACTAAATTTTAAGATGTACAATATTTTTTTGAATTTCACACTCACAATAACCCAATAAAAAATTACGTTCATGATTCGGATTATAACCTCACTGCTACAGACATAATAATTTATTAAGTCGTGTTTATTTGAAAAATTTGTAACAGTTCTAAATAAATGACAAAAAAGTAACTGGCGTAATACATGTTACCTGTATGCTTTTTATATCATACCTACCTAATAATTAAGTAAATAGTGTAGTGTTGTATATTATTTTTTTAGTCTGTCAACTTAAATTAAATACATAACATAAACTTTCACCGAAACGTCATTTAAAGTTCAGTTCTTAGTGTTTGTATTTCATCACTGATCGTAGTGATCAGTAACCCTCCCCCTCGACCAACTAATCTCTCAATATAAAAAAATATTTAAATATGTATGCTATACAATTGGGTTACATTATAGTCCGTGGTACAGACCCCATTTTAATAAATTATTAACATCCGCCTGAAACTTCGTAAATAGTTTCATCTCATCGTAACCTACAACTATTTTATTTACGAAAACTCCTGGAATTGGGGCGTTTGCGATCTGGAGGGTGGGAAACTTTGTCTATTTAATTAGGTACCAAAAAGTCGTAAATGCCGATTTACTTTCTTCTTGGATAGAAAAATAATTTTATCACAAAGTAGAAAAAAACAGTAGTCTTCAAAAATATTGAGCCGTTTAGCTTGACCTAAACCCCCAAATTTTCAAAATAATGAGGTTATATAGGACAAACTGCCCAATATTCTTGTAGGCCACCTTTTTTATAGATGTTGAGATCAATTTATCTTACGATCCAAGTAGAAAGCAAATCGGTATTTACGAGTTTTTATTACCTAATTAAATAGACAAAGTTTGCCCGCCTCCAGATTGAAAACGCCCCAATTCCAAGAGTTTTCGTTAATAAAATAGTTGTAGGTTACGATGAGATGAAACTATTTACGAAGTTTCAGGCGGATGTTAATAATTCGATAAATAGGGGTCTGTACCACGGACTATTACTCAACCAGATCATTTGACATTCACGCTTGTCAGTATTTCTAAAATGAATACGCACTGACCCTCAAATTTGAAACTAAAAACGATACCGTCGTATCGTCGCCCCGCAATCTCAAGAACAAAGGCACTAAATACGACTAATGAATATTCCGCTGAGCCCGGTGGCCCTCTCGGAATAATTTCATGTCATAACTGACTCACAATGCCATGGTTTTTCCGACAATTCGGTCTGGAGATATAATGAGGTGCTAAGAGATAATGGCTCCATACCACAATCTGAATCAGAACTAGCCATAATTATATTAAATACCTCACGATCGTTCGGTCGATTGTGTTGCAACCTTTTGCAATATAAGTTTTATATAATTTATTGTTCATCCACTTCCAGTTTGTCATTTTAAAATTGTAACCAAGATTAAGGAAGCCTTGGAAAAAATAGAAACCTTCTTTCTTTTATTTCTTGAGACTGATTTTTCAATTCCTAAATTAAGCATGTGCATGTGCACTGGACTATCGTTTTCTTGTATGTTTAGATGTGACATAGCATACCATTATATATAATAATAGAATAAGTATCTTTTATGTGTTACCTTAAGTATTATTTAATTACCTTTAAATTGTGCATAGTAATTATGTTTAAATTTTCTCTTTTCTTTTGTTATATTTATTTTGCTTGCACATAGTATTCTGTAAATATTTTATTTTCTGTAAACAGATCTCTTAACTTGAAATACCTTAGTTTGCTACTTTATAAAAAAAAATCCATGACAGCATAAATGTTTTATCATGGCCAATAATAGGTAAGTACCTTATATTCTCTATATATATCTCTTTAAAGATTAAAGGCAAGAAAAACCCAACGAGTTAAAATTTCAATAGAAAATTATACTTAATAAGAATTATTTTATCTCTTTTTATTTATTCTTTTTTGTTTTGGTCATAAAATACATAAGTTAATCTTAACAATTTAATGTTTCATGGATGCCAAATGGTATTAAAAATTATTTAATGGTTTTATTTAGTCGATCGATCATGGTATTAATTAATTATGTCGCCGATAAATGTTTAGTTAAGCATTGCATTTAGAGATAGAGTGAACTCACTGGACCGTTCCGTTGTACTTTCAAAAACAAAACAAACAAAAAAAAAAACCTAAATTTTCTTTCCAGAGATAATAATAAATAATAAATGGGAACCGAATAGATAATAACAAATACATTATTATCATTTTTTTTATTTTGAAGGCAGGTTCATACTACAAAATAAGTCATCTATCTCAAAATATCTTAAGTACGTAGGGTAAAGGCACCTATTGTTAACACGTTAGCAATTATTGACACTCGTAACTTAAATTTTATAAAATAGGCGTTCAGGTTAATGTAGGATTTCAAACTTGGCTCCCTTTCAAAGCCACATTAATCAGCCTATGAAGGAGCGCCAAGACATGAACATGAACGTTAACCCTCAATATATATATATTGATTGTAAATTGAAATCATATTTTTATTTTCATGATTACCTCCTCTGACTACTACGAAGCTATTTTAATATCTATGTAAACAAATACAATTCTAAAATTAGCAAAGGTTTTAATTGATTCAGAATAGTGAAAAATAAACTACCAAGCATAAAACATCACTATCTATGGTATAACCTGACTGTTTTTTCCTCCTATTTGCATGTGTATATATATTCGTTTATGCGTTATATGAAATCACCAGTGCCTTTTTAATAGCTTACAATATTTTCAGACGGTTATAGCTATTAATCTGTTCTTATAGGTGTTAACATAATTTTTTCGTCTAAAACGGTTCTCAATAATCGATTTATGTAGTATAAAAAAAAAATTCGAAACGTATTCGTAGTTCCTAAACAGTGCAAACAAACTTTTCGGCTTTATATATTAGTATAGGTAGATAACTTTAAAAACACAAATACATGTTAAGACCTATCGGATATTAACTCAGGTGCTCAAATAGCAGCTCTACATGCTGAATTTTTCATTCAGCAATCAGCACAAATATACGTTAATAAACCCATAAAAGCTTTATTTTGAACCAGAACTTCAATTTGGGAAGAAATTTCATTTTTTTATACATATGTACTGGTAACTAATCTTTCATGGCTCCACCAATGGTTAATAAGGCTTGAGCCACTTGAAAACTACTGTCACACACACACACAAAAGGCTGAATAAAGGATCTTCTTCTTCTGGAGAACTTGATTTCAAGACAAGGAGAGGTCTTGGAAGCTCGTCTGCTTTTTTTTATCCATTGTTTATTCAATCATTGTTTTTGTTTATTACTTATCAGATTTACTAACCGTTATTATATTCTTCTAAGAAGCTATTATATTTTCTCCATCTTTAAGTTCTTTAGCAGGTCGTTAAATGGGACATACCACATAAGCGTAGATTTACTACCATTCCAAACAATGACATTACCATTTCTTGATGAATCAATAAATCGAGGAATTTATTTATGTCACGGTTTGTCAGCAGCTGATAATTTTGCATTTTAAGGCAGAAAAACAAGAATCTGGCCTTAGACAATAACGTCTCCAACATGCTAGGAATAGGAATGGCATTCTTTGTGGCAGTAGTTCACCCTTTGCGTCTTTATACATTTATATGCTAGCCAGCGATGGAATTCCACCCCGCATTTCTATGTTGCTACTATCTTGATCTTCCTTGTAGTGATGGCAACAATGTAAATTGTCTTATAAATTATCCTGATGCGTTTAGTTGAGTGGACTACGATACCTAAGGCACTTTTGATATGTTAATGGAGTTTTCCTGATCAGTGAAATGTATGCTTTGATATAATTCTAAATTTATATATACCTTCCTTAATATGGTCCAATCCCTTATGAATTTTGTTGATATAATTTGTAACATAATTTAAAAAAATAAAATAAACATTTTTAAAAATCTTTAGCCATGCAGATGAGGGATTTATGGGCCCAAACCGAAAATTATACTTATCAGTTGTTTCTATTCAATACCGTAAGTCTATCATTTTTTGTGTTTGATTAATAGTTACTTAACAATAGCATGATTCTTCTGCTCTCTCCCTCGGTACGGGAAAAATCCTGTGTAGTCTAAAAAGCAAGGAAGGGGAGAAAAAAAATCCAAATTATTATTTAACAATATCCAAATTCAAGCACCCTCACAACTTAATCTCACTATTAGACGTGAGACTTGGAAAATAATATTATTATAACATGTTGCTCAATATGGAACTCCTAACAATAAAGTTCTAGCCAAGAAAAAATAAATAAATTTATCAATAAATTAAATTAAATTTTATGTGTTTGATAGGGTCTGGCACTCGTGACTGATGTACAAAATCCGTAAATTCCTACAACCTACATATTTCCTCTGTTAAAAATGATCCATCAACAGCATTCCAAACTCTCCAATCACATATCACAAACCTTGAAGAATGGTGTAAAAACTCATGAAATGAAATAAATTCCAATAACTAACATCAAATTACCTTTACCCTGCGTCGCAAACCTATGACCTCCTGTCCTACAGTATACTTTAACAATTCCCCAATTATCCCAGTTGAACAAATCCGTTACCTAGGACTCCACTTGGACAAACGATGGACAAACACATTGAAACATTGAAACACATTGAATTGGACAAACACGTGGAATCCTCATACGAGACTGAAACGACAAGAAACCGCTCTTTGTTTCCGATTACTATAGCACTTACTAGACAAACGCTCTAAGCTTTCTATCAATTACAAACAACTCATATATATGACAATAATAAGACCTATTTGGACTTACGGAATTGAGGTTTGGGGCTCCACTAAACCATCGAATTCCTCTCTTATCCAATCCTTACAGTCCAAAGTCCTTCGTAAAATCCTCAACGCTCTTTACTTTGTCATAAATAAAATCATTCATAAAGACCTTGATGTTTCATGTGTTTCCGATTTGGCCCAATCCAGATACCGATCCTTCCATAACAAACTGCAGAACCATCCAAACCCTCTCGTTTCAAACCTTGCTCCGCCACGATCCCTGATAACCCTCCGAGGGGTCTGAAAAGAAGGTGGCCTCGTGATCTTCTTGTGTAAATTTGTTATTTGAGTGCTATCAGTGGGTAGTTTCTCAACAAGCGATTTCATTTTATTATATTCCTGAACGCACATTTACTAGTTGTATTTTTCTATAATACAGTTGTAAATATCAATAAATAAAAAAAAAATCATAAAATCAAACGATCTAGATCTTTTCCTCTTTAGTCCATGGCATAGCCCCCTTTATGTCAAATTATTAACATCCCTCTGAAACTTCGTAAATAGCTTCATCTCATTGTAATCTACAATTCTACAAATTCTCGGAATCGAGTGGGGTTTCAATCTGGAGATAGAGAAACTTTGTCTAATCGATTAGGTACTATAAATTCATAAATACCCATTTGCTTTCTATTTGGATGGTAAGATAATTTGATCACAAATCGATAAAGAAAGATGGCCTACATAAATATTGGGCCGTTTGTCCTATATAACCTCGTTATTTTGACAATTTGGGAATGTAGGTCACGCCAAACGGCTCCATATTTTGGAAGGCCACTTTTTCCTTGTCTTAGTGCTCAACTTATCTTACGATCCAAGTGGAAAGCAAATGGGTATTAATGATTTTTTAGTACCTAATTAAATAGACAATGTTTGCCGACTTCCAGATTGAAAACAGCCCAATTCCAAGAGTTTTCGTAAATAAAACAGTAGTAGGTTACGATGAGATGAAACTATTTACGAAGTTTCAGTCGGATGTTAATAATTTTATTTTAAAAAAAGGGTTTATACCACGGACTACTTCGTCTTAATTTCAATCTATAAGCAACTTTAAGACTTTGAATTAGTTACTGAAAATTCCGTAATAGATTACAAAAAAAATATATTAAACAAGATTATTATGAATTTCATCTCTTCTTTAATGGGTATTTTATACATCTAAAAAATAAATAATTATTATAATATTATAAATTTATTCCAATGTTAAAAAAAACATCAGTAGTGTTGACGTATGTGTATATTGATGAAAATGGCTTTGAGGAAGCTAAACCGCAATTTCCTCCGTCTTCTACATTGAGTAATGGATGGATACATGTCTGCAATACTAATACTGATCTTTATTCTTGAACCAGATAATTTTATTTGCTAACCTTATTTTTCGACGGAAGCTTATTTCAAAAATAGAAATTATGACTAAAATTATGACTAAAATTATGATTGTATTTGGATGATTTAGATGAATAAACTTGTTTTGGCGTGCCATATTTGTTATAAATCTATACGGAAGCGGTATTACAGTAACCATATGATGGACCACAAATTAAAAATTGTCATTAAAGTATTATTTTCGCTATATAGTTTATTTAATAGTACTTTAGAAATGAAAATAATTTACCACTTTTCCTTATATCATTCAGAGAAATCTTAAAGGGGTTTAGAAATCAAGGAACAAATTTTTGTTGCGTGTCTGTCTGTATATTTTTATGTAACATACAAACCAATGTTTTAAAAAAGTTTGTCTAGAGCTAGCCCAAGTTAAGGATTAGTGTAAATTTTATGCTCCATTATCAACTTTATTTATTATTTTATAGTATTGGAGTAGAGTATACTTATTAAAAAAGTGGAAAATTTAAAATGTAAGCAAAATCTTCATATTTTGTTGGATGCTTTTATTTCATAATTTTATTTTAGCTGGTTCCCATTAGATGGAACGAAAGAAGGAATACATTAGTATTCCAGATAGTTTATTTAAAAGAAATTCTTAAAAGAGGAGGATAAATGTAATGACATATTTCGAAATAAACTACTGAAATATTAAATTTGTCATAATTATGTAAAGGTATATAATGCATAGTCAAATAAATATACTTACATTTTAATGGTTTTTATTTATTCTAAGAATATTAAATTATGATCGCACACCAGAAAAAAAAAAAATTTTACGCCTGTTCAACGACTTTTTATTTAAAATATTTAATAAATAAGTAATTGGAAAGATAATTGTGTTTCTTTGAAAATATAATTATATCATAGATTTTTTTATATTTTCCAGTCTATAATTTCCATTTTTTTTTTCCAAGTACAAAAAAGATGATAAGTTGTTCATCTTGCATTCAACAAATCTAATCACTCGTTGCTTATTTGACCGTTTCTAATTCTATTGTTTCTGGTTATCATATTATAATAATTTCCTGAATGTAACCACTGACCAATGCAGTGAAAATATCACACCATCTTTATCTTCTCATGAATTAATTTATTTTTGAATACATTTTAATTTATTATTAAATAATTATTTCTTGTAAATATGAATAGAATCAATTCTTTTTTGTATCTTAAAATTGTTCTTTTTTATTATTATTGACAATATCAAAAATTCTAGTAAAAACACAAAACAAAATTGGCGCCCGCTACTTAACTATTAGCGCACGAATTAATTAAAGAAAAGGTTTGGAAAACCTTTCCTTAGAATAATACATTGTAGAAAAGTATTTTTATTTAATTATGACCAAATATTCTATGTGGACTTAAGAAACAGAGAAAACATCACTAACAATATTCGAAACCCTGAAGATCGAGTATCGTGAAACATTTATTACTAATTTTGTAATGAATAAAAATATTATAATGAAAGAATTAGCTAGCTATATATAGAACATTGATTTATTTTATTTTTTATTTTGTTCTTTTGAAATTTGTCATTTATATTTGTGTTTCGTTGTGTGCCCAATATAAATGACGAAGAAGATATGCTGAACCACTTGATAGACGTTTTTATTTCCATAACAAACACTTTTTTTCTTAATTTAGAACTAATTTCTATTTCTCGGGATGGAAACATTCAGTTCTGTTCTTTCCTAAAGAGAAGATTCTAAGGTCGAAGACAACTGTCCTTTTGATTCTCCTCCTAATAGGACTTTCATCGCCATCTCTCGCACGATTCGGAACGAAGCAATTTTATTTCTAGGTCGCATCCTACTTCTCCTTTTAAACTGGCATCTTTAATTGGGCTGTTGCCTCTGATATAAAAGTGTTTTTTTATAGAATCGAAAATTGATTTTAAACGATATTTAACCCGTTTCTCATGAATGACGATGCAACTTTCTTTAAATACAGAATTTCGCTTATCATCCCTTAATCACTCTGTTCACTACTAAAGAAAACCGTTTAGTTCTTTTTGAAAAGTTTTATTAATTAGTATACATATTTATATGAACTTTACAGATAAATGATATAAAAATTAATGTTGTACGTTACTAGAAAAAATAATTTTATAAAAATTTGATTAGAAAAAAAACCAATATCAGGAATTGAGAAATCCTGTATATCCTAAGAGAATGTTCTTTCATATCTACTTTTTTTTCTCCCCTTCCTCACCTTTTATGCTATACGGGGTTTTCCCGGGCCATGGGTGAGGGCGGGGGATTAATACCAGAGTTAAAAGATCCACCGGCACAGGGACGGGAACTCATTAAACTCAGCATTTATATTGTCGTCTTTAACTTGGTTGCCGGATAACGCGCGGTGATGTGCAGATGCGTTAGCCATTTGTCCCTATCATGACAGGTGCGGATAGATATATGAAGTTAAAAAAAATGAACACAGATCATCACGATCTTAAATATGACGTGATAAAACCAATACGATTTTGAAAATAACAACATATTTTTTCAGTGTTTTGAGCTCAATTTGTTTCAAAACATTCATGAGATCTCTCAGTTATTTAAACCATTTAACATATAAATCGATCGAGCAGTTCGCTAAACATGTCATTACATACCCATTATTAGGTATTAATTAAAAGGCAATGATTAAAGGACTGATTAAGTTCATTTTATACGACAATTTGTGCTGTTTAAGCCCAAATTATTTCAAAACACACACGAGATCTTGCCGAATAATTTAATGGCAATCAAACTTAAAAATCTATCCTGCCGTTGGCTCTAAATATCGTTAAGTACATTTTTACAAATCGATTAAACAAATTTTATTCAATCACGGGTCATTGTTTCTTAATTATTAATTCGTAATTTAACCTAAAATAGTTTCAAAACACTCATGTGATCACGCCGATGATTTTCAGCAATTGATCTTATGATTCGAACCAGTCATTCGCTAAACAAATTGTTACGTACCTTTGAGTGGACAACCCTAACTCACAACACTTCGTGTTTTCTTCGCTATACTAAGTAATAATATCTTTTTCGTGAGTATTTTTTCCCAGAAAGGCGTAAAAGTATTAATAGGTTTAGTTGTAAGTTTTAAATGTTATTTTTTTCTGTTTAACTTTTGTTGAAAGATAATTGCATATAGTTTGGTGGTGTGACATATTTAATATTTATTACACAAATATTTAGGTTCAAAGCATAATATTAATAATAGATAGTGATGGAGAGATAAGTATATGTTTTGCATGCTAAAAATATCACGAGTGGTCCTACCGCCTGTTACGGAGATAACATGCTGCAAAACACTTTAACAGATGATTATCGTTTGACTCTTTCATGTTAAAGCCGACACAGTATTGTTTTCGAAGCGGTTCTCACGAATACCATAGATCTGTTATGTAGCTCTAAGCTTCGAATTTTGTAAAATGAAAAACAAATCTCCTTCTAGTACGACGTGCAACCGTCGTCACTTACCAGATAAAGATAGTATTTTTCCTAAGCTTTTATCATTTCGGTCCATCGAGAAGTATTCCTACCTGTAATATCTTGTAGTTTCTACCTCCTCAAGAATACTTTTGCATAACACCGCCATTCGAAGCGACAAACCGCAAGGAACTACATCATCAGGGATCCGAACTGTTGTAATGGAGAAACGAATTACTGGTTAGAAAATAATGCGGGTACCTCTGTGGCTATTTACCTCGGGAAAGGATGTCTCGAAATAATTGACCGGAAAGTGAAAATAGTATTGGGTCATTGCGATGGAAGCCGGGTAATTAAAAGAACTAAACCTCACTCAACTCAATATAAATAGATGCGTTGCAAGATGGTCGTCCAACAAATAATCTTTAAAGGTAGAACGATCATAACTTGGCAATATTATTAATATGGGATTTGCATAGATATAATCGGAGGACCGGAAAACATGATTAAATTTGTTCTATTTGTTGCTAATAAAAAATAAAAAAAATAAAAAAACTGTACTACTACAACTAATGAAGTGTTCTGTACTATGTTCAGGGAGTCAGTTCTACAATCTAAGGGTTCAGTGCTAGATTAAGAAGTGCTATTTCAAGTCCAACGGTTGCGTAGGGGAGAGATTGGGCCAAGATCACGCTCACCAGATATTCCTCTTAGTTAATTATTTAATTAAGCGTACCCATGTTATAGAGGCTAGATGTGTTCCACAAGGATCTTTCGACCCCGAAGTCGATCCACGGCTGGTAAAACAGAATAAATTATAAACTGCACAGCCCGGTTCGAACCTGGATTCTAGAGCTTAGTGGGCCAGTGCCAAACTCACTGAGCTACTCCGATCCCATCCCTTGCTAATAAACTAACAAATAATGTAGTGAGTTATATTATTAGTGAGGAGCTACAACTGTGTGACAAGTTCTAACCTACTCAACCAACTTCTTCCAAAGATCTCAGTCTCTCTGGCAGCAACATTCAAGTCTCTGATATAGTTCGAGTATAATAGTGGGTATATAATAATTCAAGCGTCCTTTTCCACACTGTTAGAACATCGAAGAATTCGCCGTTCATATCCAACTTCTTCCAGAGAGCTTCTCTGTCAGCAGCTTCATTGGCAATTCTTCGTCTCCCATTCGGTTCTTTGCCGCACCTTCTTCTTCGTTCATTTTTTTATATATTACAGATTCTTATCTTACAAACATCTGAAGCTCCTGTTAAAAATTCTTCAAAATTATTCATGTTTGAGACTATAAGACTACTGGGCAAAAGATATATTTTCGTTTGTCTGAAGAGGTGCTTGTTCACAAAGTCATTTCCGTTTATTAGCCAAAGTAGTCCTATTATTGATCCCATTTTAATACCCTTGGCTGTGTTACATTCGAACACAAATACATGAACACAATTTTTTTAAACAACGTTTGAGTTCAAATTTATTATTTTTAATCAACTGGAAATACAGATAAATGAAACAGTGATATTTTCAATGCAAAAGTTGTTGTCACAGTAAAATTATACAGCATAGAATCCGACTTTTCTGTTCTGGCTTCATGATAATTTATTCTTCTTCTTCTTTAACTTCTTCGTTGTGCCTTTCAGCTCTGAGTTAAGTTAATACCAACGTTTTATACATTTCATGTTTTTATTCCATATCAAACTAAATACTTTTTTCTATATGAATGCGTTTATTAAAGTAAACTAGGATATTTGAGACTATGGAGCCAGAAAATAAATCTTAAGAATAAGTTACTAGAGCTGAGATGAGGTCCGTAGCGAATCACTATTTTAAATTATTTTTGTATATATATTTTTTAGTACTACATAATCCCTATATATAAATGAAATATGCATTTCATTTACTAATTATGTGATTAATTTACCTCCAAAATGACAATACTTTGCAAAAAGGCTCTATTCTGAAAAGAATCTTCGTCTAAGTCGTAATTTTTCTTCTGTTAACGCGAAAACACTACGTCTACTGAGAGACTATAGGTACGTATTTGAAAACTAATAAATTTCCGCTTCAGAATTAATGGGAAATTCTCTAGATCTGACCTACGAGGGGAGTGGCTTTGGGGCTGAAGCCCCCTCCCTCTCCCCCAAATTGGTAAAATATAACCATGTTTTATGGAAAAAATATTAAAACATTATCTCTTAAAGTATTATTGTTCGTGTAATTACATTTAAAAGGAATTTAGGAATCACTTAAACACCATTTCATATAGGTAGTTAGTTCCTTTCTTTTTTTCTAAAGTAATTATCGTTATTTTTATGAAAAAAAAAACTTTCGGGCTGAAGCTCCCCCCCCCCAATGGTAAAATATAACCACGTTTTATGGAAAAAAAGAACTCTTAAAGTATTATTGTTCGTGTAAGTACATTTAAAAGGACTTTAGGAATAACTTAAACACCATTTCATATAGGTAGTTAGTTCCTTTCTTTTTTTCCAAAGTAATTATCGTTATTTTTATGGAAAAAAAAAGGTTTCGGGTTGAAGCCTCCTCCACAAAATTAAATCCTGGATCCGCTAGTGGATCTGACCAGGATTAGCTAAGAAACAGCGTATTTGAATCGAAGTTTTATTCATATTTTTCCTAAAAATCGGTTGACTCAAGTTTTTATATGCATTACAAAATTATCCCTATCCTATACTTGAGACACAGAGTAAATTTAATTTTAATGACAAAAAAGAAATATTTATAAATGATGCCTTAGGTAACTCAATTAGCAAATTAAGTACTGGTCAGTAAATTTTCATTGCAGACTCAAATCTCATAAAGAATCATAATTTTAACTTGAACAATTTAACTTTATAATAATAATTAGGTAACTTTCCTAATTATTATTACCAACAACAACTAACAAACAAGAGCTTGTTTGTATAAACATTAGTATTCAAATTATTTAATATACTTTAGTACTTAACAAATTCAAAAGTAATCTTATCTCAGTTATGTTTTTAATAAAATTCAAAGTTAAATATCACATAGGAGACAGCCATATAAGTAAACTACAAACTTTTTAAAATCTTTCAGGATTATAACTATAGCTCCCTGTTACGTCAACAGCATTACTTTACATGAAGACCTACACGTACCAACAATTATCGACCACATATGAACACACTAAAAAAGATTCCACAATAACTTACACGGACATACCAACTCACTGATTTAAGACATGACGACAACCAACATGCCCGACAACAACCACCTAGAAGGTGAAAAGAAGCTGGATGAGGGATCTCCTACACTAACTATAAATACTATAATCAAGATATGAAAGGACATCGCTAGGCACTCCTCTCCTCCACGCCTATTAACGACTTATTTTTATTTCTACTTCTCGACATCACATCGGAAACATCACATACTGTTGGTTGTCGGTACTTCTGAAATTGTGAGAAAAAAAATTTGCTATCTGTTTAGTATTGACTTATACAATATATAAAAATCAGACAACAGTTTCAACTATAGTTTATATCATACTTTCAAAATTCTTTCTTTTAATTCTCTATTCTACTTCGTACATTAGAATAAAAAAAAGGTTCAGAACTTTTTGTCGGATTCTTTCATCAATTTTTTAATTAATTTTTTTTTTATCTCTCACGTGCCATCGTCCGCTACATTCCGTGAATACCTCTTAACTTTATTTGTTCAAAGTATTAACAACCGACCTTACCTCTGTTTACTGAAGAGGCGTTAAACGTCGTTAGTTTTGGCTTCTGCTATCAGTAAGGTTGACAAATAAATACCGTATTCTTGAGAGTGCTATAATTGCCAAAGATAAAATCGGCAATAAATGATAATCTATGAGGCGCTTACACTATATTTATTTAAGATTAAGTGTATAAATATTTTTTCTATTTTATCTATTTATAAACATGTGTAACGTGTTTATAATTAATCATTATAAGTACATTACTTCAAATCGAATAAATAAAACTAAACTGGAAATAAAAAAATCTATTTTTACAAATTGTTTTCTCACGAAGAATATCTGTTTAACAAATGAGATTAATAAATTCATTTACATAACTTTAAATTTATAATAATAATATATTCAAATTATCTTACATGCGATAATGGCCGGTTGGAGGATTGCACAAACGTTGGGAAAAAATACTTTTCCGGAAATAATAAATATTCAATATATGAGTTATTTATTTTATTCCTGGATTTTTTCATTACTAAGAAGAAAGTTCATATTATCAGGAACTCATAATTAATTCTGATTAATATATTCAATGATTATTGATTTTTTAAATTTAATTTTCCCACTGATTTAAGTAAATTAATTGGTTATTAAATAATCTAGGGAATAAAACTTTATTTACAATTTTCCAATATTTATGTATAGTATATATCGTGAGATCTGAATAGGGTACATGGACCTTCAGTGACTCGATTTATATTAACTCTTTTAAATATTTTTTTCTTTTTTTTTTTATTATCTATGATATTTACAACTGTATTAAAAATAAAAATATATTCAGTAAATGTGGACACAAGAATATAACAACATGAAACTACTTGTTGAGAAACTACCCACTGGTAGCACAATCTATTTACAACAGAAGATCTCGAGGCCATCATCTTTTCAGACCCCCCCGGAGGGTTAGCAAGATTAGAAACGAGAGGGTTTGGATGGTTCTGAAGTTTGTTATGGAAGAATGGTTATCTGGATTGGGTCAGGTCAGAAACATAAGGAACATTAACGTCTTTATGGATGATTTTATATTAAATCTAAAATGGGAAAGAAAGGTTTCTAAAGGATGTAGACACCTATAGAAAGATATCTCGATTACGTACTGCACACACTATACGATACAAAGACAAAACAAATTAAACATTTTAAGATATTTTCTCAGAGATAAGAAACCTCGACTTATCCCTTCATAATATTAAATTTAAAATATTAAAAAATTAAATATTACAATATTAAACTAATTAAATTAATAATTAATAATTAAATAATAATAAGTAATACGTGATGAATAATAATAAATAAATAATAATATTAATTAATAATTAATTCATAATTAAATTAATATTATAACATTGAATTTACAAGAATAAATAAATAAAAATCTACGCGATAGGGTCTATCCCTATCTCCTTTTTTATTTTAACATTTTTTATGTGTCCTGGGAGATCCGTACTTGATGAGATATGGTCAGCATCCTTGAAAAAATACCCGTTTTCCCCCAAAATGAAAGGAACCAATTTTTTTTTAGGCTGAGTGCACATGAGTTGGGTCTCTGTATCTCCTACCCCAAAGCCGACCTATAACAGAATAAGATTCATTATTTCAATAAATTTGAGATTTCATGCTCATCTTTAAATTCGAAATGAAGCGTTAACTGTATATAAATATAAAAATTATAAACTATATAATAATATAAATAATCCTTCAATGTTCTATGACGCGGCAATCGGAGAAATCATCTCAGACCAATAAAACGAGTTTTCTTTTTTTCCCCTATCGAATTGCACTCGTCCTTCAGGGAAAAGAAGCGACCTTGCTTTGGATATGAAGAATACGTACAATTTTCCTGACTCAAAGTTGTATAATCTTCCCACAGATAATGAAGTATGAATTATTTCGTTTTCAAGAAGTGGGAATTTTTTCGTTCAATGTTACAAGGTGGAGAACGGATTCTTAATTTTTTTATCTACACATAGAACCTTGTCTCACACCGAAAATACATTCGAAGATTACAAAATTCTAACTACTAATTCTAATTAAGCCATCGACGATTGCAAAATCAAGGTCAAAGCTTCAATGTATTGTAAAAACAAAATTGTTAATCTAAGTAACAAAATATTCATACTACAGCAAGTTCTATCTTTGAAGCTCTGTTTGTCAGAATTATAGTAAATGGTGTTAGAACCTTTTCAAGCCAAGGCCACAATTGTTAAATAAAATATGTATTCATAAAATTAACAGATATTAAATTATGCAATTAAATATTTTTGTTGTTTTCTGGTATTTACCATTTAATTCGCCGATCCACGTGACCTGTTGCATATGCTAACTGCGCTCGTTGGATACTAATCATAAACGAGTTGAAGCAGGTTTGATTTGGATCGTAAATTTATCCCTCATCATTAGACAAATGTCAAGCGCTTGGGTTGCGACCTAAGGATGTCTAGGTTGAATAGTAAATGTCAGGCTACGTTGAGTTCAACGCCTGCCAGGTTATCTTTAGCCTCGGCATTATATAATTAACCAACATGTCTAGATTACCTTTTTATTTGCCAATTTCAGTCATATGAGTTATAGATTTATACGTATTCCTGAAGGCACATACATAGATGCGTAATCCATTAAACTTACTAGTTAAGTCTATTAAGCTTTTTTATATGTACATGTTCCAAGTAAACCGATTGGTTAAAAAACGAATTGATCTTGACATTTAAATGTATGAAGTTGAATCAACATTGCAACTTTAATTAATTAAATGGCAAAATAGTAGTAAATATCTGTCAAGGTTCCCTAATTTGCTATAATAACGAGCACTACTCAAAGACAATTTCAATTTTAAAATGAGTGAAACATGCAATTATGTTTTAACTTGGACTTTGTTTTTTAAACATTTCTTTAACATTGATTTTTTATGTAATATTTATTTATTTATTTGGCAGAACTTAATTTATATTTTTTAATTAAATGTATCTTTTTTTGATTTAACAATCCACAAATGCTATTTATCCCATCTACAAATCAAATTTGCTGAAGATTTTTAATCGAGAAAATATTTTCCATTTTATTTCTCCAATCCACCACATATTTGCAATTTTTAAAAAGTTTTAAACCACTAAGACTAAATTTTATTTTAAGCAACTACAAATTAAATAGAATTAAAATATATTTTCTATATAAAGGAAGGAGATGGCCCGGGGTGGCGATCATAAATAGTGGCAAAACTATTTTATTAAAAGCCAACGTTTCGAACCGACTTTGCAGGTCTTCTGCAAGGAGGTGTGTTCAGCCAGGAGTTTCATTTAGAAAAATGCTATTTATCCGATCTAAAAATCAAAATTTCAGCAGAAAATTTCGAGTTTTAAGTGGAACTCCTAGCTAAACACACCTCTCTGAAGAAGATCTTCAAAGTCGGGTCGAAACGTTGGCTTTTAATAAAATAGTTTTGCCACTATTTATGACCTATACAATAGTTTGGCCACTATTTATGACCGCCACCCCGAACGATCTTCTTCCTTTATAATGCAACGGTCGACTATTAAATATTCAATATTTTCTTTATGTTTGGATATGATTTAAAAATGTTATTAAAATAAATTTTAATAAACCGATTTATATCGAAAACAACAGAATTCCTCAGACAGACACCGTCAACTTTGTTGGACTTACCATTGACAGAAGGATGACGTGGGGCTAAATATTTACTTACTTATACCTATATAGGCGTACTCCTCACATATATATATATATATATATATATATATATATATATATATATATATATATATATATATATATATTTTAAGATTTCTTTTTATTAATTTATCAGGACCGATTCTACCTTTTTCTTATTTATTTATATTTATATATATATATATATATATATATATATATATATATATATATATATACATTATAAATAAATAAAGATCCACTTAAAAGAACGTCAAACTTTCCAATAAACAATATTACGACTCATAACTAAAGCAAAGCACCATGGTACGTAACTAGGGAAATCATACATACAGATAATCCACCTGCCAACAATTGACACTTTTATAAGAACTTCATACTAACTTATATGGACATGCTAACGTACTAATAAAAGATACGGCTTCAGCTGACATGCACATCAAAACAAGAAGACTGAAATGGCGCTGGATGAGAGACCTCCTTCTTTAACAAATTATGACTATTGAATCAAGCCAGGGAAAAGGTACTGCTGTGTTTTATCCATGCCATTTCTGAAAATCTGCTGATTATCAACAGTTGGTCGACAAATGCAAAAATTGTAACTAAAAAAAATGTTAAGTTTTTAATAGTCGTTGTAATTCATAATCTTTTTGAAAACCTATATCATGGAGAACCTGCGGCCTCCAAACGTCTGTAAGCGATATTTATTAATTTACTCCTAAAATTAATTAATATTTTATTATTTACGAAAATTTGAAAATTAATAAAATAAGGTTATTGTATTTATATGGGTGTTTATATTTACTGATTTATTAATCTGGTGCCAGTACTGATTAATATTTAATTATTTAAGTAACGACCTATTGGAAATTAATAGAATTAAGTTGAATGGGCGGGTTTATTTAATAATAAATAGAATTTCAACAGTAAAATACAAAGAATTATTGCGGCCTCCGTTAACACCGTTTAACCTTACTGTGGCCTATAATTATAAAAAGGTTCCCCATCTATGACCTATACTATTAAGAACAGTTTGACATTTCGATATTTAATAGTATAGCCTATACTAATCAAAATATCGGCATTTCTATATCTTTACAACACACTTCATTATAGTGTATCATGCTTTTGGTCTATGGAACTTGGGATTGGTGACCAACGCATTCCGAATTCTGCTAGCCATCTTTACCCTTGGAATCAAACCTTCCGTAAAAGAGTTGTGCAACGTAAACCGATGATACTTGAGTAATTCGCCAAGCGGTCGATTAGATCTTCGCAAGAATATCGCCATCAGCCCATCTCATCTGATAAGGTTAATGTATTTACACGCTATCTCTGTTTTCATCTGTGGACCGTGTTACATTACTTATTCACATCAGCGGCGCGATGCGTACACAGAGATGAACAACGGTCTGATTGGCTAAACGTTTCACCTAATTATCATAAAACTTTCCATCATGATTCTCAATCTGAATTCTAGTTTTTTGTATTTCTTTGATTAATTCGAACATTTCTGTTTTATAGTGGCTTTAAGGGAACATAGAAACTGAGAAATCTCGGAATATTAGAAATGGATAAGAAGTGTTTGAAATACATTTAACAAAATTAATCATATTCATCATTGGCCATATCTAAAAAATCTTTAATTTTGGGTTGATGATGACTGCCCTGAATAATGAAGAGAAGGATGGTTGGGGTGATCAGTAAGAAATTAAAAGGCAAAAATAAATAATAATATTTATTTTAACATTTGCCGACGTTTCGACCTGAAGTTCAGGCCTTCATCAGACCTGTTCGAAGAGATTGCTGGAATAGAGTTAAGATCTAATCGTGCGTCACTCTATTACAGCAATCTCTTCGAACAGCCCTGATGAAGGCCTGAATTTCAGGTCGAAATGTCGGCAAATTTTAAAATAAATATTATTATTTATTTTTGCCTTTTTATTTCTGACTGATCGCCCAACCATCCTTCTCTTCATTAAATATCTTTAAAAAGAATGGCTAAGTAAATAACTATGAAAAACAGTAGTTTCATGGCTGTTCCTTTATTTTGCTTCTGCCTCATTTCTCAGTTTTATACTACAGCTTTAGCAATGACTTTGAACTAATAGTTTGTGAACGAATATCTGAATTATAAAATACAATACCGAAAAAGTTATTTGCTGCATAAGAATAAACTAACTTAAATCTTCAGAAGAAGTTAGCCAGAGGTGCGTTAAAAAAATACTACATTATATAGTAGTATATTTCATCACATTGTGCAACGTTTCGACCTACGTTATAGGTCTTCTTTAGGGCATTCTGTTCGGCTCTGTTGAAGACCGTACGGCGACTGGCTTTCTGGTCAATTAAAGTAAATGAAACCTTAATTGATTTATTTTCCTCATTATCAAATAGTTTAAATAATTCAACATCAATATCATCTTGAATATTTATTGCAGCATTATTGAATATTTAATAGTTGGCCGTAGCATTATAAAGCAAGGAGATGGTCCGGGGTGGCATTATTGTTAATATTAATGAAAATGTAGCATAGTATATAACTTCCAAATGATTTATTTCGAAAATGGGGAGGCTGTCCTTCAGATGGCTGAAACGATTTCGTATTATATTTTAATGATAAATCAATTATTAAAATGATTTACCAATATTTGGTAATAGTTTTGTAATATATGCACCTTTTTTTTTTATTCCATTCGAACACCTTGCTATTTAACAGCTCCAAAGCTACTTTTTCCCCCCTAAATTAATAGCAAACAAATTAATTCTAAATAAAATTATTCTAATAGATAAAATTAATTATCTAGTTGTATCAAGTGTTCTTTGAAACAGGTTGCCATCCTAAATAAAAAAATGATTCAATAAAAATTTACACATTTTAAAAAAAATCATTTATTAAAGACTTACACTTAGTGTCAACTAAAAGAGATTTTTCCTAATTTCATTTTTAAAAATGGTATCAAAAATACTTGATATCAACACAGGAAGAAACTTCCTATGATATTGTCCTTTAAATAGGTTGAATGTATAATATTCATAACATTTGTAGAATCCCAAAATTATGGCGATAAATTCAGGAAAGTAATGAGTTACAAGGACACCAATGTGATTCGTCATAGATAAGCATATGGCGAAATGATAACTATATCTAAGAAACAATGAGATTATTTTGGGGGAATTTCTAAAAAAATATCATTGTCAATATCGAACCATGTTCAGAAACTTTGGGCGTTGAATCATAAAAATTATATAGATATCTTATGCAAATTGTCAATTGTTTAAATAAATGGTATTGTCGCGATGATACTCAATGTAAAAATAAATCACTATATGATAAACTTGTTTCAATTACAAAATATCTATTTAATGCATGCAATCGAATCTATGCAGAAATAAAAATCAACAAAAAATATATGTAGACAATCAATGTTTAGATTATTCATGTCATTCCTCTGCAATGAAAGTATCATTAGTGGTACAGAAAAAAAACTACTGGAAATTTATATATATATATATATATATATATATATATATATATATGTATATATATATATATATATATATATATATATATATATATATATATATATAATTTACTTTGAAAATACACTTATGCTGTGAACCATATTTTAGTTCCTTTTCTTCTTTCTTCATTTAATCTAAGTGGTTAATGATTTAAAAGTAGAGAGTATTACTTTTGAAAGCTTCTTTTTTTTTTTTTTTTTTTTTTTAATATTCATTGATATTTATAACCGTATTATAAAAAAATACAACTAGTAAATGTGCACTCAGGAATATAATAACATGAAATCTCTTGTTGAGAAACTACACACCGATAGCACGAAAATAATAAATTTACACTAGAAGATCACGAGGCCACCTTCTTTTCAGACGCCTCGGCGGGTTATCAGAGATCGAGGAGGAAGCAAGGTTTAAAACGAAAGGGTTCGGATCGCTAGCATAACAATTATATCCTTTCGAAAGAAATTCGGATTTTATTCAGTTATTTTGATGCACTGTTGTATAATCAAAATTTAACGCGTGTGAATTGCCCATTTTTTTAATTTTAAGGAATATTACGTTCGCCATTCTTAAGGTATGTGAATATTGAGGAAAAATCGTTTTTTGATGGAAGTGTTTCGTGGAGTATGATCGATGCGAAACACTAAACATACACCAGCATTCGTGTCCAAAATGGTACAATGATAATTAAATAAATAAATTCTAACAAGATGTCGATAAAAGAACGGACGATAATGACAACTCCTCATTAAGAAGTACAATAACAAGTTAAAACTGCTTCTCGTGGCGTTATGGTGGGGAAAGCGAACGCATCGTCCACGCCGCTGCACCTCAGCGACCAGCCGAGTGGAATTCCACTCTCCAGTGGAACAATCCAGCTAATTGCCACCTGCTTCACATATCCACTTTCTCGGTGGCTCTCCTCCATCACAACATATTCACTTTCTAGGACATTGCTCTTTTAATAGTACAAGTGTTATGTTTATGTAACAGAACCAGGTGTTGTATCAGCTATTCTTTATATATTTTTATCTTCTTTTTTTTTCTATACTCGAATTTAAACTATTCGAACCCTACAGAATCTATTAGGAAATAATAGGTGATATAGACGTTTTAATTAGTACAGTTTCGTAAAAAATAAAAATAAAACAGACCTTAAAAAGATGCTTTTGAAATGATCAATATCCCTGATTTAAAAAGCCTAACCTACTTTTCCGGGTGTGCCGATATAAAGTCACGCAGGTTAGGCAACCCCAAATTATCGCTATAACAATCAGCCGTGGAAACAATACACTGTCAAAGCTGATTTATCGATAAGAAAAATTCTTCCAATTTATGAGAATATCAAGAAGGTATTGATTCTCTTTGTGTATACATATATATTAAAAATAAAACATTTGATAATGAGGTCATAATGTAGAAATATTATTTATAATCGATTCTGAGTTTGTTGTGAAAACGTAAAAAAAAAAATACATTAAATGTAATAAAGTAATATAGATTCCTTTTTTGGATGTCTCGGGCGATGGATTTTGATGATGAACGAGGTGTTGAACGAAAGCGCATTTCATGAAGCATATATAATAAGTCTATAAGTCTCAATTTCAAAACTTAACATCTTACAACTAAGAAGAACGAGAAAAGTAAATTTTATTCTGGGGCATTCAGCCCCCTAAGAATAATTATAATGAACAATTTAGTGACATTTATCTGGTATTATTGATAGTTAAACCGATTCCAGCTGAACTACCGAGTAGCCTGCATCCGACTGGGCACTGGTCACGTCTATCTGCAAAATCATCTCCACGAGATAGGCGTGACTGAGGATCCTAGTTGTAAATTGTGTCATCAAGTCACTGAATGCAGGCTATCGAGACACATGTCCTATCTTTACGGACATAAGAGAACAGATATTTTTAAATCAATATATATGAAAATCTAAATTATACTGGGCAGCAAGATGTTGGATGACCGAATGACCATGGGTAACGTATGGGTATAACGTATAACGTATGGTAACGTATAACCCATGGTGACCATGGGTATAACGTATGGCATAAGAAAAAAAATTAAGTAAATTATTACTTTAACAGTCGTGATAAGTTACGAACCTTCACTAATTCATTGTACTGTATAAAGTATCTTGGTATTATTATACTGTATATACGAATAAACATTTTTCATTCATATCTCTAATACGTCGAATGCGTTAGAAGAATAGCTATTTAAAGTAAGACTTTTCACTAGGATATACAAATAAATATTTAAAACATATCAATCAAGTTTCTCAATTTAATCGAAAAAATTTGTCAATATTATTTGTTTTCTTCAACGTATAAGTAATGATATTGATAAATTTCAGCCACTACTTTACTTATGTTGTAAGTGAGCTTTTGGACTCTTGAAAAGTTTTCGAAATACGATGTCAACCTGATCTAGACCAGAAAATGAAATATTTAAATGAAAAAAATGAATTAGAGATTTCATTGAACGTGGAATCTCAACCGGATTGCCACACCTGACAGAAATAGCAACGTAGTCCGACTTCTTATTCAAGCAGTCGTTACAGAAGAGATGGGACGTCGGTTTAAATTACTGCAGACGAGGAATGGTTTAGACATCTCCTTCTCAAGCTCCCACTTACATAAGTCTTTCTTGTTTACTTACCCAGTTTAGATTGTCTAAGGTCCAGGAAGCTATGGCTGCGGTGGAACGTGAATATGACGGAATTGAATTAAAGTGAATGAACGTTCATTAAATTTTCTTTATTCGGTTCGACGTCGTCAATACTCCAACCAAGATAGGAAAGACACGTTTTCCTACCCATCGTCAACCTATTCTTGCCTGAGAATTAAGTCAGATATATCTCGTGTGTTCACCAATGAATATCAGTCAACCTCCAAGGATTCGAATCGATTACACTTTTATTGACTAATATTACATTCTTTCGCAATATAGGACATTTGTAATAAATAGTGTGAAAAGAGTTTATTCACACCATATAATAAACAGAGAATATATAGAAATAAATAAAGTATTAATTAAATAACAATACTTTTAAAAGTGAATACAAGAAATAAACAACAATAGGCGATAATGACTCTGTGGTTGACACCTTTAAATACATAAATGAATAAAAAAATATATACACAGATATACCGTATTGCTAAAAAGACCCACCTACAAAAACTTCAATCCTTCCAATCATAATTATTACGACTAATAATAAAACTCTACAAGCTGACCTCCACCTTCCAACAGTCGACCAACACATAAAGATGTAAAGAGACATAGCAACAGCTGACATATCCCTGAATATGAAGAGGAGACTAGAAGGCGTTGGATGAAAGATCTCCTTCCTTAGACAACCTAAGTGATTGAAACAAGTCTGGGAAGAGGTGCTGCTGAGTACTGTCCTTCCTCATGTCATGTCATGCAAATTGACATTTGCTGATTGTCGACAATAGTTGACAGATGCAATTAAATATTTAAAGTAAAAAAAAAAAAAAAAAAAAAAAAAAAAAAGAACCATCTTTAATACAACTTGTCCCCTTCCTCGTGAAATAAAAGCGGAACCTTAGGAGATCCCAGTGCTTCTCACTCAACCGATCTTTAACTGGAATTAAAACTAATAAGCCTGTCGAGAGTGAGTGAGAGCGCTTTCGTCAAGGATGCACATGCTTGAGTGAAATATCTGTCATTACCAGTGTAATGAGTGAAGCTATAATTTAGGGTTTCTCTTAAAGAATACAATACGCATGTACATGTTTATAATGGATGTTTTTCTTTACAGCTATGGATACTTCTTTCAATTTTGTGGGTTCAAAAGTGTGAAATGATTTCCCTTTAAGATCTAATAGCGAAATTGTTTAAGACTATTACTAAAACAAAATTCTGGATTATTTTCAAACCTGTAACAAGTATCAATGATATACCATATTTCAAATCTATTTAAAGAATGACCGAATGACAAACTTCCCCTCTCTCAAACAGTTGAATAACTTAGGCCTACATAACAAGTGTTATATTTTGGTTACAGATTCAACAGCAACGGTTATATTTAGGAAGTTGGAAATTTATGTGATTGGAACCAGAAGCAATCTACTTCTAGTGTTTTTTTTAATTCTTGAAGGAAAGTCAAGTATCTAACTATTCTGGTATGATTCTTATCTAACTGTAACGTTACGAAAATTAACTTTCTATGAAGATTTGAAAGCACTCAATATACGATGGTCATTAAATAATTGGAACAGATAAATGTGCTTCAAAAACGTTTTATCAAGTCAAACATATTTTCCGCAGAATCCAACCAACTTTTATGCTATTATCTCCTTGCCTAAGGAATCTTCTTTTCCTCACAAAGAAGAATTCTTTTATTTCGATCTCTTATTATTATTTCGATCTTTTATTTCGAAGTATATTTAGTACTTTTTTTTTTGTTCCCATC
Source organism: Nezara viridula (assembly GCA_928085145.1). Classification (NCBI taxonomy): domain Eukaryota; kingdom Metazoa; phylum Arthropoda; class Insecta; order Hemiptera; family Pentatomidae; genus Nezara; species Nezara viridula. Next base: position 45,117,251 of record OV725081.1, read on the forward strand.
CATTCTCCATTCTCCAGCATTTCTTTATCATTTTTAGGCAATTTCACTAGTGCAATACAATTTTATATTTTTTAGGCTATCAACTTCTCATATTTCTGCTTACAAATACAAATGTTCCCGCTAACCTTTCTAAACTGAGAACGCAGCGAGTCGTAACTATTTGGACTGCATCTATACAGGAAGAGCATTTCTTCCCAAGCAGCTTTCACTACTTTTTTTTTATTACGGGTTAAAAAATGGTTCATTCCAGCGAAATTGCAAATAAGCTGGAACGAAAGGCTGACATTATACAAGACGTGACCAATAACAGGATTCCCGGTCCCAGTGCAGCCTCTGGTTCTAACGAGAAGGAAAAAGTTACTCAGCAAGAACAGAACGTAGATAGAGACCGCAATGACGGATGATTTGGACGGGAGAAAGCAGACCCTTTGTGTACGCGTTCAAAGAAAGTGTTGGTCAATTAATATTTCAAAAAATGCTTACTTATTTTTATAATTAGGTGATCATATATAACATCGGTTCATTGCGAAATGTCATTAAGTGACATTTTGAAAAATCAATTCACTAAATAATTTGATGATTTTCTCAATCAGAAATCAACACATTGGCCAAACAGAATAGCTATTTTTGACACAAACGATTGTAAAATTGGCCTAATGTAAACTTCCAATCATGATGAATTGTTACTACAACATGGACATATATAATAACAAAGCTATAAATTCGTAAAAATTAAATAAAATGCCACAAGGTGGGCATGGCTTACTATAAACGAACAAAATTGGAAAATGTGATGTTTCACATTCCTGAGTTTAACATGGTGTCGACGATGTGATAGAGATTCTGTTCTTTTGAGTTTAGTGAGTTTTTGCATCGACAATTATGATTAAAATGTACATTGTTTTATTGGAACGATATATTTTCTACGTACAATATTTTATAATTTGTGATGATTTTTATATTAATTGTATATGTTTTATGAAAAATCGAGATCAAGCAAATTGGTTTTGTTATTTGTAAATAACATTCATTTTTTTATTTTAAGATTACAATCCGTCATTTCCGCCCGTATTTAGGTACACGAAGTTGTTCAACCAATTGAACCGACAATTTCTATTGTTAACATTGTTCAACGTTTTGTATTACAACTTGGTATGAAAGTACGAAGCATCATATTCCAGCATGATTGAATACTCGAACCGTTATTTTTGATTCCAGAAATCATTGATCATTTTTTTTTATCCACAATTATCCGATCGATCTGTTATTAATTATTTAATGAAACAGTGACTGTTAAATAACAGAAAATGTTGCGTGGAAAAGAAAATATATTTGCATAAATTTATTTTTCATGGAGATCTATTCGCAATTGCTCGTCCAATTTAAAGGAACCTGAAAGTAGGTGCCTTAGATTCGTTCATAAAATTACTTATGATCACGATTAAAGTTCATTCAATAATCTGTATCATTAGCGTAATTATCTATGAAAATATCAGTACTCCAGAATCCATGGAGTAAATAGCTCTCTTGATGTTCCATCAACAGGTGAACTCCCTCCCATTACCTTTACTCCACAGAGCCACATTCTGGAACAGCTTTGGATATCTTAGTGTTCTGCGTCCTTTCCAGTTGGCAAAACCACTTTAGCCGGTCCCTCGTATCCTCTCAAGTATTTTTAGTTTCCATTAGCATCCGTTAGATTTCTCTTTCTCTTATAACCACTTGTACCAATGGGAGGCCCATTTTACATGAAGGTCGGGCATCAACGTTTCTTAACAATCTTTTTTTTTTTAATACAACCTCATGAATATATTGGACCTTCTCTATCTCAAGTATGTGATATCATAACATCATTGTTAGATAAATTTGCAAAATGAAGAATTTCATAATGTGGACTGATTAGGGTATCTTGTGATCATAACAGTAAAACGGAGTGATGTCCATTTTAGAGAAATTCTCAGTAAAAGATAATGGAAAAAATAAAAATTAGCAGATTACAATTGTATCTTATAACTCATATATAAGGAAAATTGAATCGTTTATTTATTATAGAGAGAGAAATAGTTTATTGAAAATAATACTCCCCTACTACATAGGGTTGCTTTATACACAGCATACTAATCAATCCATATGGAAATAGCTCTTACATTACATTCTTTTATTATTATACATAAATGCTATTATTTTTCTCCCTTTTTATAACAATAGTCCTATACGACTACATTAAACAATTAAACAATCACTAATACAATTAACAATTAAACAATCACTAATACACTACATTAAACAATTGCTATCACATAACATACATTTTTCGGAAGAAAATATATATATATCCGAATGGTAGAAATATAAGACTTAATCTAACACACATATACCAATGCAACTCCATGAAAACACATAAAAAGATAACACAAAACTAAAAATTAAAATTGAATAAATTAATAAATGACAAAATAATAATTGTTGATCTTAACAGATGTATTGATGAGAATTTGCTCAGGGTTTTCAGTTAGTAGAAATACCAAAGTAACAATCACAAATTTCATATATTTTTTTATTTAAATTCTTTTTAGATATAAATTCAAATATAATTTTATATAGATTTGCTTTGTTTTTTAACTGACTGAAAACCTCAATCAACTTCTCTTCAATGAATCGTTTGTTCATTAAAAAATATTTATATTTTTAAATTTACATTTTATATATATATATATATATATATATATATATATATATATATATATATATATATATATATATCTTTTTCAGAGTGCTACCAGTGGGTAGTTTCTCAACAATTGTTATCATGTCATTCTATTCATCGGTATTTTTTTTTCTTAACACAGTTGTAAATATCATGAATAAAAAAAATATATTTATATGTGTGAAATAATTTTTTTTTTTTTGTAATAAAAGTACATATATAATACGTAACCTGTATAAAAAAAAAATGAAATTTCAAATTACCCAGAATCGTAATCTGTAACATTTGGTGCATAACTGATTTTTTTTTTCAAATTGGTTGAATAGATAAAATTTGACACAACCCTTTCACTGTCTTCCTTCAAAGTACACTTTTTTTGTGATTGAGCTTCTTCCTACTCCATTTCGGACTTAGAAGACTCAGGGGACAACGAAAATGGATTTGTCACCTCACAGGTACAGAGTGATTATAATTGTTCAAAATGGTAGCTCCGATGCTCTAGGTTCAAGGCACGAACTTGGCGTGTTTTTCATTGCTCGTAAAATACAGCATTAAAAAAAATACGAAAGGCTCCAGGGATGGTAATTGTTGTTAAAAGGAGAAATTAACGGACTCAAGGAAGGGAAACGCTCCAGTTTCTCCGTGTTAAAGCTGCCATGGATGAAAAAAATCATTCGGCTTACCTCGTAAATATATTAAAAACATAAGAATTTCTACCATTCAATATATTTAAATGAACTATTTATTTATAAATTTTGATCGATAATTCGGATACCCGTTTTTATTTTTTTTACACTGTCTTTAAAAGGCCTTCAGTAAGGCATAACACGAGGAAGTAAAATCAATTTTTGACGGCCATGGTTCTTAGTCAACCTTCTCTCAAATTAGCTAGGAACCATCGCTTTTTTCTGACTGACTAAATAGCTAAGGGTCCAAAATAAATCTGGTTGTGGGATATATCATGTGATATCTATTTTTTTTTGTTTTAAATATTTATATTGATTTCTGTCAGGAATGTAAATTAAAACGAAGATACCCTCAGGATTTTTGCATAGAGAACTGTTAACAATGGGTAGTTTTTTTTTTTTAGTGTGTTTATTATGCTCTGATATAATTTAATGTCATTACATAGCTTATATTTAGCTCAGTTTTTTTTTTTTATACAGTTGTACATTTCAGTATATTAAAAAAAAATGTATATGTATAAATTTAATAAATGTATATATTTGAATGATACTCACAACCCTAAAACCTATTTTCATGAGTGTGGCTAATGTACTATTTTTAAATAATAATAATAAAAATGTTATACGTAAAATGTGAAATACAATATATTTTTTATCAACAAACTGTGGCTCATTGCACAGACTAACAATAGTTTTGGTGTAGGGGAGTAGATTAGGAGTTAGTTTCATATGAACTTAGAGCCGTGAATTCAATTATGGTATTGGTTTTTGCCACTAATGTCGAATTTCTAAGATATAACGTTTTATTGAAATGCACGTTTTACGTTATATTAAGTTAAATCTATGAGTCGAAAAAAATTAAAATTTATGAGTTAAAAATTAAATATAAATTTATTAAATTATACAAACACAATTAGTATATACTAATATCATTATTCTGTTAATAATAATAATAATAATAATAATTAATTGAATTATATAATTTTATAATATTTATCATTATTTTTGAGATCGAAATGAGAAAAACTTTATCTATTAAGCTGGTACCTAAATTTATATTTTTGCTAAATTAAACAGCCTGTCAGTCAATAGGAATGTTAAATTTTAACAAAATTATAATATTTAAATCTTCTCTAATTTACATTTGGGCTTAGATTTCCATTTACTGTTTTTCTTTTTGGGTATTATTTTATTTTATTTATTTGTTTTCTGTAAATATGATGGGAATATAATATAATCTTAGTAATGTCCTTAATTGTGACAGTGCGTAATATTATTCAATAAAATAAAAAATCCTATTTATTTATTTTTATTTTCTTTCGTTTTCCACGTTGTTTAATTTCTTGTCCACGCTTACATTTTTTATTGTCTCAAATATAACTAGCTACTACATAGATGAATGTTCAAATTTTAAAATTATTTTATCTTAAAATGTTTGCTAATTCTTGTTACACAGTTACATATATATATATATATATATATATATATATATATATATATATATATATATATATATATATATATATATATATATATATATATATGTACAGGAAAATATTTTTGTTAATTTTAATATTAAATAAATGCTAAATATCCATTGAAGCGTGATGGCTATAATATAATAATATATGATCTGGAACATCGGTTTCAGATCATGTTACCACCAAACTAACGGTATCCAGTCCTGGAATATCTCTAAAAATTAATCGTCTGCATTAATGGAACCGTCAAGATAACTGTTCTATTTTCAGTTATTTGACCTGGATATTTATATATATTTTTTCTTTGATCTCTCTTAACTGTTTTAAAAAATGATTCATTATATCGCTATCATCTAATTCCGAATCGTTATTAATCAACATTTCTTGATGACAATACTAATAATGAATGAAGTAAAAATTATATGGTTTAAAATTGATACTGATAATTCTGAATATTGTAAAGTTGTGGGATTAAATGAGGATTTCAGTCTGTCAGGGTATTTTTGTATTTCGTAAAATTCGAATTAAAGAATATTTAATAATTGACTTATTTAGAGGGAGTGTTTGAATTTCTGTACTCTCGAATAATTTCAGTTTTGTTTAACTTTTAAGATTGTATTGCGAAAAAAAAAAAATGATTTTCGACTATGTCTATGTCTAAAGGTAATTACAAAGAATTTAATAACCCTTCCTAAAAAAAAAATTCTAGAGGTGTATATTAATATTATTATGTTTTTTTCATTTTTATTACTAAGTTTTTTTAACCTTTATTATACCACTTGTTCATTTCTTGGTTGACGCTTCGGACTCTATGTCCATCTTCAATATTTGTATTATGCTTTATCTATTTTTCATATCGACTGTAATTCATTAAATTATTTTATTTAGAATTAGTTAAACAGTTTTTAATAAGTTATTCTACTATCGAAGTAGTGTATAGCTTTTCTTCAGATGTCCATCTTAGTTGCATATTAAATATTCTAAAAACGATAATAATGCCATGAAGATGGGCATAGAGTCCAAAACGACGAATAATAAAGGTTAAAAACCTTTAAAATAAAAAATAAAAAAAACATTACAACAAATTACTCCTTGACAAATTAGTATTTAAAATCAATAAATATTTAAATTATCTACTTGAAATTCACAAAATATTTTTCAAGATTTTTTAAAGTATTTTTTTCTAATAAACATTTAAAAAAATTAAAAACAACATCAGTTAATTATATTAAAAATTCAAACATTAAATAGAAATAACAAAAAATATATTTTATTGTAATTTATTTTCGCTTGGCCTTGACCACCTCATTCTTCTGAACATTATCACGTTCAACTATTCAATATGTAATTTTTAATAACTCCAATAATTAAAAATAAAGCTAAATCAGAATTTTTTTTTTGTGACAGTCACAAAATGAGAGTGGAATCAAGTTCTTATACGTTATCACTGACAAACAAATACGTGTGTAAGTGGTAACTTTACATACCCTCATATAGACAATGGTAATGCTGAACGAATTTCTGTAATCCTGCTGAGCCTTTCGTGTTCTTTGTACGAACAGAAACATTCTTCGTTTCAATACCTAAGGTTGACATTCCCTCGCAATCAGCGTTCATCAATCATTTAAGTGCCACGTTGATCCGAAATATAACCTCTTTGGCGTGCCGACAGTTCATGGTAACCGACCACCTGTCTTCGTCACAATGCGCTCTGGCGCGGTTACCGTTTCTTCTATCTCAAAAAAAAAAATAAATTGAGTCTGTTTTCGTTAAAATCTATTAAATATATTAATTGCTCAATTTTTAAACTTATAACCTATAATAGATTAAGGTTAAAAGACCGTAATACTCCTACAAAGTTCTATAATAACAAATCTTATTTACTAGAAAAAAAAAATCTTAATTAAAAGAAAATTCTTAAAATGGCAGTGCAGTACATGTTAAAGATAACAATTAAATTATTTTTGTTTTTATAGAAAACTTAAGCAGTTTTAAAATTTACTCTTTTATTAACACATTTTCTCTGCTAGTCATTTATTATTGTAAACGCCATTTCTGAAAATAATTTTATTGATAGATAATTTTTATGATTTTTAATAAAACTAGAATTCAATTAAAATACTTTTTGGAAAATATTTATTCAATTAAAAGTTATTATTGTGGAAGAAAATGAAAAATCTCAGCGGCCCTCAAATGCCAAAAAAATAAAAATAATAAATTAAATTAAATAAAAGGGCGGTAATTACTGGAATAATAACGCTTTACGAAATAAATGTCTTATATATTTTTTTGATATGTGCTTTCTTTTAATAGCTGCTTGAACATGCATATAACATACAATAATAATGGCCTTATAATATAAATTATAATTTAAAAAGCGAATGTATCGTGATTATTTAAGTTTTTAGCTTAGGTAACATACAAAAATATGGACCAATGAAAACAAAAATTATTTTTCTCTTTTTTTGGGGGATAAGCTTTAGCCTAAAGGCCCATATCTCACTCCCTAGTAGATCTTCCATTTTCTTCGAGTACTATTCAAATGGTTATCTCATCCATCATTAGAGGAACAAAGTTGATGAAACATTCTTTCAATACAAGTAATTTAATAATCATATACTTCACAATACTGGTTCCAATTTTAGTTGTTGGCCAAATGAGAAACTTCATTTTCATTATTTTCATCTCCACAACTGTAGTGACTGCAAAAGTCAATCAAAGGTACAACGTCAACACGAAACGTCTCAAATCTACTGAAAAAAAAATTGTTCTTGAGTTAATTTATAGAAAAAATTACTTTTAAATGAACTCAGTGGAGTAAAGGACATGTTCTCAACGTTCCATAACAGCCAGTTGTGAAGTTACGCAGTTGAACTTACTTTCACATTCACTTGTTGAGTTAACCATTTTTTAGATCGAGCTTTCACCAAATTAGGCTAATCTTCTTTGGTGTTTTTAACTCAAACTGAATCGACAACGGTTCCTTTCGGTCAGGCGGAAGGTCGGAGAAATCCGTGGGTCAAAAGTGATTTTTGAATTGATGGTAGGAACCAAACTTTTTGAATTCAATAGGGCATTAACGGTATTTCCTAGAGATCATCTAGGATGATGAGGTTGTGAAAGCCGCTAGTTCCTCTACGAAAAATGGCGCCCTAGAAAGTCTGAACTCTTTTGTTGATAGAAAATTAATAATAACTTTATAATAAACTATAATTTATTTTAGGGAATCCGTAAGGCATCCATATTTATTTATTTATTTATAACAATGGCCGGCTCTTTAACCTCTTACGGGTCATTTTAGCCCTTACACATTATTTAAATTACATCAGATGAAGAAGAAGAAGAAGAAAAAGTCTTTTTACTTATCAAAATTACAAAATATAAATTCTAAAATAATATTTTTTGAAGTAAAACAGAAAATCAGACGTGCTACATGGTCTGTTTACCGTCAGAGAAGTCTGTGTTTCATAACAAAATTATATTTCAATCTATTTATATACAACTAATTAATAGGAAAATAAGAACAATTATATTTACAATATAAAAGTTATACAAGTGTTTTAATTACAAAAACAGTGGTTGTCTCCAATTTATTAATTGGTAAATTCTCTGGTGAGCATTATTCTAAAGGAGAAAGCAGACTTGCAGTAATTTACCAATGTTATCCAATTGTTTCCATTTAATAAATCAATTACTGGATCCCGATATAAATTTCTAGACTTTAACCATTTAATTCTAAATTCAGAGAGTATTGGGCAAGCAGCCTGGAAGTGATAGAGATCCTCTGTTTCGTTTTTGCATAAGATGAAATTTAATAATAAATATAAAGTATAAAATATTTAAAACATTAAAATTTCCAAGAAAGAGTCAGAAAAATTTAAATTATGTTATATAGGTGCGTTATTTGAAGGAAAGTAAACAATTTGGTGGTGTTTTTCAAAAGCTGTAATAGAACTAATATTCTATGGTACAGACCTTTTTTGGTGGTGTAGGTCACATCAAACGGTGCAATATTTTTGAAGGCCAGCTTTTTTTCTCGAGTTTGTTCTCAAATTATCTTATGCTTCAATTGAAAAGCAAATGTGTATTTACGAGTTTTTTTTGTACCTAATTAAATAAACAAAGTTAGCCGACCTCGAGATTGAAAACTGCCAAATTCCGAGGATTTTCGTAAATAAAACCGTTGTAGGTTATGATGGGATGAAGCTTTTAACGATTCACGGTGTATAAAACTGGGATTCAGATTAAAATTTCAATGATTTCAATTTTCTATTTATCACCGGTGCACCTTTAGTAAATGGTTTTAAAACAATGCTGGAATCCACTTGTAAAGGTTAAGAATCGATAAGTCAATGAGTTCAATAGAACCTTCAAACAATTAGTCACGTGAGAACATCCCAATCAACTTGTTCAAAGCTGTTGTTCAGCTACTGGACTCAACTTGCTCAGCTACTGGACACAACTTGCTCAGCTACTGGACACAGGGGCCAAGGCAAAATCTGCGTTTGCAGTGCGATGACATTGCTAATTATTGGAAATGTGTGAAGACGTAAACAAGGGCGCAGTGCAGAGTGGAGGGGAGGGGAGTAGATGGGGAGGAGATAGATGGGGGGGGGGGGGGCGATGGTTAATTGTCTCGCGTGAATTGATTGTCATCTATTCAAATCGAATCCAGTCATGCCTAAGCCGGCCCAGGGTGGCTTCGTCTTCCCATGCCTCCCTCCGAGGGTCCATCCAACCCTTCCACGGCCAAGGTTAATCAAATCACTATAATTATATTTAATAATTCAGTAGGGCACCTATTTATATTATTTTAATTTATTAATATTTATATTATATATATATATATATATATATATATATATATATATATATATATATATATATATATATCATCACATGAAAATATTATTATTAAAATTTTCAAGTGTATATCTGTGCCTTTCAGTTCACAGAATGACTAACTCCTATTTCAACATTTTTGGGTAAAGTCATTTCAGTGTTATTTCTAGTTTGACAATTTATAATATTTGTATAGCCAGTGAGTAAGTTGATTCCAGAGTAGGTGTCTGCAGTGTTTAAATGTAGAACTGTGAATAAAAGTATAAATTTTGCAAATAGAAATATCACTAAAATTAATAATAAAAAATGTTGAAATTGCAATCAGTCGATTCTGTCAATTAGATAGGTTCTTATAATTCAATCTAGTTTTTTTATTTCTAAAAATGCCCATTGTAAGAATTTGTTGCTTCACAAAAACTTTATTTTATTTTTGTATTTAACAACGTTTCCGGCAATTTCGTCCATTTTCGAGTCAAGGATGACATCTATATTATTGATAATCATTATATATATATAATGAATTAATAGTTAACTGTACTAAATAATTGAAGAGAAGTTGGTTGGAGTGTCCAGTCAAAATATAAACTTAAAATAATATCATTCATTTATTTTTACTTTGTCTTTTAATTGAACATTATATATAGATAGATAGATAGAAATTAAACTTTATTCTGGGACGTGGTCCCTTATGAATGAATAACAGTTATGAACAAAAAAAATAAAAACTACATCTGGCCAAAAATTACATAGTCCATATTAAAGAATACGTACAGTATCTTCATTGATTCAATATATATATGTTGATAATTGTGTATATATTTATAATCAAGACATTAAAATTTGTTTTTTTTAAATGGCCAATAATGACTCAGACTTATGCTTACAAATGATTATGTAAACGAAAAAAAATACTTTTACTTTAGAAGATCAAAACATATTTTTTAATATGTTATTTTAAGTATTCCAAAATTCCAAAAGTTTTTCAAAGTTAAAATATCTAAAAGAAAAACCACTCATAAAAAATTATATAAGAAAGGCCAACATATACTAAATATTATTTTTTTATAAAACTTATTTATTATTGTTTATTGTTTGTGAGAGGGTTAAATGTTTTTTTTTTAAAGAACGGTAATGAAAGAAACAATAATGCTCAGATATCAAAGATTTATATTTTTATTTGACAAGTGGTTACATTTAGTACCTAGATGAAATACATGTATTTGGATCAGATTACTCGTAAAAACAAATATGGACCAATGAAAAATAAAATTATTTTTATTTATATTTAGCCTTTTTTTTATATCTGCTGACAAAGAGAGATAGTTAATTATTTAAAATAAACCAAATTAAAGATACATTAGAGGAAGAAATTTTGAACTCGGCATTTAAGTCCTATTTAGCAACATCCATGTGCACTATACCTAAATTATATTAAATATCGTTTATTTATACATTGATATAAATAAATGGTACTGAGTTTAATCAAAATCGTTCGAGCCATTTTTGAGAGAAGTGTAAAAATGATTGAAATTGATCATATAAAGTGCTATTTCTGATTAGCCGATTTTAAGAATAAAGTTGTAGTAACATCCCATGTATATACTTATATACATATATATGTTATATGTAAATATATATTTTCAGTTTCGTACGACTTTTCGTTTGTCAGCTAGACTGTTAACAAACACACAGACCACTTGGTTATTTGGACTGAGGGGACCTCGAAACGTGTCCATTAAAAACTCGGATTCGAAAATTTTCCCGATCACAATTCTTTCCCTAATTGCATATTACATTCAAACGCAAGTGAAATTAAAAATAGTTAAAAATATAACCTATTAGGTTGGTTATTGATTTCAGTAAATATTTGAAGTTGAATATTAAGGCGTGCCGTATCATCCGACAACAGTTTTGTTTGCACTGATCGCTCAACTTCTACTAAGAGGCCTCTTATAGGGCCAGTAATGGTTAATAAACCGCTGATGCGTGATCCGCAGTGAATGGATTAAGAATCGCGTCCACCAGGAGCCGTACCCGAAGGCACTGGAGACGACAAACAGTCCGAGCGCGCGTGAAAGTTCAAGTGCGCTGCTTCTATTCAGTGCGGCCTACATATTGCCTAGCTCCTTAGTCAGTAGCTACCTCTCGCAGTCAGCTAATATTGGCTGAAGGTAAACACTGGGCGTGTTACCTAGTCGATGTTGCGTTATATCCCGATGGTGAATTGATAGATCACTTCATATATACATATCACTTACAAAATGACGTAACATTAGCCCCCTCACACTAAAGATGGATTAAAAGGCAATTGGGTAATGTTGGCTATCTGAGGGAGGGTACCTACATATATGTATACAACGAAGTGACACTTGACACCGATTTAATACTCGATGATCTCAATAGAATTCTTTTTGATTCGATGTAGACAAAATTTTCTCTTCTTCTTCTTCTTTGTCTTCCTCTTATGCCATTAATTAGCGTCGAGGAGCCTCAACCAGTGCAGCCACTCTTCCCGGTCCCTGCTTAGTCGCTTCATCTCATTAAGGGTTTTGCCTCTTTTACATCCAATCCTTTGAATGTAATCCTGGAACGTAAGTCTGGGGCGTCCGCGTGGTCTCCTTCCTGTGGGTCGAGCCATCCCTTCCTGATGCCTTACCTCTTTTTAGCTTATGGATTGCATTTTCTATTTCTTCTTCCTCTATAACCTCCAGGCTTTCTTGAATATTGGGCTCTTGTTCTTGATAATGGTCTGTTTCTGGATTTTCGGAGAATTGTTCCTTGAAATATTCCTTCCATCTGCCAAGGATCTTTTCCTTGTCTGTAAGTAGGATTCCATCGCTACCTTTTACATTTCTAATAGGCTTGCATTGTTTTGTTTTGTTGCAAAACAATCCAAAATTTTCTCAAGTTATATTAATACAGAATATAGCTCTCGGAACAGCAGCTTCATAGAGTTCAATTATTTTTTCTAACACAATATGATTGTTATATTTTAAAATCAAACTGCTTCTTATTTACATACTTCCTATAGAATAGATTTTCGTTGATAACTTCAAACATATTGGTTCCTCTATGTCTGGAGTGTACATGGGAAAAGTGAAAGAGACTAGTGAAAAAAAGGTTTTAAATGTTGGATAGTAATAAACGGTACAGCATAAACGAATAAAAAAATAACTAGTTGTAACTAATTCCAAAGCAGAATTGCCCATCCCAGTATTTTGCTTCCTTTTTTTAGGGTAACTACCTATCCGTTTCTTGACATACGAGGGTAGTCGTTTTAAAAGTACAACCAAACATGTTCTTGCCAGAGAGGGAAGGTCGAGATTCATTTCGTGGATCCACCACGAAATAAATTTTTACCCGTCCCGGCCAGATTTGAACTGACGCCGCTAGACTCGAGAATGTTAAACCGGACAACGCCTTAACCCGCTCGGTCACGATCTCAGTATTCTGCAAATGCGCAACGCAATTTCTTCATAACTTTAAATAACCCTTCCACCGAATCACCTCCTATTATCTATACCCCCAGATCCTGTGTTAGACCTTGCCATACCAATTATAAATATGATATTACGCTCATGTTTATTGCATTGTATGTCATATAGGTAATTCATTAAAAGATGATGTTGACGTCCGGAAGTAGTCTTGAAAAATTTAATTGAAAGATCTTATTCTGTTCTCTTCAAAAACAGGGGATGGACTCAATTAATTCTTCTCACTCTTTTTCTTGGTATCCACCCTTATCACCAGCGGATCCAGGATTTAAGTTTGAGGGCTTCAGCCTGAAAGCTTTTTTTTTCATATATATAACGATAATTACTTTGAAAAAAAAAGAAAGATACGAGCTAGATATATGAAATGGTGTTTAAGTGATTCTTGCAGTCCTATAAAATGTAATTACACGAACAATAATACTTTAAGAGATAATTTTTTCCATAAAACATGGTTAAATTTTACCATTTTGGGAGGGGGCTTCAGTCCGAAAGCACCTTTCCCTCCCCCTACAGGCATAAATCCGCCTGTGACCCTTATAGTATGATCATATGTACTATAGCACGTCTCTTTTCCATTCTGAATGGTTACACAGTCTAAATAAAAACTGGATAAGAACTGTAGAAACGTGCCGCATGGAACATCCTAAGTATGAAAATATCCTAAGAACAATTTCATTGAATTAAGCTTTTGATATTTGCTGGTCAATCACAGGACATAGGCATACAGAGATACACAAACCAGAAAAAAATGTTTAATATTTTTTCTATATGTAATCATTTTTCTTTTTCTTTTTTTTTTCTTTTTTTTTTAAGTCGGCCCAAGACTCCCACTGAAGTCCTATACAGCATATTTAATCATGTGCTTTCCGTAAATAGTCGTTCTTGATGAATTATGGTGAAAGGAACCATAACCATAAATAACCTGCTAATAATAAGTACATCTGATTCGGTGTGAATAGCAGCTCATGACACGGTGAATCGATAACCCATTTCAATAGAGATCGTCGTTAATCTTCGCTATCTGCGCCTTGTGGTGTAAGATTGGAAGCTAATTCATTAATTCTGAATAACATCCGTAGTAACTGGGATCAATGTTTATGTTTGTGTCCATGTCGAAAATAGTAAAGAAAATAGGCGAACTATTGAAGGAAGCTTGTCGACTGTTCTAAAAAAATAAGAAAATGGGTGATAAATAATCAGGGCGCAGACTTTTTAAAAAATTTTTAATTTTTTATTTGTGACAACGTTTCAACCCAAACCTGTGGGTCATCTTCAGGGCGTGATTCGAGCACTTGAAAGCCTTCAATTATAGGTACTTTCAATGAACTTAAACATAGACTATTTCTGATATTAAAGACAAGTTGGTATCGCATTGGTGTAAGGAGTTTAATTAAAATAGTTTGAGCTATTTCTGGTTGGACGATTTTGGAGAAAAAGTTGCAGTAACATCCAATACATATATCATTTCTTACCACGATTAAAAATTGTAGTTTCGTCAGACTTTTCGTTTTGAGTTAGACTGTTCAAACACATACACGCAATTTAGATAAACTTGTTTTTTTGGACGCAGTTATCTTCAAAAATATTTATTTTCGTTAAAAACTTGGATTAGAATTTTTTCACGATCGCAATACTTTCTCTTTCTATATATTTCAATTATGAAAGTAAAAATTATCTTTCAGTCGTAGCTGCCCATGCAAACCACGCATGGTCTGTAAGCAGCTTAGATTTTGTTAATAAGCTATTTCATATTCATCAATTACCATTTGTTTAGCAATCATCGTGCTGAATTTAAAAACTCGTTTTACTTTCTTCTCATCAAATATTTAAGTATTTATCAGGCGAATAATCTTTTTAATATAAAAATGCAACGCATGAGCATTAAAAGGTTTTTTTTTTTTTAGAAAGTAGGAAATGAAACAACCTACTTTCTAAAATACAGTTAAACCTGGATATGTGGAATCTATGGAGGTAATGGATGTAATTACCCTTATAGAAGTGTTCCACTGAAAAGAGTATCGGGTAAATTTTTAAAAAATAATAACAGCCTAGTAAAAAAAAAAATTAAATTTCGAAAAAAAATCGCGTCTCTCAAATAGAAATAATTAACGAAGTATTCAATTGCTTCTCAATTAAAGGGAAATCAGGGCAGGACAAAAATCATATTACTACAAACACAAGAAAAGTATAAACAGTTAAAAAATCATCTCAGACAGGGGTGTAATGTTTTCTTTCTAGTATCATAGTTGCCTCCCCTTGACAGTAATAATGAACTTCACGAATGTACTGTAATTAGAGCATCCAAGATATTTACATCTGATGTACGAAGATAAAAGTTTCTGAAGACAACTCCAAGTTCTATATCGAAATCCAGTTAGTCTTTGATTAGTCGATGTGACAAATATAATATGAGTAGTCCTGGCACTGATACAGTAGCTGAATCGTCGACCCATCGCCTCTTCCGCCTACATTATTATTTATACACACCGCTGCCACTGGCCGATATAGAAGCCAGTCCTCGTCTCTTGCGCCTCCCAGCCGCTTCTTAGGATCGCCCTATTAATCTTGTTGAAGCCAAGACCAAAAATATCCTCATGGCGGACGGAATTAGCTTAGAATTTTCGGGGAACAGTATTTCGTTTGGATGCTGTGGGATGTTGGTTGACGACGCTTCAACAAAAACGGCAATAGATGCAATCATAGGCGCAGATTTCGGGAGAGCAAGATGGACGATCGTCCCCTAAGAAAATTACAAAGAGGGCGAGAATACCGTGCCCCTCCCCCTAAATATTTCAAAGAACAAATATAAAATCAAACCTAAATCAATAAGAAAATAGGAAAAGTCGACAAGATGTCTAAGGCCTAGAAGTAGATACGCAAGTAGCCCTATGTTCCTATTATTGAAATTTTAGTTTATATTCAAAGATAATTATGTGTGCACATCCTAGGATTTTATGATTCATGCATCTGCTTCCTTTCATTTTTACGTGAAGATTTCATCACATTTTCCGCAGCAAATTCAAAGTATCAGAGAATTAAGAATCCATCTCAATATTTCAAACCTTTAATTAAAAAAATACTTGCATAATATACTCAATTACTTTTTTAATATTTTTTCAAATATTCCGTACGTAAAAAAAAAAGAAATAAACAAAAAATGTATATAAATTTATTTTTATACAAGTTTTTACCCCCGAGCCATTTTTTGGGGGAGGATGAAACTCCTACATAATCTAATAAGACATAGCAAATCCAGGAGTATTTAAAACCTCTGGGACCAAATTTAAAAGATCGTACTTAATGTTGTTATCGTCACCACTAAGTTTCCGTCAATACCTTCGACTTACCAACTTCGCTTCAACTTTTAACTTGATAGGGCACCGTTTGGAATGTTGTTAATCCTACCTTTAATGATAAAAATTAAATTAATAAATACTTGTTTTTAACACAGATTTCCGAAAATCAGTTATTATTACAATAATAACTTCAATAGGATCCCTTTGGAATATTTTCTTTCAACAGGAAAGAATTATTCTCCAAGACCCATTTTTGAAAAACAAAAATATTGATTGAGATTTGTTTTGAAGAGAAAAAAGTTGTGTATTCGGAGAGAAAAAGATATAAAAATTCTAAAGATAAAATAAAATACATTTGCTTTAATTTTCGTTTGGATGAAACGGTTAAAAAATATTTTGATGAATTACTTACTAAAGAATATTTTTTAAAAATGCAAGTTTCATTACATTCCTTGAAAAAAAAAATGTGTTCGAAACTAAACTTCTATTCATATAATTTTTTTTTATATTCAGGTTCGTTTTTTTTATATTTAAAAAAAATGCACCATCGGTTGATTTTTGCATGAGATTCGATATTTTTCTCGATTAAGATAAAAAAATAATTACAGTTCACTTTGGATATATGCAACTCATTTCAAATTCGTTCAACATAGATTTATCCAAATGCGTGTATCCTTCAGTCTATATGAAAATAAAATAAAATATTTTTAATTGAATTGAATCAAAACAACCTTGTATAACAAATGTATGCTGAAAGCATTACTTGTACTTTTCGACCCCACATGTATCTCCTTCCAGGAAAAATAAAATGTATGCTTCCGATTATATTTTATCTCCAGCTAAAATTTGAATAAATAATGTTTTCTCAACTAATGCTATGCTGTACGAACTCATTAGATGAGGGGATTTAACTATTCAGATTTTGGAATTATTCGGCTGCCGGTTACTACCGATTGTAATCTGGTATCGACTCAGCCTTACGAGCAGCCGTTCTAGCTAATTTACAATTTCACTTATTGCCCACGCTCAGTGGAACTGTTCTCGGCTCGAACCAGTGCAGTCCGAGAAGTCTGACCAGAAGCTATGATCGTTCAGGTAGGACCTCGTCCACCGAGCTCGGTGCCTCAAAACGATAAGTAGGTTCAACCATGATGGCTAGTTATAAACTATACCTCTAACAGACCTTATAGATATTTTAACCGCCTTATACCTTCCTCTCCATATTTGCCTGTTTTGGGCTGTTTCTTTCCAGTTATCTGGATGCAGCTCTGTTGAATTTTTGTTGATTCATTTATCCATCTGGTTTTTTGTTCATCCTCGTGTTCTCTAGCCTACTATTGAGGTATTCATTGTTCTTTAGAGGCTTTCAGATGGATTGATCCAAGCTAAATATCCAGCCTAACTCGCCTTCAAATCATGAGGTATTGATTGATGATTTTCTGTAAGCAGTTCTTTATTGGGCCATCTCCTTCATCCTTTGGTATTCTGATCCCAGAACGCTCCGGTTATCGTACCGAGGATTTTGCTTTCAAATCTTTTATCTTGGGTGCTGGTAAGTGTTCATGTCTCGCAGCCACATATCAGAACTGGCATTATTACAGCATCTTGCGCCCTTAATTTGAGATTTTTTAAGAGATTTATCGGAATCTCAATACCTTTGAAATAGAGAAGAAAGCTCTCTTTGCGCTTGTGAAAAGCAGGTCTATTTCCGACCGTTAGTTACTCATGGAGATTATTGTGGAACCGAGGTTTTTGACTTAGGCTGCTCTACTACGTTTAACTTCACCATAACAGACCGTCAAATATCGTTCATAAAGTATTTAACATTAGAAATATATATTTGATTGAATGGCTAATATAAAAAGATACCTTATCTTATTTATACACTTATGATGATTGAAACGGCGAGGCGTTGATTGCATAGTTATTTACTGGTGTTTCAGAGTATTAAGGCTTTGTTTTTGGAATATTCCTATGATATCCTAATAGTTATTTTCTTATGAACATGTTTACACATAACTGCGAAAGTATTAATACATCAAACGACTAACAATTACATAACTGTATAATCATGAATGTAAATGGCAAATGACATACACATCAAGCAATAAACCATATAAAGGTGCCGATTTCATTGAACTATTATAACTCATAAATTAAGAAATATTTTAATAAAAAAAAAGTCTACGTAAATAATTCTACCGTTTTAAGAGGCATATCACCTTAAGGGCCAGTTGCTTCAACTCAGCAAAGCTTAGATTAAGCGTTTTCTAAGATTAAATCAAGTTTTCTAAGGTCGACCGATAGAGATTAAACTTGGTTTAATCTTAGATAACGCTTAATATAAGCTTTACTGAGTTGGGACTACTGATCCTAAATAGCTTTGTCGATCGTTGACGTTCATGATATTTAAACTTAGTTTAGTATTCGGCTGAGCTCCCAATCCCGATCATTAGTTGTATTTTGGCAGTACTTAAGAGCTGGTATCAAACCGAGCAGCTCATCTCATCACTCACAATTTTAATGCTGCCTGCGATGTACTATATTTAAAAGTGTTTATGCATCAACCTTGTTCTTTCCAAACTTATAATTTGATTTAAGATTCAATCATTTCAATTTTCTTTAATTGATACCTCACCTAATATGAATATCATTTTAACTTGATTTTCTTTTCTCTTGCAGAAAGATGCCAGACAAGAGGGGATTGAAGGCCGCACTTGGTACCTCCGAAGTGACGAGGGCTGGGGGAGACCTCGGTAAGAGTTTGCTGGCAGAGTTCATCGGTGTCTTCTTCATCAACTACTTCGGCTGCATGTCCTGCATCAACGTGGGAAGTCATGACCCCAAGAGCCTTGTCTTAATAGCGCTTACCTTCGGCTTCGTTGTCATGATAGCTGTTCAGGTAACCAAACAGGATAATACGAGGTTATGACATGTTTCTTGCTATTATTCATTTATAGTATTTATAATACACTTTCATCCACTGAAGGAGTGTCCAGATCAAGAAAACTTCTATAGTATCAAAATATTGTCTATCAAGCATTACCAAGTCTTATATATACTTTAATAAACACCAACCTACGTTTATGGCTAGTAATTAATTGTTGACAAACTAACGCTGCCATAGATTATGAGACAAAATACCATATGAAGAAGTTGAAAGCAGAACAAATCTAGTAGATGACGATTTGGGATGCGGTCGGAAACTAATATGAACAGAAAAAATTAATATAGATTAATATAAACGAAATGCACACAATTTATGGTACAAACAGTATAAATTGTGTGCATTTCGTTTATATTAATCTATATTAATTTATTATATTTATGGTACAAACAGTATAAGCTTCTGGGGAGCGGAGTGGCCGAATAGGCTAAAGCTTGTGCACAGCACCGCGAGTTGCCTGGCAACCGGATTACAGATTTGAGAAGATTGAAAAAAGTACGAGTTTGCGTCCCGGTGCCGGAGGGGATTTTAAATTCTCCGCCCTCACCCCCCGGCCCGGGAAAATCCCGTATAGCCTAAAAGGCGAGGTAGAGAAGAAAAGAAGAAAAAAAAATAAAGAAAAAAATAAAAGAAACCATGCAAATAAACAAATAAAATTAATCAATAGCTTTTATAATGAAAATATAAGTTTTTTTTTTCAAAATATAGTTTTACTAGATTGTATAATTACAGATCTAATTTTGAATTGACAGCAATCCAATGCAATTCGTCTATGCCACTTTCCTCTCCCTCCCTCCCTTTCTTTCAAACATAATGAACAAAATATTAATTTATCACACAATACATATCATACATACCATTTTTTTGTTGTTGTTAATTGTCACTGTCACTTCTACCAAAAACAAATATATTCTATAATTGATCCATTTAAATTACATTACGAAAATCAGACTTCCTCTCCCCAGGAAGTGAAGCCTGAACCAATTTACCCCGTTAACTGACAAAGGAGCGGTATTCCGTGACACGCACAGCTAGCTTTTGACAATAACTAGCAGCGACGCATTTTACCGTCGTCCCACGATTTTACTCCGATTTTCGTTCGACAAAAAAGCGTGCGTCAGGAAGTGCTTATCTCCGGAATTTTACTAACTGCAGAACAACGGAGGAGGAAGGGGAGCAACAGACCATTTTAATGGAGGAAGTAATTTAATCACGAAAGGAAAAACAACAATGGGTTATCGGAAAACGTTTAGCTATGTGCATAAACTATAACTTTCGATACACTATAAATAGATTAGATTACAGATTATCTAATAAATTAGTTTATAATTATAATAAAAATCGGAAGATATGACGAAGCTAAAATTAAATATAATACACTTAATTTTAATATTTTTAATTAGAAACAAATACACTATATGCCTCCCTTCATTAATTGCTCAGGGAACTTATAAAACTTTGGTTTATATTCATGAAATCAACAAATCGAATAACGCTTAAACACGATGGAAATGTGCAATTCAACTACTTTCCTATGAATTGATTGAATAATCTGTCCACAATGACTGAAGTAAGTAATCCATAAAGCCAGCACTTTTGTTGGTAAAACCAACACATAAATCTACCGAGTTTATTAAATTAGCTCATTTAAAAGTCTTACATGGTCAAGGTGATTTTATTTGTTGTTATTTAACTGTTTATTGACAAAAACAATTACTAACGTATTGATGTAAAATGCCAAGCGTTGGTATATATGAGGACCGCTTTATAACTCAAGTAAAATAAATGTAACTCAAGAGGAGTCTGGTGGACTATATAAGTTTGAGAACCACTGCTATGAAATGAATCGCTGATTGTTTCTTTTATTTTCCGAATTTATTTCGGCTTCCTTAGCCGTAGGCAAAGATCTCTTATTCGTGAGATACGCCAAGCCAATCTTCCAGCTGTCACGCAACCCAACTAAGGAAGGAATAGGCCTTCAACCTAATATCATGGTTCGGTAGGACACACAAACCATTGTAATTTGCTTCAACACGGCATCGGAAATCATATAAAAATTAGAACTCTGAATTATCCAAGTATTACACCAGCTAGTACTTATGTATTGCCTAAAACCTGTTTAAAAACTGTTAAATAAATACTGTTAAAAGAATTACTATATCGATAGATATCATGTTAAATGAAACCGTTAACGTTTAATAAAATTTCCTTGACAGAGTAGAAGTCAAAGAGTCTAAATAAAAATAAATGGGTATTTAAAAGTGGCATACCAGAGGGGGAGGGAGGGGAGGGTTTAACTTTGTAGTAGAATGTATCCTAAAACTTACTACCCCACACATGCTTCATATACTTCACAAAATCACTTTCAAATCTTACACGACTGGTACAAACTTTGGAAAATAAAACTAAATCACAACAAATCCTAACACATAACATTTTCACTCGGACGCGAAAACTGCCCTCCTGTCTATCATGACAATGAACATATCCCCCAATCCGACAAAGTACATTACCTAGGCCTAACATTTGCCAGAAGGACATGGAGCCCACACATCACCGCTAAGCGAAAGTCACTGAATCAACTATTTAGACTATTATATTCCCTACTGGGATGTCGCTCAAAACTAGATCTAAGACAAAAACTTAACACTTACACTTAATTACTAAAACCACTTTGGACATACGTGTCACAAATATATGGAATTACTAAAAAAAAATCATATTCAGAAATTACAAATATTTCAGGTCAAAACCTTCAGAACAATTACTCAAGCACCTTGGTATGTTAGGAACATAACTCTCCACAAATACTTACGCATGCAAACCATCACAGAACACATACAAACTTATTACAAAAGGTTTCACAGCAAGCTTTATGGTCACCCCAATAGACTCATCCAAGACATGGCCAATTAAAACATGCCCGATAACATCCGCAGAAGGCTGAAAAGGAGTTGGATGAGAGATCTCCTTAATTAACCACTAACATGACCGAAGATAAACCACTGGGTTTTTCTCTTCCTCATGCCTATCATGCCCTTTCTCCTAGTCTATTTGTATACAGTTATCTCATTCACTGGTTGTCAGTGGACATTGACAGTTGTGTATTAAAAAATAAAGAGAAAAGAAAACTTATTAGACCACAAAATATATTAGAAATTTAACGTTTTATCACTGGAACTTTGACTACTTTAATTTAAACCACCAGTCTTATAAGTTACATAAAACCAGTTTAGACAATGATGTCATTTTTCATGGTTGAGTAATTCCAAAAAAACTTATAAAATCTAATAATTTCCACTAATTGCCTCTCAAGAAAAGACTATGCAACAGATCTCTAAAATTAAAATCCTAATTATTAATATATATGCACTAAAAAACGATAGAGATGATAAGGATGCATTTATAAACCAGTTAGAAAATTTCTTGTGCATCTAAATATGATATAAAATTAGTTTTCGGACAATCCTGAGGAACTTGGTGCACAATTTATTGCAAAGTCAATAGAATCAGAAGAAGTAATATAAAAGAGAACATTCAGAAACCTTTAATATAAGTTTAATGTACCTAATATGACAGTATTATGATCAATATTCTACAAAATCTTATTATGAGAACTAATCTGTTTCTATGCTCATTTGATTTCAGTCTCTTGG
The DNA here is from genome assembly GCA_928085145.1 of Nezara viridula. NCBI lineage: Eukaryota > Metazoa > Arthropoda > Insecta > Hemiptera > Pentatomidae > Nezara > Nezara viridula. Next base: position 45,140,360 of record OV725081.1, read on the forward strand.
ACATGTAAGTGGAGCTCATTTGAATCCAGCAGTGACCTGTGGAGCACTTGTAGTAGGAAAAGTAACCATCATCAGAGCAGCGCTATATATTGTTGCACAGTGTTTGGGCGGGATAGCTGGAACTGGAGTGTTAAAGGTATTTAGCAACTTTCAATCACTATTTCCTCATTCTGGAGTCATTGAAATGTAGTAGATATAGGAATTGAAATATAGAAATGATGTTAGAATAAGATGTTATTAAAACTTTCTTAGAATGAAGCAATCAAGAGTTAGCTATTCAAATACAGTAAAAACCATGAGGTAAAAAAGTTTATCAGCTTTGATTTTGTATACAACGTCTTTGTGAATGCAATGGATAGTTCCCCCGATATAAGCAAAAACTCCAAAAAAGTGTCCTTCTAGGCCCCCCCCCCACATCTGGCTCACCACCTAGGAGTGGGACCTTTTAGTATGTCATACCAGTCCAAACAATTTCTTATATCAAAAAATTGTGTCCTCGCTATTTCCTTCACTACTCCCTTTTCGAGCATTCATTGACTGGACTATTAGAGCACTTGTTCATAATGTGTCCAATTCTGGACAATATACTAGAGGTGATTATGAAAGTATAGACAAAATCAGTCCTGGGTAGTATTTCAAATGAAATATATTAAAATACAAAATAATTTTTTTTTTTTAATTGTTCATAAATATATTTTTAAAATATAAATGATGAAAAAATTATTTGCAATTTCTTTCCAAGATGCCAATAAATACAAAAAAAAAAAAATTATTTTATTTTATAATTTAAATTCACAAAATAAATTACCAAGTTTACTATTGTAGTGTTAAGTATTATTGTAAGGCTGTTTGTTTAAAGGAGAATTCTCTCCTGCGATAATCAAGCTTTGTTCAGATCGATTGAGTTAAATTTGTAATATAATTATCATTGGTCATAAAATTGATTAGCCTTAGAACAGCATAGAATAACATATTTTGTAAAATAAACAAGTAAACGTGTATTGACAGATGTTTTGTTGGGAAAAAAACATAATTTTTCCTTTCCTTTAATAACATTTTCAAGTACTTGTAAGCAAAGAAAAAGGAATGATTCAATTTATGTAATATCTTACAGAAAATTTAAAATTAAATAATTTTTCATGTTGTCGCTTTTATTATAATTCTTATGAAATAATATTAATTGAATAAAATAATTTATTCTGAATTAATTATTTTAAAATTATATCTACATTCTTCTAATCTCATAATGTTTTATTGTTCACCATATTTTTTTATTTTGAAATACAAAATACATTTAGTATTTTGTATTTGAAACACTTTTTCTAGAAGCAATTTAAATATTTTGTAATTAAAACAAATCATTTTATACTTTATATTTTTAAAACTCAAATTTCTTGTTATTTAAAATAAGAATTAAATACTTTTTACACAGATCAAAATAGAATCTATTCAAAATTAGTGTGTTTTTTTTTTTATTTCTTTTTTAAGTTAACCACACTACCAGGGGTGTTGTGTAGCTGTTATTTGCTTGGTCTGAGTTGGAGTCCTGATCCAGGGAGATAATTATTTATTCTGTTCAATCAGTAGCATGTTCAATCTGCTGTTCAATCCTCCTCGGGTTCATTCTGCATCTATAAAATAGGTTACATTTAACGATAATTGGACTAGAATCAGTACTTCCTTACAAAATACTGAACCCTTCGTAGGTTATAGTGTTACAGGTTTTAGCCACAATACAGACTTCAAGAAATTTGAAGATTAGCTTGACTTATAACATCCCAATTAAACAATATTTCTACTTCTAGAAACTTTGAGGTTGCCATTTAATCTAAAACACTTTGTATTAAAAATAAATGTGGATTAAAAATGAATATAATCTCAAAGACATATTTAGACAAGAGAATTTTTTAATTTATACTTCCATGTTCTATTGAGTAACTTTGCATTCTTCTTTTTCAGGCAGTGACTCCTACAGAATTCCAACAAACATTGGGGTCCACATTAGTGAGTGAGCCTCTAACAATACCGCAAGCAATCGCTGTGGAATTCCTTCTAGGATTTGTTTTGATATTTGTGGTATTTGGTGTCACTGACCCTAACAAACCTGAAGCAAAAATTCCAGCTCCTCTTGCCATTGGTCTCGCTGTAGTTATTGGTCATTTATCTTCGGTAAGTAAATAGAAAATATTGAAAATGTATGAACAGATGTAGGAAGTAGTACATGTTCATTTGATTTATTTACTAGACCCATGTCATTAATTTTAATTTGGTTTTTAAATTTAATTTACTTATTCACATTAGGAAATAGTGGATTAAATTTTAAACTTGTACACAGTTCTTCTGTACAAAAGGTCCAGTTTATTTGGTTGAAACAAATAAAAAATACTACACAGAACTATTTCTGTCTGTGTCTATCTAATTAAGTATATTAATATAAAAGTATGTATTTCTCATACTTACAAATTTTTTTATAAGTTAATTTGCATCTGAACAAATAGCTTTTGGCTGTTCTATATCCCATAAAAATTGTGTTAGTAAGATAACTTTTTAATTTTTCAATTCTCTAAATTTATTTTATTTATTTTTATTTTAATTGTGTAGATAAGTAATTTTATGGAGGAATATTTTTCATTCATATTAAAGTTACAAACTTAGTTTACATATACAGATAATTCCTACAAATTACAAATATATGAATGACTATTAATAAATTTAAGATTACAATAAATTCTGATTATCACTATTTGCAGATTCAATATACCGGCTCCAGCATGAATCCAGCAAGGAGTCTTGGATCAGCCATTGCTTCAAATAATTGGGCTAATCATTGGGTAAATTTGATTATTACTTTATTTTCATGTATTTTTTTTCTTATTCTGTAATTAGTTTCAAAATCAGTTCAATCCATTTTTTAAAACTTGCATGAGACAACTACACTACTTGATTGTGTCCTATTTGACCAGATAACCCTAACGATGGGGGGGGGATGAATTTGAATCCACATTAATACTAGATTGAAATGTATTCTGTCTATTTGGTGTTGCTAGGTGATGCAGTACATGGAGAACTTAAGAAAAATAAAATAAATATGTTTAATGAACTGTACTCTATTACATTTACATAATACTCATGTATCATTGAGTTCATTACAACTTTTATTTCTTATCATACAAATCATATTCTAGTTTAAATAAAAATATGGCACAAAAAATACATATTTAATGAAGTATCTAATACATGGAAATTTAAAAAATTCAATGAATTCAAAGATCAATGAATAATCCATGATCAATTGACAATGAATATATATTAACAAGAAATGCTTTGTTTTTCAGGTTTATTGGCTTGGACCTTGCCTGGGAGGCATTGCAGCTGCTTTACTTTATACCTTTGTATTCGCCGCACCTCCAATAACCACTCAGTACTCTCCAGTGCAGGTCATTATTTAAATTCCAGATATTATGTTTTTTTAAAAGAAAGTTTAGATAGGAATTCATAAAAGATCCAGCCAAACAATTCATAATAAAAAATATTAAGTGCAGTATATCAGATTATTTTCTTCACCATTGATACTAATATATTTCCAATTTTTTGTACAGATGAAAAGGTTGGATGGAAAAGAAGAAGAAAATGCCTGATCCCTGTCAAAGAACATGCCCAAGTTGACCAATTTAAGTTTGTTTACTCCCAAGATTGTTCCCTTATCATCCCCCATAGTATAAGACAAGTTTGTTGTTTTAATTAAAACTATTAATGCTTACCACAATCATGGTAAGTTGGTTTAATAATAACATAAAAAAAAATTAATGAGTCAAAGATGCTGAATGATATAAATATATTTGTATTTAGTCACTAAAAGGTGGAACTGGTAGCAGTTAAGTGTACATTATTGCTAGAGTGACAATTTTGTTCACTGTGTTGAACAAATTTTATATTGTTAATTTATTTTATTTTTTCTGTATAAAATTTTTAATTATAAATAATTCTAAGTTCTAAAACACTATGTTCATTTGCCAAATATTTCATCATATTCAAATCAGTCACAGTTTAGAATTTTATTATTTAGCCTTTTAAAAATAATAATTGGGAATATTTATCTTCTAATATATTTATTTAGTCGGATTTAGAAAAATAATTAAAAATGAAAAACAGTATGAAAAAAGGTTTAAAAAATCATTTTGCAAGAATATATTCTAGATGATTCAGTTTTAACTGATTTTTAAATTAAATAGGTTCTCAATTAAACATTTAAGCATATATTTATTTTTGGTTATTGAAAAACATGGAAATAATGCATAGGAAGAAAAAAAGAGAACCAAAGAAAATTATATAAATATGTTAAGTTTTAATGTTATAACATTGTGCCTTATTCATGGACCAAGGTTTTATTTATTTTAATTTGTTAAAAGAAACATGAAGATGTTCATATAAATAGTTTGTTGACTGAATATAGGCAGTGCAACTGATCTGAAAGCAGTAGTTTGAAATTAACAGCCATTTATAAATAATTTTTAATGCTATTTTATAATTAGTTATTATGTTAGTTGTAATTAGTTAAAAGTGTTTTAATTGATTTTCTTTCAAAGTTGATTACATGCATATGAATTAAAAATAATATTCTAAAATTATTCTTAACTAAGTTTAGACACCAATACAAATATAAAATATTTAATATTTATTAACTTCAAATAAAATATTGCAACAGTTCTTTGTATACACCCTTACTGCCATAATGTATTTGTGAATGTAATTGTTTATTCTTATATTTGTTATTTGTCTAGAGTTTTTACTATATTTGTAAATAAAAAAAAGAATAAAAATAAAAGTTATAATTTTCTATAAAACTTACCCTATCCAATTAACCTAAGTTTTATACATGTATAATTGTTATCCATGCAGACAAACTGAATACTCACAAATTATATAAATAGAGTCATCTTATATAAAAAGCAGTCAGAATTTTCACTAATAATTAGACTTATAAGATTATTTTTTAATTATCAATAATTGCTAATTTGTTTTTCATTACTTGTTTCATCATCTCATATACTTCCCTTAGCAGAAGTCAAATTAGCATTAAATTTTGAATTTCCAATCATAACATATTAATTATTAAGACAATAACTAAATTAATTGATAAAAATAAAGAACAACTAGTCACATTAAAAAGGAGAAGTTGCTGAAAGTGTATACTTAACTGATAACTATGTGGCTATGTTGTAACCACACTATGGTGAATCAACTTTTTTTGGGGAGGAGGCCTAAAGAGTCAAAATTTGATGGTCCCAAAAATATGTTAAAAAAAAAAACTGAAACCTTTTAACAAAAAAAGAAAAGTAATACAAATTTGCCATATCATAAAAAAATTAAATACAATTATTAAAAAAAATTTCTGTAATTTCCGCCTTGTTTTTTCTTGCAAATTCAGCAATAATTTTACAAGTGTCAATTTAATTTAAAATTTGTGGCACTGTATACAGGAATAACCATTTTATTTGAACTTCTCTCATTATGCTCCTCAAATAATTGTTCACAAACTTTAAATCTTCCTCTTAACGCATTAGATAGAAGAAGGGTTAAAAAAAAAAACTATAATCATTAGACTGTATGCAAGATATTTCTTCAGCTGCTCGATATATATATCTGGGTTTTTCATCTGGATTACAACTAAAAATCTGGTGTATGCATCTCAAAAATTTCACTAACCACTCTACTTTGAATAGAAATTATTTTCTGGCAATATTGGGCTATGGTACATAAAATTTTAGAGGTTTATTTTTAACAGAGCTAAACCTCAAACCTTACAGCTAATCTGCAACAACTCATTAGGATCATTAAAATAACGCAAATTCTATTTATTATATCGACGGTAGATAATAAAAATCTCCTAACCCCATCTGTTTTTTAAAACCACATAACTCCTGTCTTTGAGCTATATATGACAGACAGATTTGAAAGTACCTTTGTATATTTAACCTATAAATGATTATGGATTGTACTGCTATTAGTTATTAAACTATTATTTTTCCATAGGAAAGTTTACTAAAATGGAGTTACGAGATTTTCATCGCCTACGATCGATAGTTCAAAAGTTGTCATACTAATTAAGTGGAACATGTGATTTCATAGAGGGAACATACAGAATTATTCACTAATTTAATTCTCTAAAATACTGGGTTGTTATATTTGGAAATTAACCAACAATAGATATCTAAGTATTTAAAATATACTAGTATTCGCCCAGTGGTCGAAATTCGATCATAGCCATTACAAATTTGAGAAAAACATAATTAAATTAAAAATAAATTCAATAAATAAAGAGTTAATCACGATTCAAAAATCCTCAGTTATTAACATAAACAAAACTTCAATTTCAATTAAAAATTGAGATTAAACTACCTAAAATTATTTATAAGTAATACAAAGTAGACTCATTCAAAATATTTAATTTCCATTTTAATTTATCTTTGTTATTATCACAATGAATTAATGTTATGATTAAGCAAGTAAAAAATAATTTAAATTAGCAATTTCAACTGAGTTTAAATCCATTTTTATGCAGAAATTCTCTGAAACAATGTTCTTTTTTAATGTTCTGTTATTGTTTAGAACATAGCCTTGACCATTGCCATTGAAAATATAAATTTCAAAATTTTGATTTTAATTTTAGCGTGCTCTACTTGCTGCTACATATAATTGTCCATGCGAAATTACTGGACGTCGCAATAATACACAAATTTTTTCAAAAGTTTAAACCTGCGATTTGATAATGGTCATAGCAAATGCAGCTATTAATAAGAACGTTGTTCTTTGAAATTCGAATGGAAGTATTGTACCAGAAAATATTAAATTAATTCTTGGAATTAAAATTCTTTTATTTAAAATAGCTCCCTTCAGTACTTCAATTAACTACTGTATGTGCAGTATTTAAGTTAAGAATGAGTATAACTATAGAATTTATTTTTAAATATAATTTATGAGGTAACATTCCATGATAAAGTTTTCGATTTATTAAAAACCAAAATAGAGGAAATCGGACTTTGCAAAAGAAAAAGTACTCAATGTTTGAATTGATATATCTCTGCAACAAATAGTCCGATTTCGATTTTTATTTTTTTATTTTATAGGGAATCCAGGAATCTTTCAAATAAATATTGGTATTATCAATAAAAAAAGTGTAATTTTTGATTTATTCGCAAATAAAATACCGAATTCATCATAAAAATGTATGCAGCTTGTTTTCGGGAAAGTATGTTATATACATAAATTATAAAGGTTTCAAGGGGAAGACTTTAGCCAAGTTCCATTGAAATCGTTGAAGCCATATTGGCGCTACAGTCTAAAGTGAATCACGTTTTTCTGCCACAATTTCGAAAAGAAAGGCCTGATGGTAATGAAACGTATATAAAAAACTTTTAAATATTATCGCGACGTTTTGCCAAAATTTAAAAGAAATCGGTAAAGAACTTTCGGAGATTAGGCGTTCTGAACAAACTACCATTGATATTTTTACTCACACACTATTTCATATTTTTATTTATTAATAAAACTAAAGCTCGTCAATAGTTATTAAATAAAAAAAGAAGGAAGAAAATCAGTTGAATAATAGAGGAGAAAAAGGAGCTGAACCATTTTGTCTTTGCCTATTTATATAATGATTATCAAATCCAGAGTTTTTACTATTGTAAATGTATTTAAGATTATAAACATATGTTTTAGACATCTATGAAATATTTTTATAAATCACTTCTTTTTTCTCACAAGTACAATGAAATAAGTATTTAAACAATGTCATTGCATTGATTCGGTGGATTTTAGATACTTTTTTTTCAAACTTAAAAATAGTTTCAAATGTTTACATTTTTAGTTACGAAACTTCATTTCATTTCCTTGGAAACACATGGTTTCCGTTAAATAATATTAGTTTTCAGAAATGGTGACAGACTGATGTAATATTACTGACAGTCTTTGTATGTCAGACATTGTTTTTTCTAAAATTCTCTGCTTTCCAATGACATAACGAGTACGAAACGTACACCATCTGACTATTACATTCGGAAAAAAAAATCATTATTTTTTTCCAGTTTAGTCAATTATCAAATTTTTTCATAGTTTATATTCAGCCTTTTTTTTATTGCTGTTAACAATGAGACACAGTTAACTACATAGCATAAATCAAATTAAAAGTAATTCTCGGCATTTAAGCCCTGTTAAGCCTCATCAATGAGGTTAATATCCATATTATGTTAAAGAAAATTTAATTGTAAATTGATATACCGAGTTTAATAAAAATCGCTAGAGCCCTGTTTGAGAAATTCGAAAAAAATGTGTAAAATCGATGATATGAAGTGGCACTTCCGGTTAGCCGATTTTCAGGAAAGTTGCTAGGCATATCTAATCTAAGGCATATATTTCTCTTAAATACGTAATACCAGTTTACCAGTAATACCAGTCTTAAGAAGCCTTTTCACACATGTACAGATCATTTTGCGGGACTTGGTTATTTGGATTCAAAGAACCTCGAAACGTGTATTTCCGTTTAAAACTCAGATTCGAAAATTTTCACGACCTCGATATTTTCTCTGATTATATATTACATATATAGGTGGGGATTAATACATCAATGACCTCAAATATTAATCCGCACCTGTCGTCGAACTGTTGACAATCAGCAGAAGTTCTAATACAAAAATAATAATGAAACTGACTTGTCGGGTATGAGAAGGAGCACTAGCGGATCCAGGATTTATTTTTGGGGGGGGAGGGGCTTAAGCCCGGAAGTTTTTTTTTTCATAAAAATAACGATAATTACTTTGAAAAAAAAACGAAACTAACTACCTATATGAAATGGTGTTTAAGTGATTCCTAAAGCCCTTTTAAATGTAATTACACGAACAATAATACTTTAAGAGATACTTTTTTAATATTTTTTTCGATAAAACGTGGTTATATTTCACCATTTTGGGGGGGGGCTTCAGCCCGAAAGCTCCCCTCCCCCCCGTAGATCCGCCCGTGAGGAGGGGGATAGCACCCAGCCGCTCCTCTTCCCCATGACTTAATTCAATTACTCCATGTGTGATGTCAGGAAATCATTTCAGGAATCAAATGAGGCTTTATTAACTATTTGGCAGTTTTTAACTCTTCAGCACTCATTATCCTTCTAGGACGCACAGTTCTGAGATGGTTCACAGCTCTCAATTCTTCGAATCCGTCAACAATGAATAGAATGAAAGAAAGGAAGAAGAAATCAGAATCAGAATTAAAAGAAACTACGAATGAAGAAGATGAATTTTGGCGGAAAATCGCGCATACTAGTGTCCGCTGAGTAGTCGAAAATCGACTATCATTAGTCAAAACTTGAGGAAAACATATATAAATGTGCAAGTTTCCAACATTTTTTCTACTTTAATATCGTCTTCCATTGTATATCTGAGAGCATACCCTTTTTATATTTACCCTTTAATACAATGCAATACATTTCAGTACCATTTGTGTACTTTTTATTTTATTTTCAACTGAAAATAATCATTAATTTTTTTCAGCGTCTTTCCGGGGAAGTATGTTATATACATAAACTAAGTAGGCTTCGAGGAGGATAATTTAGCCATGTTTCATTAAAATCGTTACAGCCTTTTATTATATAAGTGGCAATGGATTTTATATAAAATCACTCTTGAATTCGTTGCTTCGAAATTTCATTGCATTCGGTGAAGAACTTTCGGAGTGGCTTTAAACAAACGAACACTTCGTTTATTTCCATGTTGATTTCTATTGATAACAATAAAGCTTGTCAATAGCTAATAAACACAACAACAACAAAAATAGAAAATCAGTTTACAGAGGAAATAATGGTATTGAACTGTTCTGTCTTTACCTATTTATATATTAATTCAATGGTGACTTGAGCATCTCCTCTTTTATCAGAATACAGAGGATGGAGTTGCTTGGTCTCTTGCTTAGAATGAATGAAGAAAGAATGACAAGAAGAGTGAACCGTGTTGAAGGATTAAAGGCCCAAGGGAAGATGGAGAGATAAAATCCTATTCGATTTCAGGAAACTGAGAATAAGTACATCTGATGCACAGACAGCAGCACCGAATGAGCTGACAAGACCGAACTTGGAGACTGGTCAGACGAAGGATCGATTTAAGAAGCTGCCCCGCCAATAAATGAACAACCCAGGCATAAAGCTATCATGAATACGTCATTTCAGTACCGTTCAACTTTTCGTTTTTCAGCTTCACAAAAACACAGACATACAGAACCGTTTCGCAATTATTTGGATCAAGGCGATCATAAAATATTTATTTCCGTTTAAAACTAAAATATATATTCCAAATACATTCTCTTGCTATACATTTCATACATATGAAAGCGAAAGTAAAAAACTATTTGTTTAACACCATACTTTACATAAAGTACTTCAATCATTCATCTGTAACATTCAATAATAGTTCAAAAGGGATTTCAAGCTTCCGAAGGAAGCTTTTGGTGGCCTTAGCTGAATGTAAAAAAAAACATTGTTATTTTTAAATTTTTTAGAGAGAGGAGAATGACGATCCTTTGCTTTGGTAATTGAAATTAACTTTACTTTTGAATTTCTTTGGTGCTTCTGAATTGAGTGGCCTTGGCGTCACATGCTCTAATTTCAGAATAATTTTATAATTTTTTTGTGTGTTATCATTACATTTTGAAATTATCATTATTTCGTTCCAACCAATCCTAGATTTGAAAGTATTAGATTTGTTTGTTATAACTAACTTCAACGCAGCAATAATCTGGTCTGCCGTCTCATTGTCCATAATTTTCATGCTAATTAGTGTCTAGTAAGGTAATATGCTTAAAACTATTTGTCGATCAAATGGGTGTATGATTAATTTCCTTTCTAAGCTTAGAATTTTATTTAACATTCAATCATTTTAATTTACTTATATTTCTATAATTGAAACCTCATCGGGTATGAATTTTAACTTATTTTACTTACATGTTGTAGGAAGATGAAGGATATGATGGAAATACTTGGGACGGTTGAAGTGACGGAGAAGGATAAAGCGATTGAACTCTTGAAGGCCTTGCTGGCAGAGTTCATTGGTACTTTCTTCATTACCTACTTCGGCTGCATGTCCTGCATCAACTTGGGGAATTTGATAAGCCTCAAAAGCATCGTCTTGATTGCGCTCACCTTCGGCTTCGTCGTCATGGTATCCGTCCAGGTAATCGAATGAGTTATAACGACAGCCACACAGCAAAACCCTCCATGTGAAATTTTATTCATTCAAATAAACTTAAGCAAGCGACAATCATTTCAAGAGAAAATCTAGTTCCCAAAATTGGAACTACCCTGATTGTTTCGTCTGAATAATTTTAGTTTTTGAATTTAAAGGCTTTTGCGCTGGGGTTGTCAAAATATTGTTGTCATTTTCATTGTTATTGTTCATAGATGGTATGAATAATAAATTTTCACTACTACCATCGACTGGTGGAACCTCCAGCACAAATAAACTTTTTAGCTATCAAAACATTATCCAAATCATACGTTCTATGACAAACCCCAAACTATAGTTATGGCTATCCATGAGTTTTAGATAAACTAACATTAGCATAGATTATTAGAAACTATATGGAGAAGTTGAACGTAGTACAAATTCAGTAGATGACGCATTAGATTTACTTTTTCAATAAATTATTACTTAAATATTCTCTAAGAGAATATAAAACCTTGGTTATGTGAGATAACTGAGTTGCGGGCAGAGGTGTATCCAGAAAAATTAACTATGGAGAGGAGACGAAAAAAAAAACTAAGGGGTGTGCTTATGACTAGTAGAAAGAAGTAGAAGAAACATCTACAAGGCGAGATTATTAACATGAAATATAAATTATAAATAATAGTTCATTATAAAGAGGATGAAATGCTGAACATTTCCTGCGCTTACAGTATGCAGGTCCGAATTTTAATTTCTGAGATATTTTAATCCTTCAATAAAATTTGTTATAATTTAGTTTTCGAGACAATTTTTTTCTCTTTTTGCCTCTCTAACAAGTGGTCGCGTTAAGATACAATTTTGAACAATAACTCATTACAAAGAGGATGAAATAATGAACATTTTCCTTCCTAACATCATGCAGGTCCGATTTTTATGATATTTTAATCCATATGCAAAAATACTTCAATTAGTCTACTCCAGGCCACATCGGAGATCTGAGGGCTCAATCTAATTCACTCTCAACAAAAAAAAAAGAATAATTTATGAAATACGCAGTAAGACCGACAAAATATTACATATAAACTGCGATATATTATAAATAGATATGATGAGACAAATAACACCCATAATAAACCTCGCTCTAAAAGATCAAGAGTTTTGATTTGAAGGGAGTGTCGTGACATCCTAAAACTAATTAAAAAGAACCCTTCTACAAACTGCTGTCAACTCGCTGCAAACGATGCTTCAACATCTTAGAAGTATGTGAGTGTTTCTACTCTTAGAAAGATCCATTATCATTTCTGAGGTTAACAGGCGGAAAAGGCTTGAAATTTGCTAAATAATTTACATATAAGACTTTTGGAAAAACGTTCTTCTTAGTGATAAAACCTGCTTTAATTAGTTTTATTTGGAAGTGATGGAAAAATTACATTAGGCGAAGGACAAACCAAGAATTAGAACAGAGAAATTTACTTCCGACAGTTAAACATGGAAGAAGAAATGTAATGATCCGGTGATGTGTCTCTTACCATGGCATGGGAAACATTGTTATCATTGATAATAGGCAGCTGAGAAGTGTGCAAATATTTTGCGGAATAATTTAGTTACCAGTGCTGCAAAAATAAGGATTACTCATAATTTTATATTTCAACAGGATAACGATTCCAAACACTTTCCAACAAGATAATGGCTTTATGGTATATCGAAAGTTACAGTTTTTTGCACATAGCTAAACGTTATCTGATAGCCCATTGTTTTTTTTGTTTTTTTCCTTTCATGATTAAATTATATACTCCATTAAAACTGCCTTTACTTCCTAGTCACATAGGAATAGTAAGAAATGAGTTTGCAGATGTGGCTGCCTAACAAGCCCTCGAGCTTCCACGCCGGGGTAATGTACTGCTATCCTATCACCTCTAGAAATGAGTCTTCCTCTCAAAAAGGAAATATCCGACAGCTGGTTCATGTTCAGTTCATGTGGAAAGAGAGTCTACCCAGCAAGTTGAAAGTTATCAAAAAATCAGCAAAGCTCTGGATGATCACATCAAACTATTCTAATCGCAGAGAGGGGATCGCCTTGACTAGGATGAGAATAAGTCATATAAATTTGAATCTTTTTTTGGAGGGGAGGGGGGTCCTCCACTTCCTCTCCATTAAGGCTATTAAAATACCCCTTGACACCGGGACGCGAACTCCTGACTATTTTTGTAACACGTTTGTCATATATCAGGTTGCCGGGCAACGGTGGTGCTGTGCACAACGCGTTAGCCCATTCGGCCCACAAAAATTTGACTCATTTATACCTTACCAACAAACAACCACCTCCAACATGCAATAGCCCTCTCACTGTCAGCCATATTTTTCAGGTGTGCTCCTATTACACCACAACCATAAATAGATTATCATTCAGAGCGGATATTTCAGCTTTATTAAATAATGACGGATCAAATATAAACTTCCCTAAAACTGCTCGATTATTTAACAGAATATAGAAATATATATATATATATATATATATATATATATATATATATATATATATATATATATTTTATAATTTTTTTTCTGAGACCCAGAGAACAAAAATAAGGTACGAACAGGCGTTAGTGACTCTAGGGTTTTACACCTCAAAGCCTCAATAGACAAACTGCCTTTGCTTCCCCGTTGTTCTTCAGTTGGTAAAATTCCAGAGATAAGCTCTTCCTAATGCACGTCTTCTGGACGATCGAAATCTGAGGAATATCGTTGGACAACGGTAAAATGCATCGCTGCTAGTTAATGTCAAACGTTAGCTGTGCGTGTTAAGTAATATCGTTTCAAAAATTTATTTTGAATGCCTTCATCCTTAGTTACGTCACTGAAGAAACTAAAATTTAATTAATAACTTTAAAATCTGGTAAAATCTTATTTGAATAAATTTGCTTATTTTTATATACGAAAGTTGTTAGTTCATTTTATTAATTGATTTCGTATGTATTATTTGTACCATACATTTTAATATATAATATTACTGACAGTGTAAATTGTATTTTTGTTATCAACATTGATTTCATTTAAATAACTTATTTAATAAAACTTCTATATGATAAAGACATTTTGTTTTTTATGTTATCCAACTCCTCACTAACATTACTAATTATTAAAGCAAAGAAGCAAAATGTCTATAGTTGGGATGAGAGGTCTGTCAAAAATAAGTTTAATTCAAGAGGGGTCACGTGAACTAAATTTGAGAACACCTGCTATGAATATATTATTGTTTTTTTTTCTATTTGGCCAATTTATTACGCCTCCCTTAGACGTAGAAGAAGAGCTGACATTTGTGATATACGCCAATCCATTCATTCAGAAAGCTTTAATATAAATTTACTCTATCTAATATGAAAGTATAATGATGAACATCCTACAAAGCAAGAAATTCTAACTCGAACTGAGAACTAATAACTATTCTATTTCTCATTTGATTTCAGGCCCTTGGACATGTAAGTGGAGGTCATTTCAATCCAGCGGTGACCGTTGGTTTCATGGTAGTAACATCGATACCCGTCATCAGAGGATTGTTTTATCTTCTTGTGCAGAGTTTGGGTGCGGTAATTGGAGCTTTAGTCTTGATGGTATTTATAAACTTTAATTAAATCATTCTTTAGCTATTGAAATATAGCAGGTAAAGAACAATCGTCTTAATGAATGGTTCTAGTGCAGAGCTCTAGCGGATCCAGGAATTAATTTTGAGTGGGGCCTTCAGCCCGAAAGCTTTCTTTTTTCATATATATATATATATATATATATATATATATATATATATATATATATATATATATATATATAACTGTAATTAATTTTGAAAAAAAAGAAAGATATTAACAACCTATATGAAATGATGTTTAAGTGGTTCTTGAAGTTCTATTAAATGTAATTGCAGAAACAAGAATACTTTTAGAGATACTGGTCTGGAATAGTCTCAAATAATTCAAAACCTCATAATACTTTAAAAGATACCCAGCTCAATTTATAGGTAAATTCATTGTTCACCAAAAAAAAAGATCATTATACCCAAAATTTAGGATTGTTCAAACTGATCCTAGGATAAGAGGAGTGTATTTTTCGTATATTTTCGGATGTAAAATCGTTTGGTATTCACCCCATCTCATCATTGACATACTGAAGACTCTTAATATCCATAATTTCTTAAAAAATCAACCATGTCTCGATGAATAATGATATCTTTTCACCTGAGTAATTGGAATGTAGAAGAGGAGCTCGAGGTGGCAAAGAATTACTTGTGATAGACTCATTTATATCTATTCAAATGGCAAAAAAAAAAATACGAAGTTTATCAATTACTTGTATTGACAACAAAAAATGTTTTGACACTGTACCACACGGTTGGTTAATGCAAATGCTATAATTATAAAAAGCCCACCCAAGCAAAATAAACCTAAGGAAACTTTTGGGGTCATGGAACACTACACTAACAGCAGGAAGAGGTCACTCAGATTACAATAAAAATCTGTCGAGGAATTCAGGGAGATTGCCTGAGTTCTCTGTGGTATCCTCCAAAGCATCCATAGTCTATAAATGGATAAATGGATGATTTAAAGTTGTATGCTAAAAACATAAAACAGGTGGAGAGTATGATGGACCTTGCATCATTATTTAGTACATCGATTTCTATGTCTTTTGGTCTCGAAAAATGCGCTGTGGTAAATCCTATTAAAGAAAAAATAAAGGACAACAGTTCTCTACAACTTAGATCAGAAGCTATCCTAAGTCGTCTGCCTCTTGGAGAGTTTTCCAAAGAGCTGGGTCTTAAACAAGTTATCAACAGTAAATAGAAAGATCCCAAGCGAAATAACTTTTAAGTTTAAGAAAATGCTGCAGGAGTATCTATATATCTATCAGCAGTTCTGAATAGTATCTATCGCGTAAAAATAAAATTCATGTGTACGATTCCATTGGTAGCTTATAGTTTTGGTATTATCAGATGGTCAACTACCAAGCTTAAAAATTTGAAGCCGACAATAATGTCAAATGCAAAAGTTCAACACTCAAAGGCGTCTATGGTTAGACTTTATTTGCCCGGAATAGAAGGTGTTCTACACAGGCGGATCTACGGGGGAGAAGGAGTCTTTAGGGCTGAAGCCCTCTCCCCAAATGATAAAATGTTACCCTCTTTTATGGGAAAAAATATTAAAAAATTATCTCTTAAAGTTATATCCAACTTGGCTGAAAATATAGTCCTCGACTCCCTGGGAATCATTCACCACCACGTGCATAGCTAGCCCGAGAGTTTTAATTTATGTATTTATTTATTTATTTAATGAATAATTGAAAACAGTAGAGATAAAGAGAGAGAAGTGAGAGAAAGGGAAACTGAATGTTAAAAAAAAAAAAAAAAAAAAAGCATGAACAATGAAAGGAAGGAAAAAGGAAAAAAAAAAAATGGAAAAAAAATAAAATAATAAAAATGTATATATATATATATATATATATATATATATATATATATTTTTTTTTTACTAATATTAACTAATACTTCTGTATATTTATATATAAGTTCATATATTGTCCTAAGGATTGAAGAGTATGCTGTGTATATAGCAACCATATATAATTGGGCAGCAATCCTTTATATTTTATATTTTATGAAAATAAAGTGTTTCTCTCGTGTAATTATATTTAATAGGACTTCAAGTATGACTTAAACACCATTTCATATAGGTAGTTAGTTTCTTTTCTTATTTTCCAAAGTAATTATCATTATAAATAAAATGAAAAATAAACCTATCATGCTGAACCCCACCTCCCCTCTCCCCTCCAATTAAATCCTGGATCCACTAGAGGTGTTCTGTATAGTAAAAAATATAAAAATTTCGCTCTATTTAATCATTTATCTCTCTTTATCTATGAAGTGAGTACCCTTAATCAGAGGGGAAACCTGTGAGTTGTGAGTGATCCAGGCCAAATCACCTTCTTACACAACCATTGGCGTAGAAACAGTAAAAACAAATATAAAATACCAACTAAGTAATATTTTTAAACTATTTTTGTTGATTGATTTTTACCTAAAATGTTTTAAAATTTCAAATACATTTTTAGACTTTTTTTTTAACTAATAATTTCACCTACAATTGATTAATATTATATTGTTCATTTTCAGGGAGTGACTCCTAGTGAATCCCGGGGTAAACTGGGGCTAACATCAGTCACTGTAAAAGTAGAGCAAGCATTAGTAGTAGAATTCGTTTTAGGATTTTTTTTAGTACTTGTAGTATTTGGTGTCAGTGACAAAAAGAAACCTCTAGCTAAACCTGCAGCTGCTCTAGCCGTTGGTCTTACTGTGGCTGGTGGTCATTTATCTTCAGTAAGTAAATAGAAAAGTTTGAAAGAAACGGTATATATTTATGTGATTAGTTTTAATTTTGATTTTAAAGTTACTTTACTTATTCATAAAACTAAATTTGGGTTAAGTTTTAAACAGAACAGTGGACGCGGAATTTAATGCTCTTTAAATTTTATTCTATGAGGTTTTTCTCCTAGGAAAGTCATTTCCATTGTGCAAGGCCAATTATATTGGTAAAAGTCAGCGTTCGTTGATCGTGGTTATCGGTCATACCACTTTTTTTTTTATATATATAATTTTATTGAAATTTACAACTGTATTACATTAAAAATACAACAGGTAAATGTGACATTGGTAACATGTCATGTAAAATATGAAGAGAAACTACCCATTGGTAGAACTCAAATTAAAGCTCTATATTAGAAGATCCCGAGGCCATCTTCTTTTCAGACACCTCGGAGAGTTATCAGGGATAGAGGAGGAAGCAATGTTTATGAGGAAGCAAACAAGAGGGTTCGGATGGTTCTGCAGTTTGTTATGGAAGGATAGGTATCTGGATTGGGCCAAATCGGAAACATATGGAACATTAAGGTCTTTATGGATGATTTTGTTTGTGACAAAGTAAGGAGCGTTGAGGATTTTACGAAGGATTTTGGATTATAAGGATTGGATACGAGAGGAATCCGATGGCTTAGTGGAGCCCCAGAGCTCAATTCCGTAGGTCCAAATAGGTCTTATTATTGTCATATATATGAGTCGTTTGTAATTGAGTGAAAGCTTAGAGCTTTTGTCTAGTAAGTGTTGGAGTAGTCGGAAACGTCGAGCGGTTTCTTGTCGTTTCAGTCTTGTATGAGGATTCCATGTGAGTCGTTTGTCGAGGTGGAGTCCTAGGTAACGAATTTGTTCAACTGGGATAAGTGGGGAATTGTTAAAGAATACTGTAGGACAGGAGGTCATAGGTTTGCGACGCAGGGTAAAGGTAATTTGATGGGATTTATTGGAGTTTATTTTAATCCTCCAGTTTTGACACCATTCTTCAAGATTTGTGATGTGTAATTGGAGTGTTTGGGATGCAATTGATGGATCGTTGTTAACTGACAGGATACACGTGTCATCGGCATAGGTGGTGATGACTGTGTTGGGATGGGTTGGAATGTCAACTGTATAAACTGTGTAAAGGATAGGACCTAGGATACTACCTTGAGGAACACCAGCAAATTGCGATAAAAGAGATGAACACGCATTTTTGTGGTTTACTTTGAAGTATCTATCACTAAGGTAAGAACGGATAATGAGGAAGTATGTAGGTGGTAGGAATTTACGGAGTTTGTACACCAGTCCCGGATGCCAGACTCGATCAAACGCCTGTTCAACGTCGAGAAAGACTCCCGTGCAGTACATTCCGCGCTCCAATGCAGAGGAAACCACGTCTACCACACGATGACATTGCTGAATAGTGGAGTGAGATGTACGGAATCCAAATTGGTGATCTGGGATTATGTTATTAGAATCTAGGATGGGATACAGGCGTTTTAAGATGAGTTTTTCTAGGATTTTGCCCATAATGGGTAAAAGAGAGATAGGACGGTAAGAGGATGGGTATTTTGGCGGCTTTGTGGGTTTCGGTATCATTTTGACTATGGGTAGTTTCCAAGAGTCAGGAAAGTATGTAGTTCGGAGCACGGCATTATATATATAGGTGAGGAATAATACGGCTTTCTGAGGAAGCAGTTTTAGGATCTGGGATGTGATTAGGTCATGGCCAGGAGCTTTGCGGGAAGGTAATCTATGAATGATATTGGATATTTCTGAAGGATGAAATGCTTTAGGTGGAAGGGTCAATTGGAGTGGAATATCGAGTTCTGCTTCAATACACTCAAGGTGGATTGGATTTAGGATATCTGGGTGTGGATTAAATGTTTTGAAGAGGTGTTGAGCAAATATTTCAGATTTTTCTTCATCAGATCTAGACCAGGTTTGGGTTTCGGTAAGAAGTGGGTGGTTAAAATCTTTGAATTTTAAGAGCTTCTTAGTGGTCAACCATAGTGATTTGTCAGTAGTTGTTAGATTTTCTGTTAAGTTAAGTAAACTTTGGATTTTGTATTTCCTAATTTCAGCTTTTAGTTGGTTAGTTAACTTATTGTAATATGACTTGTCTGATGGGTATCTAGTCCTATGCCACTTCATCCAGTGATTTGATAGTGACGTAGGAAGAGGAAATCTGGGAGGTGACAAATATGTCCAAGATATCAGGTCGTTTTTTGAGGGAGGTTGGCCAATAGGTAGGATTCATAGGTGAGAGGATGGAGTAACTATTAGAAGTTGAGACAGAAGATAGTATATTACCACGGGAGTTGGATGCTCGACAACCCCATCGTTGGTGTTTAGCGTTATAGTCTCTTCCAGCAATAAAGCGCGATCCGAAGGATTGGAATAAGGATGGTCATACCACTAAACCCAATTATTGAATTTAGATACTCGTTCCACGCACGATTTACCGTCCTATAATTTCTTAAAGATTACATTTTTCGCTTCTGTGCACTATTTATAAATTATAGATGAAAAAACAAAAAAAAATATCGAAAAATTCTGCCTTTTATGGCTGTAAAATGTTTTCTCTTTTGCATACATTTTTTTTGCATGATGTAACCCATATATACAAGTTGACAAAATAAAAACTTTTCCCACATTTTTTGCAATAATTTCGATCCTCAAGTTACTGACATAATATTCTTTAAATCAGCCACCACTTTTTCAGGTAGTATGATCTGACTGGCAGGCTCTAATTTTTTTAATATAAATGTTTAGAATATTCAAAAAATGCTTTCTAAATTTTATTCAGATGATGTCAATTTATTTACACGGCCTCTCGGACTAATTGGTCTTTGTTCAACATAGCAACAGTGACCAATTTGTCTCTGCATCTGTCTACTTTTATATCACACACATTTTGTCATAAGTTAATTTGATAAACAGTTTTGGTTTCTCCGTGTCCCGTCAAAAATTGTGTGTTCGTTAGGCCGGCATACACGTTACGATATACCTGTAAGGTAAAACGGATAGAGCACACACACACATACACACATAGCTCTGGATCCAGGGCCCAAAAATCGACCTCATCGCAGGCGAAGGTTTGGTTGTAAATTACGAAAGTGTGTGTTATTCTGAGTAAAAAGAACTTTGTCTGTCATTCCAGAGCAGCTGCTTTCAAAAATGGCAGCTGGTTTAAACAATATTAGGCCAGTAATTTGAGGATCGAAACGAGAAATCCATTGCGAAAAATGTGAGAAATGTTTTATTTTTATAACTTATATATATAGGGTTAGACATGTAAAAAACAAAATTGCTGAGGCGGACCACCAAGAGAAAACTTTTTACAGCCAAATAAGTTAAATTTCTTCGATATTTTTGGTTTTTTCACCTATAACTCCTTAACGACTTTATACCTTCTGACCAGTGTTTCCGGAGATTCATTTTCGACCTAGATAAGCATTTTTATTTTTTCTCCTTTATTCAATTATCGAATTCTTTCAAAAGTCATATTTAGCATTTTTTCGTAACTCTTAATAATGAGATATAGTTTATAACTATTTAAAATAAACCATATTTAGAGGAAGAAGCATATGAACATTGGGCGTTTAAGCCATGTAAAGTGACGTCAACGGGGATAAGACCTAAATAATATTAAAGACTTCTAAATTATACAGTAATACACCGAGTTTAATCGAAATCGTTAGAGCCGTTTTTGAGAAAATTGTAAAAATGTGTTTCAGCGTTGATATAAAGTGTCACTTCCAGTTGGTCGATTTTAAGGAAAAATGTGCTGTCACGTAATTAGCATAATTATGTCGATGAAGAAACATAAGTCGCCAGGTCTAAACAAGGTCACCCCAGATATGTTAAAATGTGGTGGCAGTGATCTTCGGGAGGAAAATTATGCCCTAATTTGGGAGATATGGATGGAAGAAAAAATGTCTGAAGATTGGACTTCCTTTTTAATCTATATCTGGAAGTTGATTTTCGTTCTAGTAGAACAAATCCAGGAGGACCCATCTACAATCATCTGTTTCAACATCTGGCGTATGCGGATGATGCCATTACCTTTAGAACCCAAGCAGCATTATCAGGAACATTCTATGAATCTAAAGAGGCAGGGGCTAAATAAAAATAAGACGGTGAATATGGAAAGTTCCAGAAAGGATAAAGAAGTGAATAAGGAAATAACTTTAGGTCTGTAAACCAGTTCAAGTACCTGAGAAGCCTGGTTACATGCAATAACAAAGAAGAGAATGAAATAATGGTCAGGATAGCAGCAAGAAATAGGTGCTATTTCTCACTGCAAAGATATTTGAAATATAGGCAACTCCCTAAAAGAATCAAAATTCTTATCTACAAAACGACAGTAAGGACAATGGTTATGTATGGTTTTGACACATGGACCTTAACCAAAAAATCAGAATGCATACTCAACTTCTGGGTGAGAAAATTGTTAAGAAGAACATAGGGCATAGTCGATGAGAATGGGATTTGAAGAAGAAATAGGAATGAGGAGCTGCAAGAACTGTTTGAGGAAACTGATTGCTTGGCATTGATAAATAGAGCCCAAATAAGATGGATAAGACATGTGGAAAAAATGACCAACCAAAGAATGCTAAAGATGATGCTCTATGAGAAGCCTGATTCCAAAAGAAGTAGAAGACGCCCTCAGTTCAGATGGCTAGAGGATATTAAGGATGATTGAGGCAGGTGGGTGTTTGAAAATGGAGGGAGACAGCACAGTACCTTGGAGATTAGATGATTGTAGTGAAGAAGGTCTGTGTTCTTGCAGGATCGTAGTGACATTATAATAATATCAATGCTAACAGTTTTCAATATTCAAACAGTTATGGTGTTCCTCTGGGATATTCCTTTTCACCAACCCTTTTCTCCATCTATATTAACGATCCTTCTGATTTCATCCACCATTCACAATACCATTTATATTCCAATGACCTTTAAATCTACCAATCCTTTCATCCTATCGAGATGCTTGAGGTGATTTAAAGACATCAAGAAGATATAAAAAATATCAACGCAAGGACTGCTAGCAATGATTTGAGGTGAAGACCAAAGTCATTCTCATTAGGTCTTCTTGCATCTTCTGAATTCCATTCCTTATGATCCACAACTCTACCTTAATGGCCTACCTATTCGCTTCCACACTTCCGTTAGAAATATTGGTATAATTTTTAATATATATATTTTTCCTGGAATAACCATATTTCTCAAATCATCTGAAAATCTGATGCTACCCTCAAACAGTTCCTGAGATTCTGTGATTCTATTCCGCTTAAATCCATCAGCTACTAGTTTCCTCTCTTATTTTCAAATTGATTATGGCTGCCTTATATAAAATGGACTGTCTGGTGGGCATGAGATTAGATTGAAGAGACTAGTGAATCGTTTGATTAGATTCATCTTTGGAGTCTCCAGACGCTCCCATTTCTCTAGTTGGCATGCCCAGTTGAAGTGGCTGTATTCCCGTTTCCGAAAGTAACATTTCTTAGGTGTATTTCTTTTTCAAATTTTTGAAACAAAAAAATACCGATTACCTTTTTTATTTGTTTACTCATTGCTCCTCTGTCCATTCTACCCACGAGATCCCAGCCTACAAATCTGTATATTTCTTCTCATAGAACTGATTACTTTGAAAAATCCTTTATAGTGCATGATGCATTGTTTAGGAATCCTTCATAGGCAAAACCTCATCTTAAACTTCTTTTTAATTTTCCACCTCTTCATTAGCTATCAATCTTCTGAATATATGTAAGAATTAAATATTCATATTTTAGTGTTGCCAATCTCATTATACGTCATTTTACTGTTATTATTTAAATTGCTTACCTGTGCAAATATGTAAACAAATGGACATTTATTTACCTATAATTTTTTATATTTATTTATACTAGTACTTTTTTTTTCTTTTTTTTTTCTTTTTTTTTTTTCTTTTTTTTTTAGCTTTAATATTATAACAACTTTGTAATGTAATTATACTTTGCCTGTCATTATGCAACAGACAATTCTAAATGTAATTGCTATTGTTCATTTTTATTATTCTTAGAGGTCTAAATGTCCCAGAATAAAATTTAATTTCTTCTTATTATCATTATTTTCAGATACAATATACCGGGGCAAGCATGAATCCAGCAAGGAGTCTTGGACCAGCTGTTGTTTCTAATAATTGGGAGAATCTTTGGGTAATTTTTTTTTTTTTTTTTTTGTGTAGATAGTTTCAAAACCAGCTCAACCCATTTTTAAAAGCTTTACATGAGACACCAAAACCATTTGATAGTATCTATCCTATTTGATCCCATTAACACATGAATTTGAATGCAAGTTGATTATGCAGTGAGATGTTTTTCCTCTATATGACTTTTCTAGATGGTATAATTGTTTAGACAAAGTTAAATAGATTAGTGCATGGAGAAAATAGAATAAATACATTTTGGGAAAAAATATTGTTTGATGAGGAAAAATATTGAGATCTATAATACAAAATCATTAGTTTATTACAACTTTTATTTCTTACCAAACATATAAATATCTTCTTTTTTTTTTATTCTATTTTTTTTTAATTCTATTTAAAGGCAACAAAAAAAAATCAAATAAATAAATAATTCTATTTATTTATTGAATATTACAACAATCTGTCACTTGGACATTAGTTATAGTGAGATAGGATAACATTCACACTATATGTACAAAAAAGTATAAAACAAACAGAAACAAAATAACAATAAATAAAATAAAATAACATAAATTTTCATATTAAATAAAAATACTGGGTGACAAATACATATATAAACTCTATTAAACTTGATTTTTTTGTTAAATATAGAATAATAAATAGCCTATAACCAATTGATTATGAATATATATTTACAATAAATGCTCTATTTACCAGGTTTATTGGATTGGACCTATCCTAGGTGGTATCTGTGCTGCTTTACTTTATTTCTTTATACTCAAAGCAAAAGATTCAAGTGACGCTGCCAACACTCCAGGAGAGGTCATTATTTTAATTACATATTTTGTTTACTAAAAATGAATGCAGGAATAGAATTCATACAAGAGTCGATCTTGTATATATATATCTGGTCGAACATATACATCAGACTTGACTCTGCTGACTGTAAGATTTGCTTTACGTGCTATTTAAGAACAATATCTTTTCATGGGTGCCTTGAAGGCTTTCTTCCTAGAGGTAGGAAATATTGAGTTTTTAGGGGGGAGAGGGGAGGGGAGGAAATTGTAGATGAAAAGAAGAGTCAGCAAGATTTCAGAGAGGGATTTTACAATAGAGGAAATAAGAATGTTAAATGAAGGAACTAAGTAGAAAAAGGATGGTGGAGTGGTGTCAGTATGTATATATGTATGTATGTATGTATGTATGTATGTATTTATATATATATATATATATATATATATATATATATATATATATATATATATATATATATATATATATATATATATATATATATATATAAAAGGAATATATCAGGAAATATATAAGGTAATTTTTTTTTCTTGGTCAGTTATTACTATTATTCAAAATAATAAACCAAAATTTGTGTCCATATCACAATTTGCTGTATCTTTACTAATAATAGTCCAATTTCAATTTTTTTATTTTTTATTTTCTTTATTTAGGGGATTTAGAAATGTCTCGAATTATGGGTCTAGTCATAATTGTATACTTTTTTGGTTAACATTTTCTTTCCTTCATAATTTTTTTTTAACTTACCTGGGGGATATGCTTATTTTTTAGAACTGAAGGAAAAAATAACCTTAAAAATCGAATTATCATTTTCAATGATCATTGGATTTGATGAAGAATTGAGAAGGCATATCAATGAAAAAACACCTTTGAGAAATAACATATAAAGATTCTCTATCATTTGAGAAAGTTCAATTACTTTTTTTAAAGAGCAAAGAAATGATATTACTACTGTTTCTCAACGATCTTTTCAATTTGAATATCTAGATAAATGTCTTTAATTTTTTCTTAAAATTGTTTTTTTGTACCTGAAATTAGGAATGAATGATTATCATGACAAAAATTATGAAATATAATATCTAAGATTAATTACTTCACCATCATTTATAATATATATCCATTTTTTTTTTTTTTTATACAGGTTTAATAACTAGACATAAAAGGTATTGAAGGAGACTAATGTCTGTCAAAGACCAAGCATAAGTTGACCAGTCTGCATTAGTTTACTCCCAAGATTGTTCTCTCATCTTCAACCACAGTAAAAGACAAGTTTATTGTTTTAATTAAAACTATTAATACATACCTCAATCATGATATTTTTGTTTAATAACATTTAAAAAAATTAATGAGTCAGAGATGCTGAAAGGCAGAAAGGTCAGTCACTAAAAGGTAAAACTGGTAGCAGCTAAATTTATTTCATTTTTCTGTTTAAAATTTTTAACTATAAGCTCTAAAACATAATGTTCATTTACCAAATATTATATCATATTTTAGAATTTAATCATTTAAAAACACTAATAGGGAATATTTACCCCAAATATATTTGTTTTGATGGATTTAGAAAAAGAAAATGAAAGAGAATAAAGATGAAACCAAAATGTTTAAAAAATCATTATAAAAATGTATTCTTAAAAATTATTCAGTTTTGACTGACATTAAAAAAAATAAATGGATTCTCAGTATAACATTTAAGCATACATTTATTTTTTGTCACTGAAAAACATATAAACAATGCATATTCAAAAAAAAAAAAGAAAGAAAAGAGAAACAAAGAAAATTACATAATTGTGATTAATTTAAATATTAACAAATTTCCTTTTTATTTATTGGCCTTTAGAGTCCTACCAGTCGGTAGTTTCTCAACAAGTCATTTCATGTTTTTATTTTCTGTTATCAAATTTACTTAATGTATTTAATTTTTTAATACAGTTGTAAATATCATGAATAAATAAAAAAATAAAAAAAAATTTATTGGCCAAGGTTTTGTTTATATATTTTCATTTGATAAAATTAACATGAAGATATATAAATAATTTGTTGGAGAACAAAATTGTGCTGTGCAATTGATCTGAAATCAGCAGTTTGAAATTATCAGCCATTTATAAATTATGTTTAGTACTATTCCACAATTATTATGTGGAACAATTAAAATTGTTTTTAACTGATTTTCTTTCATTTGAGCTAAAAACCTACTATATGACTTAATAACATATCATTTTTCTAAACTCGTCCTCTTTCCAACATTATATTATACTGTTTATAAATAATAATAATAATAAATTCATTCTTGATCTGAAAAGATATTTTTCCCTTATTTCTCCTTTTAGTCAATTATCAATTCTTTCATAGTTCATTTTGAGCCTTATTTTTATATATGTAATCGCTTATACCTTAGAGGGTCATTGGTGGCATGAGCCTTCTCATTACTACTGACAATGGGAGACAGTTTATTAATTAAAATAAACCAAATTAAAAATACTTATAAAGAGGAAGAAATTTTGAAAATTCATCATTTAATGTATGTTGAACTACATTGATGAGGTCTACCTATACAATTTAAACTACTTTCCAATGTCTGTAAATTCTCTTTAAGATTAGAGTAAAGTTATGAATCATAATATATCTCAAAATACTCTTTTCAACCTGGATTCCAGCATATTTCTCCAATTCAACATTTTTAGTAATTGCTAATAACAGATCATAGAATGGTCAATAATACTAAGTGTAGAATATAAATTTTATTTCATTTAAATATACAATTTTTTACATAACTTTCACAAATACAAACATTGTTTAACAACTTACACATTTAAAATAAAATAGAACTCAGGTTTCCATTAATAGTTTATTTATAATTGTACACTACACAACAAAACATTAAACAAATAAAAATTATAATATCCATTTCAGTATTATTGTTCAACAATGAGATCCACACATTTTACAAAAACAATTTTTTTTTAAAAATAATAAATTAATACAGAAAATTAAGTACACACTTAACTTTTTTTCTTATCACAAGCTGAAGTTTTATTGAAACTAAGGTTCCTAAGAACAGTAAAAAATATGTTTAATAAATGTTTACAAAAACATTTTAATAATCTTAGTTAACAAGGCAATATACAAAATGTTAAGGCAACTTCATAGACAAATCATTACTTATGAAAATGTAACAGTGAAATCTCAGATTCCTTTGTAGCATATTTTCATTTATAAAAGCAGTCAGAGGTGTATCATTGGTATATTGCAAAAATCACTAATTTCTGATGGAGCTAAACCTTTAAGTGAATGAATAAATTTGTATTATATATTAATACAAAAAAAAAAAACAGTACTGTTTCGAAATGGCACAAACTCTTTTATATACCATACATACTAAGGGCACAATATACAGTTTTCATAGAGGGAAAATTAATCAACATACTTGGTGATTTAAGTTTAGGAAAGAAAACTTAATGACTTTTTGCAATAAACCGACAATATAATAAATGTAGACAGACCAAAAATTCATAAGTTAAAGTTAATAAAAGGTGGGAAAAAATAACTTTAAACATGGTGCATTACAATTTTATTATTTTCAGATAACATTAACATGACACTAATGAACATGAGTTTATAGTGATGTGGCTATCAAATTCAACATGTCTGATATTTCTTAAAATCTCAAACAATTTAAAATCATAACAGACTTAATTGAAAAGAAAAACTACGTAATAAATTCATATTCAAATTTTGTTTAATGTTTCTAGAGATTAAAATTAACCAAAACTAAGGAGAAAAAAGTCTTCTCCATATAAATAACTTCAGATAGCTGCTATGTCAAATATACCATCATGAATTCTTCTATAGGCATATTGATATATGAATAAGAATTGATTGAACCCCGTTTCAGTAATAAATAGTAAAATATTTAATGAAATACATAAAAATAAGCAATGAGGTTAATGAGGTTGCAGGACAATAGGAAAGAAGTAAAAAAGGAAGATTGGAAAAAAAAAAAAGATATGAACAATATCTTGTATTTTCTCCCCTTTCAAATATTAAAATTTGTATTTCAAGATCTAATTAATCATTTATTTTATACACACAATTTAGCATGTAACACAGTGTGAGAGGACACACACACATACACAAAAAAATGTGCTTTTATCTTTATAGAGAGATTTCACAGAAAGTATTAACAACAACTGTTTCATAGTTCATAGTTTTAAGACAAGACCATGAGAATGATCAAAATAAAAAATAAATAATATTGATATCACAACAGAAATAAAAATAAAAACAAAATAATATAAAACAATTCAACAGATTAAATGTGACAACTTAAAAACAAAAAATTTAAAACAGTTCAACAGAATAAATGTACCAAATAAAATAAAATTATAGTCATCTACCAACTGCTTCCTGCAGTGCCCGATGTCACACCCTGATGAAGATCTACAAAGATAGTGGAAACGTTGGCGTAACAAATAAAATACTATTCTTATAATATAATATTTATATGCTCCCCCCCCCCAGACCAACTCCTCATAAAATAAAATTATGTTGAAATAACATAGTGTATGTTCTGAACAAGTAGAGGTCAAAGCTCATTCCATCACATTTTAATTTATTTGCAGTGACAGTGATTTCATATTAATAGAACACTTGCTTAATTTATTATAATCATTTTTAATCAACATAAAATAAACTTCTGAATCATCTTCAATTGATAACCGTTTATATATTTTCTGTCATTATGTATTATTCCTTTATCAGGAAATATTTTAAAAGCTTTTGTTTCATCATTATAAAGAACTATACACAAATCGACTAGATTCATTTTCAAACAATATTTGCTAAGTAACATATTTTATAATGCTTAAATAAAGTTTATGAATAATCACCGTCACTCTAAATAAAAATCAAGGGATGGAGCATTTTAAAAAAGACCCCAAGTATCATTTCATTTATGAATATTATAGATATAGTGAGCAGGATTCTCACTATATACTTATTTCAAAGATTAACCATGTACTTTGGTGAGAAGGCATAATAACTATAGCATGGGAGCAAAGCTTAATTCTATAGGTCCTGACTCAAAATGCGGTACTGCAAAATAAATCTTAACTCTTTGGTTAGAAAGAATCAATAGGCCTATTTGCTAAACTAACACCGTTTCCTCACTAATATCAGGCCAATACCCTAGTAATAAGAGCTACTTTGGTCAAATTAGGTCAAGAATTTATAAATACGCAATTCTTCTTTGTAAAAAAATAAATAAAAAACAAATTTCAAAAATAATTAAAAATATGAAAATAAAAAACATTTTAACAAATTGAATAAATAAAAAACGGTAACAGATAATCGTTAAAACATTTATTGGATTAATCAAAATAATTAATAAAATGGCATTAACAAGAAGTATGAAGTAACAAAAAGGCTGACCTAATAGATCATGGAACGGTAAAAAATTAAATTAAAAGAAAGATAAAGAAGAAAATTATATCAACAATGAAACTAATATTCTAAAATAAATGACAATACTAAAAAAAGTGGGAATAGATTTCAATACTTCTCAATTTTAACATAATATATATCATTCAAGAAAGAACCTTTGTTCTGGACTAGAATTGAAATAAATCTACGAATGACAAGGATCAGAAATAATAATTTTTTTTCAGATTACATAACTATAGACCGTTAATAAATGATTCATATCAACTGATCAAAATTAAAATAAAATAAAACCAACATCAAAGATTCAATTTTATAAACAACTGAGCTATAGGAATAACAATCCATGTCTCGAAATCTCTTTTAAGACACAAGGCCTCAGTGATTATCACAAGAGAAACAAAACATTCAATTCCATTTTCAAAAAAAATAAATATCTTTTATGTTAGGTGATATTTGACAGCCACTGAGTACCCACAACATTTAAAATACATCTATTACAAACTACATAAATTAAAAAAATTAAAGATTAACAGCTACACTCAAAAGACATAATTAGGTAAGCAAATAAAAAAAGACCACAAAGATAAACTATCAGAAAAATTGTATGGGTAATTAAGTTTATCGTTTTCCTGACACTACATGGAATCAGTTTAAGATTTGAAAATAAAAAATTTTAATGTCAATTACGATAAAATCTTAAAATAAAAAGATAACATTAATAAAGTAGTTTACCTCTGAGATACAATAATGTGAATTATAATTTACATACTCATATCTGGTCCCATTCCATCAATTATAATTATTTTCCACCAGTAAAAAATTTCAATATTTTTATTTGCTTCTTGTTATGCACGTTTTTATTAAAGAAAACTAAATAATGTTATATAAAAATTAAAAAACTGTCATATATGAACTCAATAAAACTCAATTTAGAATTAATACTCGGTCAACCTAACCAGCTCTATCTATGAATAATAAACAAATATACACACCATAATTTCATCCATTCAAACGAAACAGATGAAATGAACAAAAAACAAACAAACTACAAAGTTTATGTCTGTAACTGAAGCAAGATTATTCAAATATTATTTTGAGGATTATATTAATACTAATTTAAAATTAAATAAATATATCAGACTCGTAAATAAATACTGAAGCGTGATTTCTTTGGTTTCAGACTTTAAATTAAATAATAATATTTTCTTTTGAACTATAAATAAACATTACCAATTAAAATATCACCCAGTATACTGCAGTCAACAAAAACATGAAACTAATTTGTGCTTTGCTAAAGGAAGGATCTTATAAAAACATATCTAATAATATAAAAAAATATAAAGTAATATACCTAATTATATAGTAAAGCAATAATCACAGGAAAATATTTGTGTAAAGAAAGATACTAGCAAGCTGGTTTTTTTAAATAAATAAGAATTTATAGCTCATGTGCATAACATTGAATACATAAAATTTCCTCTTATTTACTCAGTTTGGCTAATGCCGATTTAATGATAGAATTATCTGGAAGATTTGTTGCCCATTTTCTTAAGCCGATTAATATAACTGAACTCGTGACAAAAATAGCTCCAACTATACTATATATATTAGGAACTTCTTTAAAGAAAAGGACTTGCCAAATAAAAGCAAAAACTATATCAGCAGACCTAGCAATTGAAACTGGTCCAGCTTGTTCTAATTGTAAGGATATTGTCAACAATATTTGACCACTAAAGCTGAAAATACCTAATGTT
This sequence comes from Nezara viridula, assembly GCA_928085145.1. Taxonomy (NCBI): domain Eukaryota; kingdom Metazoa; phylum Arthropoda; class Insecta; order Hemiptera; family Pentatomidae; genus Nezara; species Nezara viridula. Next base: position 45,172,136 of record OV725081.1, read on the forward strand.
AATATAAGCAGTCTCTCCACACCACACTGAGGTAAACATAAGACCCCAAGATACCAAGATACAAAGATGGTTTCTATAAGGGCATAGACACCAAAATTGATCATAATTACTGAAAAGTGGAGACCTTTAAGAACTCTCAATAAAATGTATGCATTAGCACCAAATAATGTGGCTGAAAAAGCTGCAACCCCACCCCATATGTCTGTTCGAACATTTTCTTCAGATCCCAATGATGGGACAGAACTTCCAAAAATTGAAATAGGCCTAGTAATAAGAAGAACACCAGTGAGTGTTAAGCATATTGTTAAAATACTAAAAGCATCACAGGGTTCTTTCAAAAACACAAGGGCAAAAATGGCAACAAAAACTGGCACACTAAAAACAATGACAGAAGCATCTGCAAGAGGCATGTGACGAAAGGCATAGAAACTTAACATTAGTCCTGTAGTACCAACAACAGACCGTAGTATCAGCATTAATCTCTTTCCTTTAGGGAAAACATTTTCTCTCCTCCAAATCGCTATTGGAATTGAAGGTAGGAGCACTCCAACAAATCTGAAGGCAGCTAGTTCCATTGGATGAACACTAACCATCCATTTCACTATCACTGAACAAATAGAGAAAAAAAATGATGATATAAAAGCTAAAGTTATACCCAAGTATGGATTAGATTTCCAACTAAAACGTTTGAAATTAGTTCGTCTTTCACTATTCTCCCGAGAATTTTCCTCCTCCACAAGAGATTGCATTTCCACACGTTCATCCATGTTTTAATTGATTAGATATGAGTTAACAGTCGTTAGTGAGAATATAAGTAATGTGGACATAACCACAAATGTTTGGTAGTTCATTTAACAAATCCATGATGAAACATAATTTGCATCATATTACATGACTACAAAAACTAAGAACCTCCACAAGATTCACTAATTTCACTTGTCAAATATTTGACACCGCTAGCAGCTGATATTCTAAAGATTCAAGAGGCAGCCCAATATTTATCACGAACAACATATAAGCATCCATTATATTTTTAAATATTAATTTAGTACTCTAAATATAAGCATTTTAAATAAACAATTTCATTATGATAAATATATTTTAAATTTCTGGTGCTTCCCACATTTAAAATATCTGGTGCTGCGTTCACCACCCAACTTACACTTACCAACCTAATTTAATTTTTACTCAGATAGGGCCAATCAAAGGTGGTCTACGGGGGGGGGGAGAGGACTTTCAGGCTGTAGATTATTATTAACATATTTTTTATCAACCCATACATATATAATACTACTCTTATTTCGGGAAATTTGTTTTCAATCGAGGAAAATGTGTCTTCTTTTGTTAATCATCAAAATCTTTCATAGTTCATGTTTGACCATTACTTATTACTAATAATCACGAGAGACTATTCTTCATTTCAAATATACCACATTAAAGATGCCGATTTGAAAATTCGATATTTAAGTCCTCCCAAACTGTTTTAATCAGGAAAGGATCTGCCTAATTTTAAAATCCATTTAATTTTACATTGATAAAACGAGATCAATCATTGCTGGTCTTACACATTCGGTGCCTCCGGGTAATCTTCCTTCCTCCTAAAAAGATTAAATTTATTTCTTAAGGTGTTTTATATTATTTAATATTTGAATTTTATTTCATTCAAAATTTCTCTAATACAGTCGTTTTATTAATTGGCTGAAATTGATTATTTTAATACGTTTTGCATTGTTTTTAATTTCTAACAAGTGGTATGCGCCCCTAAAGATTGAACGGCACCCCCAACGGGCGTCTTTCCAGGTCGGCGCCCTGAGGCACGGGCGGATCTACGGGGGGGGGGGGAGGCTTTCGGGCTGAAGCCCCCTCCCTCCAAAATGGTAAAATATAGCCGTTTTATCGAAAAAAAAATATTAAAAAAGTATCTCTTAAAGTATTATTGTTTGTGTAATTACATTTAAAAGAGCTTTAGGAATCACTTAAACACCATTTCATACAGGTAGTTAGTTTCTTTATTTTTTTCCAAAGTAATTATCGTTATTTTTATGAAAAAAACAGCTGTCGGGCTGAAGCCCCCCCCCAAAATTAAATCCTGGATCCGCTAGTGCCCTGAGGCAATTGCTCGGGATGCCCCACCCTAAAAGGTCAGCACTACGGTTTTCAATCAAAACTAGTAGAACAATTTTTTAAAAAATCGTAACGTGTAAAATTGGTTATATGAAGAACCACTTTTGGTTAGTCGATTTTAATAAATAAGTTGTTGTAACATTTCATAGCCCTGGAACCCTGACCTAAAAATCGACCTCATCGCAGACGAAGGTTTGAATCTAAATTACGAAAGTGTATGTTATCCTAAATAAAACGAACCTTGTCTGCTATTCCAGAGTTTTAAAGAATATTAGACCTGTAAAATGAGGATCGAAACTGGAAATATATTATGAAAAATGTGGGAAAAGTTGTTTAACTTATATATATATATATATATATATATATATATATATATATATATATATATGAGTTTAAACATGTAAAATCCTAAATTTCTAACTCGAGCCACCAAGGGAAAACTTTTTACAGCTGAAAAAGCTATATTTTTTCGACCTTTTTCTGTTTTTCACATAAAACTCCGAAACAGTGCATCGAAGTGAAAAATGAACTCTTTAAGAAATTAAGGAACGTTAAATTGTGCGTCGAACGAGTAAATAAACTTAATAATTTGGTTATGTATGGTAGAAAACCACGGTGAACGAACGCCGATTTTTACCAAATTTCTCAAAAACTAAGACAAATTACTCTAAATGGCCCTGTAGCTTGGAAATTAGTTTCCTGAGAGGAACAACTCACAGAATCAAAGTTGTAGAGCATGAAATTCTGCATCTTCTGATTACCAACAGTTTTAATGTTGGTCAATTATATCTCTTTAATAGGGATTTGTTATTTCATCATGAAGATCAGTTTCTTTTGACACCTCATCTCAAAATCCGTCGCTGCGGAGAGGAGAAAACAAGGTTCATACTGCATGTAACAGACTCTAAACAAGAATAACTCAGTAGAATAAACACCCATACTGTTAAAATATTGAAAATCACTCATACGTTCATTACCAATTCGAAGCCATCGGGAGATTACATATTTCGTGCGGAGCACGGGCGGATCTACGGGGGGGGGGGGGGGGCTTTCGGGCTGAAGCCGGCCCCAAAATGGAAAAATATAACCATGTTTTATAGGAAAAAAAGTTTAAAAAATGCCTCTTAAAGTATTATTGTTCGTGTAACTATATTTAAAAGTACTTAAGGAATAACTTAAACACCATTTCATATAGGTAGTTAGTTTCTTTGTGTCTTAATAAAGTAATTAGCCCCCCAAAAATTAAATCCTGGATCCGCTAGTGGTGCAGAGTAACCTACATTAAAGCTGTTGATAATCAAAAGATGTAGAATTTCATGCTCCACAACTTTGATTCTATAATTTTTTCCTCACAAGGACCTAATTTCCAAGCTACATGGCCATTTAGAGTAATTTGACTCAGTTTTTGACAAATTTGGTAAAAATCGAATGGTTTTCTACCATACCACTTAATCAAATTATTAAGTTTAAGTAGTAAATCATTGAAAAAATCAATCGATCGAATAAATCCAGCACCAAATTCTAGTTGTCAACCGAAATAAATGTTCCCTGAATACAAATAACCAGGCCTCCCAAAATCGTCTGTGTAGGTCTATATGTTAGCAGCATACCCATCTTAAAAACGAAATGACCTAAGATAAACGTACTGTTATAAAAGACAGAATAACCTGAAACTTGACTTAATTACATTCTCCCTAACTTATCAATTGCATACCCCTGGCAGGTTTCGCAAGTGCTGGTCACGATAGTAATTTTTTTATATTACATTAGGAAATTCATCGTCTATGAGGACGAATTTGCCCTATATTTCTCCTTTCTTTAAATAGCTGCTTTTTGGAACAATTTACAAAAAAAAAAATTTAAGACATCTCTTCTCTCTTCACTATTTAAAAAACTATTTATTCACATTACATTTCAGAAATACATTCAAATTGTTACTACCAACAGAAAAATAATATATTCTGATTATATTTCAGAAATATATTCACATTTTTACTACCAACAGAAAAAAATATAGCTTAAACAATCCTCTGGAATAAGCGCCCCCACTCCATCCCAAAAAGCTGCGGGCATGATGTAAACTATTACCAAAATATACATTTTTTTTTTACAAAAAGAAATAAAATAAACATAAAATAAGTTTAGGCATTACCAGACTACTTACACCCCTGCAGCCAGGTTTTGATTCCTCAATGGAGACAGTAATGTTCCCACCCAGAGATTCACACAAGGTGAGCTATCCCTATGTCTTACACATCAGCTCCTGATTCCATGTTGCATATTTACAATCCCTATATGGATTCAGACACTCTATCTCTACTGGTCAAACCCTATACCTATTCAGACATTTCATCTTTAGGAAGTATCCCAATGATAAGAAGTGAGCTTCCGAGGTTATATTATTAATATTTGTCAAATATAAGAGATATAACAATATATATATATATATATATATATATATATATATATATATATATATAAATTATTATTGTTGATTAATGTTATATATATATATTAACAAAATTATTAATTTTGTTTTAAATATTTTTTTAGTGACAACCAATACTGTCAAAAGGCAAGAGGAATCAGTGCTAAGTGTAACTAGTTTAAAAACATAATAAGGACTAAGATTATAAGAAAATAATAATGAGCACTTTTTACCTAAAATATTGTAGATATTGACTGACACTAATTGAATAATGTTCTTCTTAGAAAAAAAATTATGGATAAAGATTGCCATACAATATTATATGTAATATAAACAAAAAAATTAATTTTGTTTTAAATATTTTTTTACTGACAGACAATATTGCCAAAAAGATAAGAGGAATAAGTGCTAAGTATGAATTTAAAGTAATAATTCATATATTTTAAATAGCAATAATTATAATAAATAATATTTTTATTTGTTAACACCTTAAAAGAACACCAACAACAAATTTCATTTGATGTATAAAATTGATAAAACAAACATTTTTTAATTCAGATAATTAAAAAATGCTATATGCTAAACTAGATACAATTGCCTTTAATTACAAAAGTTGCATTTTTTATTAAATTATGGATAATTTGTAATTTTTTTTATCATCCAACAGATACCGCACTCTTATAAAAACTTGCTCGTTTAATAAGCTTTAATTTTAAATCAATTTAGTTGAGGTTTGTTGTAGAATAGAGTTTTATCCTCTGGTTGTGTTAAAAAATGATGTGAATTTATATTCTGTCACCCCAGAGTATCTGTATTTTCAGGAAAAATAACAACAAAAATTATTTAATTTCACTATTTTTTTCTAAAAAGAAAATTATTCAATTAGTGTCAATCAATATCTACAATATTTTTAGTAAGAAGTCATTATTATTTTCTTATTAGTTTTTAAAATTATTTATATTTAGCACTTATTCCTCTTGCCTTTTCTTTTGACAGCATTGTTTGTCAGTAAAAAAATATTTAAAACAAAATTGACAATTTTGTTTATATACATGGTGTTTTAAATATGTTAATTATTATTGTTTATCAGTGATATAAATATATTTGTATATTTACCCGCAAGTAATCGGTTAACGCCTAAACTTATTTTATGTTTAGTTTATTTTTTTTTTATCTTCAGTTATAGAATCCTGTGAATGGAATTTGACTTAATAAACTTTCGGTTTCAATGAAAATCGAAACAAAAACATAAACATACTAAATACATAAGGTAAACAAACAAGTGTTACACAAGATTACTTTTATAAAAATAAGTTAATAGTCTCTTACATTATTGTTAACATCGTGCGGCAAACTATTATGCAGGTAGTCTATCCCTTAACTATTGGAGTTGGTATCCCTCAAGAAAAAGAAAAGATTTCTCAATTCTAACAATTTACATCTCCCTGGTTTTTCACACTTTGGTTTACTAATATATTATTTGTGGTTTAAAATTACATATATGCATAATCTTCTGTGTGAATAATAATTTAATGTAATTAACACCATTTACTACTTTGCAGGCACAAAGGAAATACAATTTACTTAGTTCTATCTTTGATTGAACATCCCAACCAACTTCTCTCCGATATATCTATGACAGTCAACTATCAATCCACTATACATATTTTAAATTTGAATAATTTAGAGTATGGAAAAAAATTTCCATTACTTTTACAATGGAACAGATCAATTCAGATGAAATATTCCAAGAATGTACAAGGATACAAATAATAATAAGGCTTAACAAATCCAGTCCAGTATTGTACAGAATATTTGGACCGAAGAAGGATGAGCCAACCAGAAAATTTAGGTGGTTACACAATGTTAAATTGCACGAACTGTACCATTAATATAATTGAGATGATTAAGTTGAAGCGAATAAAATGGGCACATAAACTCGCCAGGCCTAGTAACAAAAGAATTCCTAAAAAGTTTAAATGCGCTGTGTCGAGTATCAAGCATCCAAGGAATTGACCAAAGCAAAGATGGGAAGATTGCGTTAAGGCTGATGGCCAGATATTAACTGGGTACAGTTCCCACAATTCAGCATTGTTTAACTGCCTAAATTCTCTGGTTGACTCATCCTTCTTCTGTCCGAATAGTCTGTGCAATACTGGTGTAGATGGTGCCCAGTGGATAGGGAATGTAGACACCGACTGGTGTTATCGGCATCAAATGTTTGGGTTTGCTATGCCTTACTATTATTGGTCCCCTTGTGTACGCCAGATGAGCCTTAACACAATCTCCCCACCTTTGCATAGGTCTACTCCTCGGACGCTTTCTAGTCGGCACAGCGCATTTAAAGTTTTTAGAAATTCTTTTGTTACTAAGCCTAGCGATTTTCCAGGCTCATTTTATTCAATTCAACTTAATCATTTCAATTATATTAATCAGGTACAGTTTGAGCAATTCAGTGTTGTGTAACTGCCTAAATTCTCTAGTTGACTCATCCTTTTTCAGTCCGAATATTCTGTGCAATACGTTATTTTTAAAAACCTTAAGGATGTTGCTCATCACTTAATGTAAGTGGCCACATTTCACTTTCATAAAGAACCGTAGGAAGGATAATGGTTTTGTAAATTCTAATTTTTAAGTTTCAGGACAGGAAGCATGAGCAATGTAGTTTTGACGAAGAAAAATAACTAGCATTTCCCACTTTCAACCTAAGATTAATCTTCTCTTCAATTTTGTTTTTATTAGTTATCGTAGACCCTAGATACCTAAAATTCTCTACTTGTTCAAACACACTCCCTTCTATATCAATATCACCGAAATTGTCGCTGTTTTTGGAGCTAACCATATATTTTATTTTATCTGTATTTTATTTCAAGCCACAGGTCTTTACCAGCTTTCATCAACATTTTTGTATTTAGTATAATTGTTTCCGTGTACAAGGTGACAAAATAAAAACTGTATAAGATTTAAATATAAAACAAATAAAAATACAAATATTTATTATTAAAAACAAAGAAAATATTATAATCAATTTATTACAGTTATTGATACTTAAATTTCATAAAATACATTCATATAATATAATAACAGATAGATTGAATTTTTAAATTATGTTGATTAAATTAAAATTAATAAAATCACAACCGACTTTTAATTATTACAACACCAAATCATGAATAACATGACAATAAAACTAATTTATAAACAGTGATCAAATATGTAGAAAAGAAATATTAAAGTACTTTAACGTTTTAAAAAAAAAACCAATGAAACCATGATGCAGTCTAAAAAATAAAAATAACTTCTAATTTCAACCAGTGAACTCTTTTGAAGTGTAAAAAGTTCGTAATACTGATGCTATCTGAGGTCCAATTTTGTTTTTCATCAAGCCACTCCTAAGCTCAGATATGACGTTTTCAGCATCACTATATAAGAAACCTTCAATGAGGGTTTTTGGTGTAGGATAAACTTCAGTTATCGCCCATGCCTTATCGCTTGACATGCCTTTTAGTTGGACTAATTGTAACGCAAAGTCTTCTCTAGCAGTCAATTCCTGTTTCAAAAAATCATCTACAATAATTTTGTTAAAAGTGAAAAAGCATCAACATGAGTAATAAATGAATAACAAAAGAAAAAACAGACAAATTTCAACTGGCATTGTTACACTAAAATCATTCCACACTCAATGACTTCATCCGGGAAATAAGATGTTTAAATAATATTTAATTATGGCTTGACAATAGATTAATATAATTAATGGCCATTTTTGAAGAGGTTCATAAGTAAACTTATATATGAGAGAGTAGGGGAGCTGCCTACTCAGAACAGCTAATTTGACCTTGTGGATGTTTTCAGAGTTATGTCAGTGACTTGAGAAACCAAGGTCATAGATACTTTTCAGCATAGTAACAACCACCTTTTTTATTTATTTAAAAAAAAAATTATTCACCTTTTCAAATTATAACTAACAAGTATGGAGGAGAGAAAAAGGAAAAAAGAAAATTCAATTTGAATTTTGTTTTTATTCGAAAATGTATATTTTGTTTTGCTTCAAGTTCTTTTATTTCATCAAGTAATCTTCTTGGACTTGCTATCCTCTTTTAGTAATTTAAAAGAAACAAACTTTTTTTACCTTTGATTGATTACATAATCGTGTTATACTTCTTTTCTTTCACATGTGGATCATTAGAAAATATCTGAATACAACTTTTGAATGTATAGGTTATCTCACATATGTTATTCCTATATTGCCCATCACACTATTGGGCAACAAACAATGGAATCAAGAAAAATGAAAAATAGTTATAGACAAAGGAAAAGATAACTCCTGAGTGAAAGAGCTAAGCAGTAGATATCTATTTCTTGTTCAGCTACAATATCTTAAAAGAAGTCAAGAGACTTCATTCATTAACAGCCAACATTAGTCTTACCACAGAATATGAAAATTGAAAATAATAGGGCATATTATACGACCTTGAAACTCCACAAATCAAAGATTCTTTCTAGGAAGAACAAACCAAAGATATATAATACTCTGATCAAGCCGATTGTCACTTACGGGTCGGAAACCTAGTGCCTACTATCGACAAACTGTCAAAAACTGAGAGTTTTTGAGATAAGAATTATAAGAAGGATATACAGATTGATAAGAAGTGGAGGATCAAGAGCAATACAGAAATTTCAGCTTTATGAAAAAACAAAATTTAGTTAATTATATAAAAGCAGATAAGCTGTGATGGGCATGTCATGTTGCCAGAATGAACGATGAGAGGGTTCAGAAGAAGATGTTAGGCATGGCAATCATTGGAAAAAATAGGTAGACCGAGGAGAAGCTGGAAGGATGAGGTGGCTAGAGATGCTTAGGTGTCGTGAATTGGAGGAGCGCTGCCAGTGACTGGAACGAATGGAGGGATATCGTCTGAAAGGCCGATGGTCACAAAGTCCAGTAGAGCCAGAGAGTAAGGAAATGAAAATTGGAAGATTAAAACTAATGTAGACTTTCTCAACTTTGGCAAAATTGAATTCGCTACCCTATAAATTCCTGAATGTTTCAATTGGTAGATACCATGGAGTCTGAACTACTAACATACAATCCTTCATAAAGATCAAGTCACCGAATGTTAAAGCAGCCAGGGAGTAAGAACAAAATTATTCAAAATATGTGATATTTTTAAATTAAACTTAATAATTATGAAAGTTAACATCAGAATCCTAAACAGATTTCATTATGAATTTTCAAATGCCTCATCATTTTTACCGTGACGTTGAAAGCTTTGTTCATACTTCTGCTATAAGTTTTTCAGTTGGATTTTTAAGAAACTGATATCATGGCACTTATAAAAGTTTGAAATTACTGGAAATCTACTGAATTCAGAACTAATTACTTTTCAAACTCATAAAATAAGAAATATTTTAGCTGTATATTTTAGCATCAAATAAAAACGCTCTACTCCATTCAACTAAATAAAACTTCATTAACAATTAAATAAGTAACAAATAGAACCTAATATACTAAACATGTTAAAAAATATAAAGATATCTTATAATTTAACTTACTTTTGTTTTTTCCATATCTCGAGAAAATTCTTGGTAGGAAAGTAACGATACAACATCATCCTTCAAATCAATGGTTTCAGAAACTGAATCCTTTTTACAAGAGAAAAGTGTTTTGCTCTAATGAGAAAAAAAAGTAAATAAAAAAATACAATAAAAATTACCCAAATTACAATAATAAAAGTCCCTAATGTTATTTTAAATATATGGTAATTGTATACAGATCAGTGTTTTTTAACTCATCATATAGAATAGAATAATATATGAAATCTCTATTTGTTTACGATTTTGAAACAAAATGAAGGATGGCAATATTGAGTTCCAAGCATTAAATCATTCTTCAAGAGTAATGAATAATTTAAGTGGAAAAAAAACTTTAATGAGTGTTTTCACAAGTTAACTACAATCATGCTAGAGTGAAACTGTTTGGCTCATACTAGAGAAAAACTGATACTAAACTATTCCTGGCTAAATACATACAGAAAAGATAAAGATGTTTTACATTTCATACAAAGTTATGAAAAAGGATGACTTTTGTGCACATTTCTTCTAGTTATTTATTGTAATTCAAACAAGTATAGGAATGCACATATTTAAAATTTTTATTTAGTATGGTATAATCTTTTCTTGTTTTAAAAATTATATAGAGTACATTAATGCATTGTTGAAAATATTTTCTTCATGTAATAATAGAGATTTTTATTATAGATTAGAAATTCCTATGACCAATTTTAAGGGAAATATTAAGTACTTTGGAAAGTCTCTTTATGAATTTTTCATTTTACTTTTGTTTGTTAATAAACATCCTCTAATCCAAAAATTTTGGGCATACCAACGATTACCTGGCCTAATCAATGAGATTGTATTGCATAAGCGGTAAAAACGCTCATTAAAGAAAACTGTTGTGAGATTTAAAAGTATAAATGGAAACTATACCTAAAATTGTACACACTCATTTTAGTAGATAAATAATAATTTAATTACCTGGAATAAATTTTTGAGAATTTTTGTAACAGTTGCTAGATATCTAGCCGTATCTTTTAGATTTTTAGAAAATCTCACAGTGAACTTATCACAAACCTGAAATTGAGACAAAATAAATGAAATATCACATTAATGTTAATAGGTACTTCAAAACATTTTATTTAATAATTTAATTTCTACCCGAAAGTAATAATAATAAGTTGAAACAATAGTTATAATAACACAGACATAGAATTTACAGATAAAATTTAATAATTTAAGAACATTAATTCTCAATATAGCAAAAAAAAAAAAAATTCTACTTAATTCTCACCATAGTATTTGTAATAGCTTGGTAAAGGTATTCCGTAGCTTGAGTGTGTTCAAAGCCATGACTTTCGACCAGATATATCTTATTTTGCAAGCCACACAATTTTAGACGAAACTGGAAAAAACATAAAGAAATACACATTAAGAATTCCTTCAATAATAAATATAGAATATATGCTACGATCATAGATTTTTGAGAATGTCATGGCTAAGACGATTGGGGTGAGGGTTCCAAAGTCCCCAGTTCGGTATATTAGGATTCCGATTTCTACCTGTGTAAGTTGATATTTATTTTCCGGTGGTCTTGAGAAATAAATCTTGAAAATTCTACTCCGGTTAGTTCAGGGAAGCTGCCATTAGGGTAAGTAATATCAGCGGTTGATAGAACAAAAGGAAAATTTTGTCTTGCTTACTATACTACAATTGGTAGTTACTAAAACAAAGTGATTTTTTTGTTATAGCTTCTTATTTAACAAAATTAACTGAACTCTTAGTTATATGAATATATTTCACATGAGATAATGTACTCATAGTGATTATCAATAAATTAATTTCTCTAATTATTAGCTGCAGTTTACCTTATAGTATATAATTATTTATTACAATTAGACAACCATAATCAGTGTTTATATTATCATTTAGTTTAAACATTACATTACAGTATTTAAATTACTTCTAATACTTTTAACTACGGGATATATAATAATAATGAAAAGATTTTTAAAAAAATCTTTAAAAAGTATAGGGGAGTGAGGTGGCTCAGTGGTAAGGTACTGAGCTTCTAATGCTAAAGGTCCCAGGTTCAAAAACCGGCTCATGGCAGAAAAATTATATATTCTGTTTCATTGGCCGTGAGGTGACCCTGGGTAGGTAGACCCTCCTAGGCTTTATAGAGGCACACCCAGCCTCTATAAAGTGGGTATCCTTAATTAAAATAATTGATTAAGGGGAAAACCTGGCAGTTGAATGAGATCTTGGTCAAATTATCTTCTTACACAAACCGTAACCCAAGAAACAGTGCTTTCCCTAAATAGTACTGAACCCAAGACCCTTCATGGGTTGTAGAGGTACAGGTTGTTTTTTAAAAAGTAAACTGTATTAAATTACTTTTTGTTCATGAAATCTTCCATCTTTTATACTACGGGATAAGTCATCAAAACGTTTCCTTTCAATTATGTATGGCAGTACCATTTCTCTTCCAATACAATCCCTGGCGACCCAAAGGTAATCTCCTACCTTGAGGCCTCTAACCTCAAATTTTATATTTAAGCTCTCCAGTAAAACTAAAATTTCAGATTCATCTTTTTTCTCCTTTCTGTAAAACACAAATAATAATGAATTTTTTATTATAATATTTACTTGCCCTGAATATATAAGTAGTTTTGAATTATATTTCTTGTTTATAGGTGGGTACTTTTATGGTACAGATAGTTGTAATGAAATAATATCAAGACAATATGGAAGTATATAGAAAATTTAAATTACCCTTCAGTTTCTTGATTATCGACTAAAAGTATGATATCAAAATTATCAGGGAGAAAAATCATTTCCTGAGTTTCAAATTCTTGACTTTGAGAAGACAAAGTTCCAGGTAAGTCTTGGTTCTCTTCAAAATCACATCCTTCTATGACTTTATTATTTTGGGAAAGGTTATCTGAAAGCTTTTGGCTGTTTGAAGCCCCTTCTGAAAACTCATGATTCTGAGAACTACTAGCAGATTTATTTTCAGTTTGTAAAGAAGCAATTACATCATAGCTTTGAGAAGAAGTACTTTCAAAATTTATAATCTAAAAGAAAAATGAATATACAATTAAATTAAATAATAAAAGATGTATCAGATCATTAAACAATGAAAACAATTAGATGTGACAATACCTTGTTTTTTCTACCTCTTGGTTTATGAGGAGCAATCAGTTCTGAGGCAGATTCAAGAGATAAAATCGGATCTTTTGGTTGCTCATCAGTGAAGATAGAACAATCATTTTTTAGTCTAATTGCAAGCATTCTGCCTTCTTCAGTTAGTTTATACCTACAATATTTTTTTTAATTTAAAATAACTAATATGAAAGAGACCTAAGTGATCTAAAATAATAAATGATCCAAAATTATTCAGTTCCAGATTGGCCGTTTCAATTCAGCTCTTGCATAAAAAGATGCTAAACAGCTAAGTCTCAACGAATGAAGGGATCAAATGTCAATTATTCCAAGTCTAAAGGTCACAAACACATAAAATAAAATAATAATTACTTAGCTGGATTGCTGAATTTTTCAACAAGGCCTTTAGAAACCAGTTGGGACATCGAGGACCATCCGGTATAAAAACCACCAGAAACAGCTTTTTTCATTGATACATCAGTGTGCCGTTGAGCTGCTGCAATAACTTCAGCCTTAGTTGAAAAACCTAAAACCTAGGTCTGATAAATGACTTCAAACTGTAAAGAAAAAAAATATATTTTTTTAAATAAGAAAACTAAAATCAGAAACACACCTATATAGTTGGGTTCATTTTCTTTCAATAAAAGGCTCAGTAAAATTCCATAAGCAGCAGATCTTTTCATTGGTATATATATACGTTTCTTTATCTTTTTCTGAAACAGAAGAACATTATATGTATATATTCTATATTTGGTATTGTATAAACATATATTTTAACATAATATAAAAAAAAAAAAACTTAACAGATTTTTGGTTGCCTCTAACTCAATCTTGAAAGATTTACTCATAACTCTTGCATTCTTGATGACTCCTAACTAACCACTACATACTGAATTTTGAGTAATTACTTAATGAAAATGAGAGATTCTCAGAAACAGGAGAGGCCATTGCATATGTTGTTTTAATTATATCGAGTTAAGGAATTACTGTTTTCTTATAAAGATCAATCAATGGATAAAGCCAGGATACAATTGTAAAATGGGAAGAAAATACTAAAAATATTGATTATTGTACAGTAATGTAATTTTTCTTTAAATAGTTTAAAGCATATTGTCTGTAAAAAACTTAGTAAGTAAAATGCTATCAAACTGAAGACATACTTCATCATAATTTTTTTTATAGATTGATTATTCTGTACTTCACATGATTTTGGATTTTATTCCGTCTATCAGGCACACATGTTCATGCACTCATCATCTGTATGAAACAGGCAGGTATAATCAAAATTTAGTAGATCACAGCTATTATCATACAATTAACAGTAATAAAATCACAAGATAAATAGATAAAATAAATAAAATGGTAAGAAATAGGGGAGAGTGAAAATCCTGTTTAAACACTACCCTACACTAATAAAGGTAAAAGAAGAAGAGAAGAATGTAAGTATTTTCTTATGAATTTTTTTTTATTACTTAATTTATTTAATGTTAAATGAATTTATATACGTATCCAAAAGATTAGTATATGATTTAAAATACAATGAAACTGTTGTTATTTCAATTCTATAAAATTGGTTGACTAAATATATATATATATATATATATATATATATATATATATATATATATATATATATATATATTATTTCTATTTTTATTTTAACAATATTTTTTATAATTTAGAATGACATGACAAAAAATGCAAAGAAAATGTAGGAACTATCAGGAAGTGAAATAACCAGCAACTAGGCAGCCAATAAAATATGGCCTATTTACTTCAAGAAAAACAACAGATGCCCTCAGCGGAGCAATTACTTCCAGCCATTATGATTGGTAGAATCAATGAAAATTTATCTTAATATGGAAGTTTCAAATTCATAAACCCAAATAGGTCTTCAATCAAAACCCTCTTTTGTACATATTTCTTACCTTTTGTTCCTTTCCATTTTCCTTATTTTTTAAGGATCTTTCAGGAGAAGTGAGATCATTTGTATCTTCCTTTCTGACATCACAACTACTTTCACTTTCTCTAAGACCATTTGACATATCCTGAACATCTGTTCCTTCACTAAACTTTTTGCCATCTATTTCAAAACACAAAAATACATTAATTATTTAGTCATAAATGATAGATAATGAAAATAATCATTTAAATTATACTTACTGGAAGCTTCATATTCATTTAGTTGATGGGTAAGTTTTAGACAAAGTTGTTTATCGAAGTGTTCTAATATAATACATTCAAAACCACTGTTCAGTACCAATGGAAACTTTCTTAATGATTCAAGTGCCTAAACAATTAAAAGAAAAGAGAGCTATGGAACAAAAAATGCATAGTAATGGAATAACCATCATTTAAACATAAATTATCTCTCCATTCCCTTAATAATCAATCTTTCTCTTATATGTAAGAACATCTTTTTTCTTATATTCATATTCATTAAAACATGCTATTCTTTCTTACTTTTTCATTGCAATTATGTTTATGGCCTATTGATGTAAACTAATAATCATACCAATACATATATATATATATATATATATATATATATATATATATATATATATATATATATATATATATATATATATATATATATATATATATATATATATATATATATATTATTTATATATATATATATATATATTTTTTTTTTTTTTTGGGTTGGCACTACAGACCATGAATATCTTTGGCTGCGAAATGTGGTCTCCTTACGTATGTTGATTGCGGGAGTTCAGATAGCCTGGAGATACTGAATCAGTAGACTCTCCCTAGAGGAGACTTAAAAAGATTACCAGCAATAAGACAAAAAATAAAACATTTTATTAACATGACAAGTCTTATGGAGAATTAAGATGATGCAAGATACTGTCTGAAGATGGGATATAAGTGGATCGTTACGTTGACGTTTCGTGGACCGAAACATTATATTTAATGATACAATTGAGTGGGGGGAAAAATGGGAGAATAAATGACTGTGAAGAAAAAACTATTTTTACTTATATACCTATAAAATAAATATTGTAATGTATTTTAGTCTTTTTATTTCTGACTGATAACCCCAACCATCCTTCTCTTCATTATTCACGACAGTCAACCATCAACTCACAACAATAAATAATAATATAACTTAAAGATTAATAAATTATAAAACATTAAAAAAAAACAGGCATACCTATATCCAATATTTACAATCAGGTAGGGAACCCCAACCCAGGCTTGCCCCTCCAACTATAGAGGGAAAAGCAGGACTCCAAGAGATCCCTGCACTACTCTCTCAATCATGTAACTGGTGTTAAAGCATAATGGAAATCAAATACTTCTTTATATCTGTGGGCTAACTCTGTTACATTTGGGCGTGTTTGAACAGGATGATCAAATATGATCTTGACCCACTAATCAACCAGGCATGACACTTGTGAACAAGTACACACTTATTATTTTTGACTACAGATATAATATTGCTCTTTAATCTAGTATAAAAATCCAATATACGGAAAAAAATAAAACAATGAGTATATTTACCTTACTATAAGTTGTTTCAATCTTTCCTGCATCAACTTCTTCTTCATGCCATTTTAACAACCACTTTTCAAACAATGGATTGGGGCTTTTTAGTTTAACTTTAATTCTCTCTGTAGATTGATTCTGTTCCATCAAAGATCTTAAAAAGTGTCATTAAGTTAACTAATGTACTTAATTAAGACATCGAAAATATAAACAATGTTTGGAAGGTAATACTTGGTTACAATTACAGTATTTAAATAACCCGCCGTTCAATCTTCTGTATTTTCATTTATTATCTTAATTAACTCAAAATTACTACTATCCTATTTATATGAAAATTTTTAAAACGAATGAAACTATTATTAAAACAAAAGACAAATTTAAAAAATGCCCAATAACTGCTTATTATAAACTGTTCATTTGAAATAACAAATTGCGGAAATGGCACTATTCTTTTAATCTAGAATATAATAATTTTAACAATAAGTTTTAATATTTCATGTTCTAAGAATTAATTGGATTTTGAAAACCTTTAATATTTATTAAGAAGGTCCCATCCTGGACTCGGCGAAAATGGAATTTGAACTTTTGATTTGTTTTTGTGCAGTTTGTGCACTTTATTCACAATCATGGTTTGGTTGAAGAGCCCTAATGCTAATAAGCACCATATGGAATTGAAACCATGCATCAAATTAGATCTTTTTTCAGATGGTATAAACTTGATTTATTTTGAATGTAACCTTATCATGGAAATTTTTGTATATTTGTTAAAATATCATTATGTGAGCAATATTATTCACCAATCCTTGAGCCAGTATAATGCTCTCTAATTTTAGAACTAGTATGTATAGCTTCTTCAGATTCTTCATTTATTATTTTGTGAAAATCAATGTTTCATACTTCTAAAATATAAGAAGTTAAAACTTAGTTTGCAAGTATCATTCTTTTAATAATTTGTATTATTTATTTTTAACACCTTTTCTGTGATTTTAAAACAAATATTATTAATCAATCATTACATCCTGCTTGTAAAAACTTATTATTTTCAACCTTTGATGTATATATTTTTCAATTCATTGTTAAGGTGATCATGTCAGTTTCCTAATAACAATTCATATGATTTTTTAAATATTTTTAAAGTGTTTATATCATTAACATTAAACTTCAACTTTCATTGAATATTTGTAGTGTGAGACATAAACATAACACATTATTTTTGTACTTCTATTTTTGTTGCTTTACTACTATGTATTATTTTTATGAAAAACTTTTATAATTTTTTTTTTTTTTTTTGTGGTGTTAGTGAAATATGTTATTTGGATATTTTTTTTTTAAATTCCTGTACATGTGAGAATTGAACATAGTAATTCTTTTACACTTTAGTAATTTTATAAAAAAGATGATGCCTGATAAAAAGCAAGTCCTTTAGGTGTCAAATTGCTTCCCTTGATTGTATTTAATTAATAGATTTTGATTTGTAATTGAGAAATGCCTAAATTACCTTTAAACTTTACTTTAGGTACCTATAAAAAAAAAAAAGAAAAATGCAGTAGCTAATATTCAAGGATGTGAACCATAGAGCTCTCTACTTCTATTATTTTTTATTAAGTCGAAACAATGTTTATCATTACTTACCCCAGTGTTCTATGAGAAATAAATGTTTAAATCTCCTCAAACTTCCATTCCATAATTCTTTTTTTGTTTAAAAATTTAAAGTTATTGCCATACTATATAACTTAATATCATCTTTTGTTCTTTCTTATCAACACCACTAGATGGTTATAGAGAGTTAAGCAGTTCAGTTGTCTTTTTATTTTTTAATTACATCTTAATTTATTTTGAATAGCTAGTTATGATTTTTATTTTACTGCTGCTTTATATTGTATGAGCCTAGTTCAAAGAATAATAGAAGTAATATACTAAAAAGTATAATAAATTATTTTTTTTAACTCAGATAAACTTACTTGATATATTATTTCTATTTATTAAAAATTATTGTTTATATGAGATTTCATTTGTTTACTGAAATAAACCTAATATTTTATAAATTAAAAAACTAAAAAGTGTAACTAATATGAATGAATGTTTAGAATATCGAGTACAATGCAAAATCGGAGAAGGATCATTTTCAGAAGT
This sequence comes from Nezara viridula, assembly GCA_928085145.1. Lineage (NCBI taxonomy): Eukaryota > Metazoa > Arthropoda > Insecta > Hemiptera > Pentatomidae > Nezara > Nezara viridula. The sequence continues at coordinate 45,191,052 of OV725081.1, forward strand.
TTTAAAATGTATAGACAGACATTCCGGAATATGTATAGCCGCAAAGCAGTTAAAAAGAAGTTTTCGGAGGTAATTGTTTGTTATAGAAATAATTTGTTGTATTTTTAAAATCTGTCTCCTTTATCTAATTGATTCAATTTTGTTATTAGTGCTGCACAAGCAGAGGAGATGCCAGAATTAATTGCAATGCGCAAGCTGACAAGGCATCCAAACATTTTACACATGATTGAGTCACATTTGTAGGTGAAACTGTTTTAATTCTTTACTTGATTTATAACTTTTTATGTCTGAAATCTATTTTTAATAATTTTTTCTTGGGATATAGTCTTTAGACATTCAATATATTTTCTTCTTTTCTTTTGTTTCAGTGATAAAGAAACGGGGAAAGTTACTCTGGTTTTTGAATTAATGGACATGAGTCTGTATGATTTAATTAGAAGCAGAAAAAAGTAATAATTTTAAATTTAAACATATATTAATTGTATTATTTAAATCCTATTTACTGTCATTAGGGATGAAACATTTTTTTTATACCATAATACCTAAGTACTTTAAAAATGTATTTTATATGTCTTAATATGATAAATGACAATCAATTTTTGTTTCGGGATGGAGGGAGGGGAGCATAGTAGCTGAGTAGACTAACGCATGTGCCCACTATCCTGATAACAGAAGTTTGATATAAAAAATAATTAGAAGTTTAAATCCCAGTGCCCGGTGGGACTTTTTAAGTCGGAATAATTCCCCCATCCTCTCCTCCAGCCCGTGAAAAACCCCGTGTAGACTAAAAGGCAACACAGGGTTACAAAAAAAAAAATCAATTTTTGTTTTAATTAAACATAAATATAATACACTGTATAGTGTATGTAATTAAATTTGTATAAAGATCAGTGAAAAGTGCTTATGAAACTTCAATTTTTATATCAACTTCAATTTAATTCAACTCTCCAAAGATTAAAATTTATTGAACCCAAGAACTTGAAATAAAATTTTATAAAGAGCTACATTAATTATAATTCTTGTTTTAGATGCATTCCTGAAACTAAAGCCAAACATTACCTTTTCCAAATTGTTAAAGGTATAGATCATATCCATCATCATGGGATCTTTCACCGTGATATCAAGCCCGAAAATATATTGATCAAAGTAAGTATTTTTCTGTACCATTAATTATGTTCATTGGTATAGCATATGTGTATAAAATTCAGAACATATACCACCTGCTCTCGTTCGCTTTTCTGCATTTTTCTTCCACAGTTTAAGGAATCAATTCAGAGATTGAATCCTTATTTGACTGGAATAGTAATCTATAAATCTTTTATTTTTAGGGAGATGTCATAAAAATATCAGACCTTGGTTCCATCAAGGGCATATACACCAAGCAACCCTATACAGAATATATTTCAACAAGATGGTATCGATCCCCTGAATGCCTTCTTACTACTGGTTTTTATGGTCCTAAAATGGATGTCTGGGCCATTGGATGTGTGTTCTTTGAGCTCCTCACGTAAATAGTTACACGTATCAATATGTATATTATTCTTATTAACAGTATTTGGCAATATTGTTAGTTTGAAAAAGTTAAATGTATTCCAGAATAAGTATAATAGTATATCTACTTTTTTTTGTTGAAATATAGGTTAATTTTCCACTATATTTATATCATGATAATCTCTGAATATTTAAAGAAAATGCATCAATTGCTAACTGATTTATTTATTGATCAATATTTCGAAGCAGAAATTTTAACTTTCCCCTTATGCTGAGATTTGGAGTAAGGTCGGGTTTGAAAAAATCAGTGCTCTACGTGGTTAAAAAAAAATTATTTAAAAATCCTAAAAGTAACAATTGTTTTCGAATAGCTCAAAAATTACATTTATTCTATTAAATTATAGGCATTCATTTAAAAACTATTCGAATTCTCTACGAAATTAAAGAAATCATAAATTATCTAAATCCGATAAGTATATGCTAGAACACAGAGTATTTTATTTTATATCAAAGATTTATTAACATTTTTCCATAGAACCCAGTTCTATCTATATATTTTTAAACTTTGTATGTAGTTACATTGAGTTTTGAGTGTAAATATTATTAAAGCCATATTCTTTATTTTATCAAAAATGTAAAATTATAATACTACAAAAATTAATTACTTCTTAAAAAATGTATGTGTTTAATTCAAGTTATTATGTGCATTTTAGTTATCCTTTTTATAAACTTGAGACTCGTTATCAGGTTAAATTAAATTGTAATGGTGAAAAGACATATATTTGTAAACAAATCATCAAGTAACATCTAATAAATAATAAAAATAATTATATATCTTCAGAGAAATCAATATCTAGAAGTTGGTAAAAATTGGCTTTTGTTGACAATGATTTTCCATTACATCAATCTGGTTTGATAGACTATACAAATGATCAATTAGTAACGAAGATTGAAAAAAAGTCCTGTATCATATGATTACATCGTAACTAGGCGAGTATGTTGTATAGAAAGCGTGAGCTGAAGTTAGCAAAAAATTCTACTTTTATAGAATAATTTATAATGTTAGAGGTATTGTTAAATATAGAACTGATTCTAAAAGAAGTTGGGAGGGGAGAGGGGGAGAGGTGTGGTCAGTAATTAAAAGATATCTAAATAAATAATCTTATTTATCTAGTTTTTGTTACTAACTATATCCACTGAGTAAATTCGATAATAGTATAATTTACTTATAAATAAATTAGATTCATTTAAATACAATCATATCATCTTAAAGATCATTAATCATTTTATAGAAACTTGAGTAAATAATTAATTATAAGTTACTATAATTACTTGTTTTATTACAATTTGAATTTTCATACATTTTTTATTTACTATGTACTACCAGGGCTGTAAATATGAAACTGTAATTTTAATAACGAAAATATTTGTTTATTATAGTATTAATATAATAGGAATCGATATTGTGAGAAAGTATATTAAGCTAATTATAATTTTCTTTAATGTGCTAATACTTCTTTTAAAAAAAATTAAATTATTTAAGTAATTATTAAGTAAACAAACCTATTATTAGTTGATATAAGTTAAAATAAGAAAAGTGTCATAATAGCTGTTTAGCATGGATCTTATAAATTTGATTTTTTGGATTAAAAGAGATTGTTGTGATTACTTTGCAGGTTGAAGCCTCTTTTCCCAGGGAGTAGTGAAGTTGATCAAATTGCCAAAATCCATAGCGTCCTAGGAACTCCAAATCCTAGGCTTTTATCGAAATTCAAAAGACAGTAAGATTTTTTTTCCTTTAATAAATAAGTTCTTTCAGTTATTTACATGACATTATATAAGATTCAGTTTATTCATATTAAAACCATAGTTTTGTTATTGATTGCAATTGTTTACTTAGTAATTGTTATTTTATATTTTAAGATAAATTATTTTTTGAGGCAATGTGACATGCATACTAGGGATTTATGGATGATGATGGTCGATAAATCTGAGTATAGAGTATGTTCTTTGATTCAGATCAATGTTTTTGATCGATTTTTTGCATCAGCTGGTCAAAATAATAGTCCCTATACAGCTATCTCATTTTTAAACAAACAAATTTTCTTTTAATTTACCTGTAATGTTTTTATCTTTTAATTCCAACAATAGTTACTTAATCTAAATCTGCTTTTGTTTTTCCTAATCTTCATTAAGGTTTCAGTATTTTCAGTGAAATGTGTTAATTAAGTAAAGTGTGTTAAAACTTACAGCTTTTCTTTAGTCATAAACATTTCATAATTTATTTTTACCTTCCTTCTGCTATTAAGTTGATCAAATGAATCAAAGGAAGGTATTGTAAATTATTCAAACTTTTGATGTGCTACTATTTCTTATAAATCTTTATATATCTAAGATCTGGCTGACAAGCTCTCATTCTTCGATCCGTTGTGCTCCTTAAAAGCTTATTTATTAACCAGAAATGTCACTGTTGGTGTCATATTATCACCATCATGTTTAAGTAAAATTGCGAGCCTGTTTAACATCGCACATTTGTTGCTTTAACATGGTGCTGAAGATATGGATAATTATTATACTGTTTATAGTAATAAAGAAACTAAATTACTTAGAAGGAACTAAATTAATATTAGAATCCCCTCAGCTCAGTTGATTTTATAATAAAGAAAATCAGAGCTATATATGTCAAGTACCAACTTTTATCTCCTCTCAGTTTATGAAAATAAAATAAAGGCGATAAAAATAAATGACTAAAAGGTTAGTTTCCTAAATTAAAAATTGGTTCCTCTAAAACATTGTATTTGTTATTTAAACGACTCATATTATTTTTTTTTACTGAAGTCATTTTGTATTCAATTTTTTTTCATGTATAATAAATAAATTTAGTTATAAATTATAGATTGTCTCCCAAGACATATTGCTCCGGGAAAACTATCATTAAATAGAAAAATGTCAGAGAATTTTACTTTAACTGTCTGGTGGCCACCCTATTTGTAGTTTGTTGTAGGGTTTTAAGACCAAAAGTTGAACTATGTAACTGATATTTATGGACTACCATTTCAGATATATTGATCAAAGAGGTGATATTAAAAACTCAAATATGATGATGCAAATTATAATTAATATATATTAAATCAAAATCCTTTAGGCTCCTAAGCTAAGATCAAAGAGTTAATTATTAATTGGTTAATGTTTTACCACTTCATGTATGATGATATATCTTTTGTTAGTATATTAACTTATATCTGATCTCACTATAATCATATTCTCAATCTACGGATACTATGTTTTAGCAAACCGAGGAATTGTAATGTCAATTTCCCTACTAAACAAGGGACTGGTCTTAATCCTCTGATTCCTTTTATATCGGATATGGGCAGGGAAGTCTTGAAACAAATGATCGTTTATGATCCAGAGTCTAGAATCAATATTCGTAGACTTGTAGAACACAAGTACTTCGACGACTTAAGGTATAGATTAAGAAATATTTTTTTTTATAAATATGTATGTTTCCGAGTATTGTAATAAGCATAAAATTTTGTTATATTGTGAAACAATACAAGTTCCCAATAATTTCAAAAGAAAACAATAATTAAATTTTATAATATTACTACTATGGTTCTATTTAATATTTAATTAGTGTACAAGATGTTTAATTCATTAACCATTGTGACTAGTTCATTTTAAACTTAATCATTGTTACAACAGTAAGTTTTTAAAATATTTTTTTATTCTTTTTTTTTTTTTTAGAGAGCACAATTCTGGTATCAGCTCGAACTTTTCATGGACTACTATAGGTTCTGGTTCTTTGAACAAAACGTCTTGGAGAAATCCTGCTTTGTTGTCATTTTTAACTAATGAAAAGAGAAAGAAACCAAAAGTGACAAAAGTATTTTATATATATTCACCAGAGATTTTTTTAGCTTTATTGATTATATTTATGTTCACTTAAATATAATTCTATGAAATCCCTCTTGTATCTTAAATGGATGCATTACATTTTAAAATTTATATTGCATAAGTTGATCAAATTCCCATTATATACAATTTGTCATATTTTTTTCTGGTAGAAAAATATTTAAGAGCAAGAGTTTTTTTTTTTTTTTTTTGTCTTCATTTATTGAAATTTACTACTGTATAATTAAATACAACAAGTAAATTTCTTATAAGAATATAATACATGATGGGAACTTTGAAGAATGTAACACTTCAATGATTAGATTAATTTAGGAGATCTCTGGCCATCTTTTCATATGTCTCAGAGGGTTGTCAGAAACACACTATGTCAGTGTGGAGAAGCAACACGTTATTGTGCACCAGTAGTATTACTTTATCAGAAAAGCACTCCATGCCAACGTAGTGGATGAAACCATTACGTTAGGATATAGATTTATCTTTTTTTTTTTTTTTTCCGGATGAAGGGATGTTATTCTCTTTTTCTATTTAAATGTAATTAACTATTTATTGTCAAATGTTTGCTCGAAATAATAATCCATGTTAGATTTTGTTCAAGATCGTAGAAATATTATTAATAGTCAAGAAATATTATTCCAAACAAATATTATTATTGAGCATTAGATAAATTTTATTCAAAAAAAGTTATTTGGCTCACCAGGTCCCGCCTCTCCACTTACCTATTGTGTACAACTACCTTAATTCACTCCAATATTATTCATACTTTTGGTTAGTTATTTTTTTTTCAATTATTTATAAATATGCTATCTATCACTTGTATGCTTCTAAATTACATTTAAAAAAATTTAAAAAATTTTATCCTCACCCAGTTTTTAAGTGTTAACATAAATCAAGATGACATGAATGTTTCTATTTGTATTTCTAATATTTTTAATTTGACCAAATCACAGAAAAAACAACCACTCATTTCCAAATTCAAAAATCTTGATCAATAACTACTAAACATAAAATTTATCCATTAGGTGAAGGTGAAGAAGAATGGGCACACAATATATCATTGATAGATATCCCTTCTAAAGTTTTAAATATATTAAGTCTATGCCCTAATTTTTCAACCTGCAGCATCTCTATCAAAATTACCCCACAATTTATCATATATCTATACATATGACCTTTTCAACACGAATTGTCGTACTTTTACATTTGCAACATTATTTCTAATTACCTTCACCCACCCCACCTCCCCATCCATCCTCTTCAATTTTTTCAAAAACCTCTCTTTCATCTGATCATTCCGAAAATCCCATGACAATGTCGTTACGTGCATTCCTCCAACACCCTTTGAAGGAACAGCCCTGATGATGGCCTGAAACTTTGGCCAAACTTCCGGACAAAAATAAGTATAATTTATTTTTATTTAGTTCTTTCATTGACTAAAAACCCCAATCAACTTCTCTCCAAATAAAGTCCCATTATGTTTTGTTGTCCTGAGAATAAAACATTCTAACTAAAGGGTATTAAAAAGATTAATAAATAAAGTATAAAAAAAAAAAAATCGAGAAATAAAACAAAAAATCATTAATAATATAATAATAATAAGTTTATTTAATAAAATTTACAATTTAGAATATGTACATAATAATCGGTCTTGTTTTAAGCACTACTGAAGTAGTGTTGTCCCACCTTGATGGGTGGTCTCAAAACCCATGGTCTCACTATTAATGGAATTAAATTGGTGATGGTTCACCACCACTATAACTTCCCTTTTATATCTTGATTATAATTTGCACAAACTTCCAACTGATCCTTTTCAGTTAGAAGCAGTGCCTTAATTACATAACTGCTTGCAACTTCCGCTTGCTCAAAAGAGATGAAAAAAAACCAGCGGGTCTTTTTCATTGGATGTCGTGGCCTTACTAGGTGGTTTGCTCTGCTCTGTCTACTTTTGGGATACACTCATCCATTCTTGGAATTCCAGTTATAATGTGATCATGACATCTTGATAATTATATCTAAGTGGAGGACCACATGTAAAGTAGTAACTTTTTTCCCCTTTCCTCTACCCAATCTGTAATGTATTATTACTATTTATGTCTAATCTTCAAGTTTTTCTACTATATGCATTATGATATATTATTTATCTATGTGTTAACTAAAAGTTACTGTATCGCTATCATTGCCTTCCTTCTTTTAGGTAATGCCTGCCCAGAAGAAAACATCTAAGGAAGTAGTAAATGTGAAGGAGGAAATTCCTAGAGATCCACCTAGCCTCAACTTGGGAACAGGACCGGGTGACTGGAAGACATCCAACAATTCTCTTATGAAACTCAAAGAGCGGCTTTGTTCCAAAACTTACCAAGTAAGAACAGTAATAGTTTGTCCCAATGATAGTTCAGCTTTATTTGTTTCTTACTGTTTGTGGTTTAAATGTAACTGCAAGCTTGACAAGCATAAAATTTTTTTTTTGTAATCAAGCAAGCTTGTACAGGACACTCATGCTCAATCGGAACTGAATACATGTATGGAGGATATGCTGGCTTGTACAAACATCAATCTTTCAGGTTTGGAGCTATGTAATACAGAGCCAATGGTAAAATTGTAGATTAAAATATCAGATCTTACAGGTCATGAGATATTGTTATGTAGCTATTTTTCTTTCATGAAGGGTTTTTCTTGTCTTATTTGTGTATTCTTCTGTTTAATAAAAGGTGTCAGGAGTGGCAAAGGGCTCATAATCATATCATATCAGTCTCTTCGTTCATTTTTAGGTAAATACTAGATCACATGGATATATTGTTAATTGACTTGGTAAATTAACTAATAGGGCCAGGTAACAAGGTCAAAAAAGGGTTAAAACTTTGAAGGCTGAGTAAGTCATTGAAAATTAGGAGCAATTTTAATCTCTCTATTTGCTGGTAAAAAGAGGTTGAATTTTTTTTTACTTCTTTTGAATTTTTTACTAATAACTCCTAAATTATGAAATTTTAAAGAAAATTTTACTCTTCTATAAATTAAAGAGCATGGTATTCTCTGCCGAATAAGTACCATACATTACAAATCATATTAAGCCATTAGGAAGCTGTGTGAGTTGAAATAACAAGCATATTGATTTAATGCAAAAATTCATTATGTAACATGTTATAACATTAAATCACTATGTACTTTGATAAATTTCCACTCTCTGAAATTGTGTGTTTAGGGTAACCATGTTTAATATAGCTTGGGTTTATTGCAGTAAGTCACTAAACAACTTTTCATAAAATTAAATTTCTAAATACTTTAATGAATTTTCTCTCTCTTTCATGGTTTATAAAACAATATTTTATTTTTGTGCATTTAATATGTTTTTATATTTATGAATAGGGTCAAAATCCATAAAAATGAGATTGAAATTTAAGCTCCATTAAAAATGTACTTTGTGACTTATTGCAATAAACCAATGATATAAAATGGTTTGTGTCATTCTGATGCATATATTTTTCTAACAGCTTGATATATGATACTCATTTGATATAGAATTTCATACTGATTAATTTATGAATCTTAGAAATTCATAGTTTAGGAGTTAGTTAAGGGCAGATAATAATGATGGAGAATATTGTTAAGTGGTGTGAATAGGAATAAAATAAGGAAATTATGGGTAGGAATTACTCTGGTGAAATCTATAATCTGGTCACATAAGAAATCAACTTCTTTTTCTCTAGCTGACAGATCTCGTCTTATGCAGCCCAGTTGTCCAACACAGCTAGATAGTGTTCTGATAGAATTGAATTTCGGTGAATTGAAACACCAAAGCAAATGCTTTGTTCAAGTTTAACATTGTCCAATTGCAAATTGGCTCTTGTTCAAGCATATTGTATGGTGTTAAAGTGAGGTTCCCTGTGCTTGTACAATAAGATAGATAATGCGTGCTTGTCAAACTTGCAATTAAGTATGCTACAACATTAGGTCAGTTTGAATTTTGTTGTAAATCATGTCTTAAGGAAAAACTAATGTTATTGAGTGCAGCTTTTCCCATTACAGCAATACATTTTTATTTATATTTAATTATACAAGGTGACCAGAATTAGGTTTTCTATATTTTTTTAATAGATACTCAACGGTTGATATAGGGTGGCATTCCTAAAAAACAATAAAAATAATAAAAACCTATTTTAAGTTTGTTATGACTGCCGCCCCTGACCATCTCTCTCTCTCTCTCTCTCTCTCTCTCTCTCTCTATATATATATATATATATATATATATATATATATATATATATATATATATATATATATATATATATGTATATGGCTCAGGTATAGTGCATCTAATTTGAGTGTAGGGGAAGAATGCTCGTGCAGCTTTTCCCCAATTCCACTTCCCCTCTTCACCATAGCAATCACCTTATACCGGGAAAGCATTATTCCATTTTCTTCAAATTTCCCACAAATGTATATTAAAGGTAGGGATTTTAATTTAAAAAATAATAAAATAAAACAATGAAAAAGTTGGTTAAATAACCAAATTAAGAAAAATAAAAAATGAATTCGCGAGGTCTACTGTTCACAGAACTCGATGTTATTACTAGGATCTGTCGATATAAATTTACCTAGAAATAGATTATAAAAAAAAAATCAAGAAATAGATGGAAAATATAGAACAGGAAAGAATCCGATACTACGTTTTCGGATATTCAATAATGGGGAGGAACTTCGGAATGTAAGTAAAGAGAATTGTCCACATATATATTATTTTATACTGTACTGTATTAGCTCGAATCAAATGAATTGCAGAATGTAAACAGCCAATCTTTCCGTGAATCAATGTAGAAAATAGAAAAAGAAATGAAAAAAAAAACAGTTATAAAAGAAATTTCTACTTGTAAAGAAAAATTTAGAAGTACATATGGATGAGTAGAGAAGACAAAAGAGTGGGGAATTGGAAGGAAAATGTTTTGCACCTCTCTCCCCCTTTACTTACCCTCAAACTTATCTTAGATAGCGTCTATCTTCAATTAAAAAAGAAATTGTAATATAATTCACATTCTTTTAAAAATAGAAATGTCGCATTCTATTTCAATTCTTTTTTTGCTTTTGTTATGTATTGAAGATACCTGAGCCAAGAGATGTTTTCTGTTAAAAATAAGTCATAATCTCGACATAACAATAAATACCAATAAAATAAAAAAATTGAAATGTAATTGTCTCCTTTTTTTTTTACCTTTTGATTTCCTTTTTAACTATCTAACATTTTAATTTTTTTTTTTTAATTTAATATTAATATTGGATCTGTCAGTTTATTGCAAAAAATCACTACGTGCATTTTTTATATAGGTTAACTCTCAAATATGTTCTTTTAAATTTCGACTTTATTTACCATATATGGTTACACTAAGTGCACAATTTTCCAATTTCTCAAAGGGAAAATTCATCAAAGTTCTTAATTATTTGAGGTTTTGAAATGTCACTCGATGACTTTTTGCAATGAACCGGTGATACATACCAAGTAGTATTTTATTTTATGGATAAAATGTTGGCAACATTGTGTGACAAGAAAAAAAAGTACTCAGTTTTAACTTGAGTTTATTCAAAATCTGATTGTGGGTTAGTTTCCTCATGTTTCAGCTTTTCTCTTATAATTGAAGATTAAATTAAACACTCATGTACTTAATTTAATTACTGCCCAACTCTGGTCACTTGAATTATGTAGTCTTGGTAAAACTATCGAATACTTTTGTGGTGAATCACTGCATCAAAACTACTCACTGATTGATACAGCTTTTGGACTGCTATTAGTGTCACTTTGATGTTTTGTTTAAAAAAAAATTAACAGGTCGGCAGATGTTGCAGCACAATTAAAATCGAAGTCCTAAAAATCAGTCACTCAAAGAAATTTAATCGTAGACTTGGTAAGGAGAACTTAGTAAACTCAAATGGCATAAAAAGTATGTAAAATAGGTACATTGGCGAATTAATTCAAATTTTACAGAAAAATATGAAAAAAATTGGAAAAGTAAATTTTTTTATAACATGTTTGTTTTATTTTTTTAAATTAGAATTTAATTGAGGATTGCCAATAATCCTGTGCCTTCAAAGAACTATGTACGGTACCTTGGACTCTACTTAGACAAAAGACTTACTTGGAACATACATACGAAATTAAAAAGACAAGAACTTACTAGACGATATAGCCAACTTTCCCATCTTCTGGTCTACAGATCTTCACTTAACTTATGAAACAAGAGACTGATCTACAACACCTTACTGAGACCAATATGGGCATATGGAGCAGAACTTTAGGGTTCTGCATAACAAACACACATAAACAAAATACAAACAGCACAATAAAAAATTTTACGAAAAATTGTTAACGCACCTTGGTACATTTCAAATACTACTATACATAATGACTTAAACACCCCAACAGTAAAATCCTACATCCACGACAAATACACTACATTTCATTCTTCAACCCAAAATCACTCCAATCCTCTGGTTCTTTCTATCTCCTGCTCCCTGTCACCTGAACAACGCAGATTAAGAAGAAAATGGCCAAGAGACTTACTACATCAATAAAAACCAAATCAAGAAAAAACACCAAGACTGTGCAAACACAACAAATTTGCTAGATAAATTTGCCGCGCAGGTGCAAATTGCATAAAATATAAATAAAAAATAGAATTTAATACAATCTTTACTTTAATAAATATTTTTAAAGATCTGAATTTTCAAATAAGACTATTAATTTACAGTTAAATATACTTCTACTCATATTTGAACCTAAAGTGCTTTATCCATTATACTATGATTCAAAAAGAAAATTGTAATAAATAAAATTCAGATCTGGTATATTTATTTATCTTTTTTTTCATCAAAATTATATATTTTTTCCACCAATTAAAAAACTGTTTGAAATTTAATTTTTTCAGTACTGTAAATATTTTACTCTTCATCTGCATCCATTTGACCTTTCATTTGTATTTATTGTTTTCAAAACAAGCGACCAATTCCTTACTACCCTTCCGAACTATTGATAATGTTATAAGGAAGTTGCTTTATTATTGTAGCTAATATTTTCCCTCTAATAAAAAGTCAGTTATACCATCAAATACATTGATAGCAGCCAGTAACCTATATCTATTGCTGATTAGACATTTTTGGTGTGGAGGAATAGTCAATAGATATTCGATAGCTGTATTAGATTTGTAGTAGTGCAGTATTCGATTAACATTTCTATGTGTTTTTTCCTGTAGATTTTATATTTGGATAATGAATGCATTATTAAACTTTGAAGGTCCCTACTGCTGGAATAGGTGGAGTTGGTGAGGTTCAGGACATTCCAAACAAACTTAAAGAAATGAAATCTTTAGACCTTAAACCTGGGTTCGAAAACTGTAATCGTTACCTTAACATGAAGTAAGTTTTTATTTTAACTCTTTGTTTTAGCTTTCTGTTTTATGAAATTCAAACAGATCAAGAAATATATCAATGTCTAAGATTTGTCTTGGACAATTTTTGGACAGTTTTAAAACAGTTTTTCTTTTTTTATCGTGAAGTAGACATTTTCATATACAAGATATCTCTTTTTATCCATTAATATATTGTAACATCCCTCTTATATTTTACAAATAATAATAATATAACCTCGGAAGCTCACTTCTTACCATTTGGATGTAAGAGGTTAAGAGGTTGTATAATAATAAACAAAATTATAAAAGTATTAATATATTTATTCATCTCAGGTGTGGGTTACTGACAATCAGATCAACCCAGACAAACTATTATTATTTATACTAAACATTGTTTGATTTTAAAATAAAGTAAAATATGATGTAGAGATGTTTGACCGTTGATATAATATGAGAAGGAGTTAGTCGAGGGTGCGGTCAAATAAATGAAAAATTAAAATAATTAATATATTTTAATTTTTTATTTATTTGACCGCACCCTCGACTAACTCCTTCTCAAAGTCAAATATGGATTGGCAAGCTAACAGTATTTCTATATACACTGTTCCTTCCTTTGTTGCACTAAATTCATTTGTCTTCACAAATTTTCCTAAGTTCTGCCAAACACATCTTCCAAAATGGTAATACTGTTACTGGGTTTCACTCACTGGATCCAGGATTCTTTCTCCTATCCTCTCTTCATTACAGTCACACAATAACTGTTTGCCAAAACAACTGTTGTCCCTCTCCTCTTTGGGATTTTCCTTCTTGGGAAATTACAGAGTAGCCATTTTCTTTTCCCTGCACTAGTAGAACTAGATTAGCTTGCCTTTTAATTGTTCAATATTAATTTACTAAACCCTCTTTACTCACTTCCAATAAAGATGTACATTACAATATAATTATAAAAAACTTTAAATATAAATAATTTAGGTTTGCAGTTCCATCAGACAGAAATAACATTTCAGCTGCAGCATAGCATTTCATTGGAGAATGCACAGACATTCAAAGTGACTCTCTATATCTTCCATAACAATCCTATTTTGAAACGTTTCTGTTAAAGGGAAGTTATAAGACACAAAATATTTGGTTACTTATCCTCTGTAACAAAGATTACTAGTGGATAGCCCTCGGTTACTCCAAAGATCGTATATAAGCTGCTAACAACATAGTTATTTCCTTTGAAAAATTGTCAACTGCAATTTAAGCTGAAAAATATCTGTTACACAAATAGGTAGTTCTTTTTTTTTTTTTTTTTTTTTTTAAACTTTGAATGAAAAATCATCACTTTAGAAAGACTTGCCCAATTTCGATAAAACTTAGTAATTGTTATTTAATCTTTTTTCAACCTGCAGTAAAATTGTTTATCTTCAGAATATTGCTCAGGAATGTCCATCCCCTCCCCTGCCTAAGCAAGATGGTGCAAGACTCCTCCCCTCCAACAAAATTGTATTGCTTTCCTCTCTCTTTTTGGTTTGAGAGTTCCTTTGAATTGAAATCCTACAAAACCCCCAAAAAATGTGCCCCCTCAAAAATTCAAAACCCTGTAAAAATATATGCCTCTTTGAAAAATTTTCATGGCACTACTTATGCTTTGCAACCCCCTTCTGGGTACCCCTGGTGTTGCTTGATGCCGAATTCAGTTGTTTTGCTGTCTTTCTATCTTTTGCATAAACTCACCATATTTCTTTCGAATCCCCTAGTACTATTATTAGTCTGTTTATATCTACTGATATTTATTAAAATCATCGCTCCCTGACTATATTACCACCATCCCATTTAAAAAATGAAAGTGAATACAGCTACTTTTCATGAGACCAAAAAGGAACATTATTACATTTTATTTTCAACTTTGCTGAGCCCTATATTTGTATTTATATAGTTTTATTTTACAAAAAGCTTCTGGTAAATTAATAAAATTATTAAAAAACAATGAATTTCGGTTATACTAATGCCTAGTAGAGATGTGCAGGTGAAAGAAAGTAATTCACACAAAAGAATTACAATTCAATCAGAATTGGTCAATTCAATAGGTATTATTAAATAATATATTATATAATTTTATTCCATTCAACATTTCTCTAATACAGTTGCCTTGTTGATACTAGTACTGAGTGGGGAGACACTTTATGTTCAGAATCGGGTACACTGGGACCCACGCCCTAACGTGCTCGGCCATCCCATCCTCTGCCTTATTGATTGGCTAAAATTAATTATTTTAATAAGTTTTGTATACATTTTTCATTTCTAACTAGTGGCAAGAGTCCCTGAAGATCTCATTTTTTATGTCAACTTTTTGCGACCTGAAAAAAGATTACAACATCTCTCGGAATCAATTATTAATACTATTAATGTATATAATATTGTATTGATTAACAGTAACTTGATATATATTGTAATATCTCTCTTATATTTTACAAATAATAATAATATAACCTCGGAAGCTCACTTCATACCGTTGGGATACTTCCCAAATAAATAAGAGGTTATTAAATAATAAAGAAAATTATAAGAGTATTAATTTATTAAACTAACCTTTATAATTATTTTATCTCAAGGTAGGGTTTACTGATAATCACATCAAAACACTCAGACAGACTAACATTAACTACACTAAACACTGTTTGGTTTTAAAATAAAGTCAGGTATCGATTGTCAAGCTAACCTTTTTTCTATATATACTGTTTCTTCCTTTGTTACAATAAATTCATTTGTCTTCTAACATTTTCCTATGTTCTGCTAAGTACATCTTCCAAAATGGTGACACTTTCTTCTACTTAACTGAAGCTCCTCTCTAAGGGAGATCCTCTCTCTTGTGATTTCAAACAACTAGTTTCTCTGCCAAAAAACTTCCAAGATGATAATACTATTACTAGGTTTTACCCATTGGGGCCTGGATCCCATCCCCTCTTCACCCCAGCCAAACACCTCTCCTCTTTTGGGATCTTCCTTTCTGGGAAACTACAGTGCAGCCATTTTATTTTCCCTGAACTAGTAGAACTATATGAGCTTGCCTTTTTAACTCTTGAACATTAATTTATTAAACCCTTTTTACCCACTTCCAATATATATTCAAATATATAACATTACAATATATATATATATTTGACTGATTTTATTACAGATTACCTCCACTTTTGCATGAAGGTCCAGTAAAACGAGATCTTCAATTGCCTAGAGTACCATCGAAAAAATCGTTTCTTAGAGGGAATACCTTAGAAGATTTTAGATCAGGTTTAAAAAAATAACCCACTTCGGAACTTGAAAAAGAGAAAAAAAAAAAAAAAGATGGTACCATATTCTATGGAAATGGTCTTACTCAACAGCATTTTAAGTAGATAAATTTACGTTCTTATTAGATGACCATCGTACTTGCTCAAGGGAAACAGTAAAATATCCTATAATAAATAAAAAAGATAGTTGTCAATTAATTATATATTATGTTTTATTTATTATCATAGGAAATAAGTTATTATTTCACATAATTTATTTATTTAAGTTAACTTTTATAGTAAAATTTAAAATTATGATATTGAATTAATTTATTGACACAACCTCAAATGTGATTTGAGAAATTTGGTATTTAAAATATTGATTGTAATTGGAATGTGTTATACTAATTTATATACATTATATTATGTTTTTAAATTAAATTGATATGTTTGTAATTAATTTATTGAATAATTCATTACTGAATTACTTTTTGTTTTATATTAATTAATTAATTGGTGTTGGTATAAAATTATTTTATTTATTTAAACTATATTTCAAAAATGCAAAAGCAAAGCATGACTATTGTTTAAATTTTAATTATTGCATCAAGCATTTATTAATTTGCATGTAGTTTGTTAAAATTTTGCAACTATAGAATATAATAATTATTAATTGATATTCGATGAATTTATTTCTAACCATTGATTATATTGATTAAATTTAAGTGCATTTGTAAATGTTGGCTGCATTATTATGTATTATACATATTAGTGATATTAGAAATAGTTCACTAAAAGCCAAGTTTTCATTCAATGGTGAATAAATATTTTTTTCAAATATAATTGTTTTTCTTAAATTAAAATTCATTTCTCTGTTATTGTTTTATATATAAGGAAACTTAATATTATTACTCCAAGACACAAAATCAGTTTGTTTCTTCATCCATGACGTATGGATATTGTGAGATCCATAAAAAACAGCCAGATTCGAACTTGGGTCCTTAAGTATAGGAGTACAATGCCATAATTACTGACCCCTACTCGGTATTTGATGCAATTTTAACAATTATGAAGTTTTCTTTTACAATTGTTTCACTTTGTACAGCAACAAATAAAGGAGCTATATGAAAAAAATATATTTAAGTACTATTGGTATTAACAAAACCAAACAACGGCCCTTGAAGGTACGAAGAAAGTCTAAGCAGACACGTCAGTTCTCCTCAAGGTCAGATAATATAATATCCTCTCTGTTACTTAAATTTAAAAAAATATTTATATAATAAAATAGCTTAATCAGTAGAGGGTCAATGTTCCTATTAAGGAACATATGGTATGTTAATCCAATTAACTTTTCTTTTATTTTAATATATATATATTTTTTTTTTTTTTGCAAAAGTGACAATAGCTATTCATATGGCTTGTTTAAGGTTAAAAAATAAAATATCTCCATTTTTTTTTTAATTTAATATCATAACAAATAAATATTTTATATTTCACTTTGTCAGTAACAATTAACAAGTAACAACACTCTTAATACTTAGATCACAATAATCCTATTTTATTTTTCCCACTATGCTAACTTCTCAGCCCATAGGCCATTTTCAAGAGAAGAAACCTATTTTAAAATAAATTAAAGTTCATATGGGCTGCTTTGCCCTTGTCACAATAAGTTAGTAGTGTAATACTAAAAATTAAGTATGGGCAATTCAACTCAGCCCATATGAATTTTAGTTTATTTTAAAATGGGTTTCTTCTCTTGAAAATGGCCTAAGGGCTGAGAAGTTAGCATAGCGGGAAAAATAAAGTAGGATTATTGTGATCTAAAGAGTGTTTTTATTATTTAAATTGTTACTATATTACTTGTTACTATTGAATGAATCATCATGATATAATCACTAACATTTTAATTTTCCCCAAATATTTGCTCAGTAATATATTAATTACTTTATCTCTTCAGGTGGACATGAAAGAAATTATATCTTTTTTAAGTTAAGTGTTTCAATATTTACTTAACTGAAAGGCTTAACTGTTATTAAATAAATTGAAGTATCAATTGTTATCAGGTTTCTTTTTAATCTTTCAATGAGACTGTAAGCTTAAATCAGTATGATTTCCTTTGTGAACAACTAAAATGGATGTAGTTTTATTTATTTTTTCTATTATTTTATTGTTTTCCAATTCATTTTGTCTTTATAGGTTAGTTAGATTTATTTATTTTTTAACTTCCTATTTCTTTTATGGTATAGAATAACAATTGTAAAAGTTGAACTTTAGGGTACCTTTGCACAAGCATGATAGCCAGAATTATTCTATTAATGGGGAAGTTAAACAGATTAATAAACATCAGAATCCAGTTTCTTCTCAAAGATTATCAGTTATTTTGATGAAATATAGAGATGTAAGTAGTTTGATTCTTAAAAGAAGTTGTACTGATACAATGCTTGTGCTTTATTATTTTTATTTATTTTTTTTAGGCTGAATATTATGGGATGATATCTGTAGGTAAACCTCAGCAAACATTTAAAGTTCTTTTTTCAACTGGTTTTCCCTACTTTTGGATTCAATCGAAAAAATGCCGCTGGTTTCGAATGGCTTGCTGTAAATATTTACATGTATTTCACTGGCTTGATAAATAAGAAAATTGATTACTTTTAATCGTATAAAAAAATTATTAAATTTCTAGCTGTTACCCATGCCTTCACTCACAAATATTTCATTTTAATTTAATCTTATTATAAAGATTATTACAATGTCTTCAATAACTTCTTTTACACATTTGAATTTCTTAAAATTCAAATTCAAATTCCAGACTTATTGCTCATTAAGAGGAACCTACCATTCGAATGAAACATGGATACCAAGTAAAAGAAGATGTATCTTTGCTAATACTGGTCCAATTTAAATGAATTTCCTTTTATGTAGAATTTAATTGTGTTTCGAATGAGTGCTTATAATTTTCCAGGAGGCTTTTTTTCAGCACTTAAGAGTATGATTTTTTTTTTTAATTTAGCCTTATTGCACTGCATAAGAGGAACTACAATTTTAAATCTCAGTTTCTTAGATATTGTTGTATTTGAGATACTGTGACCATATTAGTGTTGTCTTTACAGAAACATCTGTATCATTTTTAACAAGGCGTAAAGTTGAAGTTTAAAATAAAATAATCCTTAATTATACAAAAGAGCAAAACCTCAAAACATTGATAAATTAATTGTAGTATACACTTATAATATTGTTATTAAATAAGATTCGAACCTCTAAAATATCAATAAAGAACTAACTAATCTATTTTTGTATTTCAAGTTAAAATCAAACCCTTCAAATTTCAGCCTTTATTGATTTGTTTCAGCGTGATTTCAAACCCCAAACCATCTGGCTCAAGTTAATTCTGCAATATATTATTTTGGGATGAGCTAATTAATTCATACTGACAGTTTATACAGAAAAGTCATTAGGTATCATTTTATTAAATTAAATGACTAACAAGGGGAAGTTACGGACGTAGGGTCACCTATTTCAATGAAACTTTTTTGGTAATACTTGGTCGAAAAAATATTTGACCCATGTCTGAGGGTTCTTGCCAAAGCGCCCTAGGAGCCGAGAAAAAAAATTTTATTATTTTTTTATTTTACTGTTTTCTGACTGCTCTGAATGGATTTATAACTTAGTATATATCAATCGATTTGTTGTTTTTTTTTTTGTGTAAAATAAGAAAAACATATTGCTTATTGCATTAAACGAATTCTTATATATAATAAATTAGCTTCCAGCGAAGTGGGCCAAGTAAATTTTTGTCATGAAATAATTTAGCTTTCAAACGGTTTTAGTAACGTCGACGTAGGAGAAAAACCTGAGGAGTTATGAATATTTTAGTAAACGGCATGAAAAAAAATCCTACCATAAAATGACATTCATAACTTTATATCTTTTTATTTCAAAAGAAACACGTATTTAAGAGTTTTAGTGAATCCTAAAAACGAATCTGAATATTTTGTTCATGACAAAAATTTACTTGGTCCACTTTGCTGGAAGCCTCTATGGATTTTTGTAATTTATTATATACAAGAATTCGTTTAATACAATAAACAATATGTTTTTCTTATTTTACACAAAAAAAAAATAGATCGATTGACGTATACCAACTTATAAATCCATTCAGAGCAAAGTCAGAAAACCGTAACAAAAAAATAATTTTTTTTTTCTCGGTTTCTAGGACGCATTGGTAAGAACCCTCAGACAAGGGTCTAATATTTTTCGATCTAGTATCACTAAGAAAAGTTTCATTGAAATCAGTGAGCCTTCCTTAACTTCCTTAAATTAAGACTTCCTTAAATCCTTAACTTGTAAGTAATTTAATAAACTTTCCCTTAGTGAAAGCAGAGCTTGTTTATTTAGTGTATCTATTTTGGACAAAACAGGATTAGTGCTATTTTTATTAACTTAATGTGTTTTATGCGTTTTTGCATCAGTTGAAACTAACAAAAATGTACTTAAAAGTTTAGCTCCATCAAAAGTGTACTTAATGACTTTGCACTTCACCAATGATATTTTCTTATGATTTTTTCATCTTGTGCATTTAACATCTACTTGGATTTAATTTTGTTTTAACAAAGGGAATCACAATGGTTATGATAGTTCCAAATCATCAACTTATAGGAAAAATGGGAAACCATTTCATATTAATGACCTCTACGGGAAATTATCTGGAGTCCTTTCTGAAGACACTCTGGAGGTATACTTAATTATTTTGGCAATATCAAGATTCAAAAGTTTTTTTTATTGATTCAATTCTTAATGCGGCTTTTTTAATAATTTTCAGTTTGGCAACATGATCATTAACAACATAACTTTTGGTGAAGCAGATAAGCCACCATTCCTTGGCATTTATGATGGAGTTATAGGGCTAGCTTTCCCTATGAAAACGTACATTGGGAAACCTCCGCTAACTTCAATTATCTCCGAAGGCCTTTTAAAAAAGAATATTTTTTCTTTTTTTATTGACAAGTGAGTTGAGCACAATCATAACAAAATTTTTCAGTTAATCATGACATTAGGGCTAAAAATAGACAAGATTTATATAGGGCTGGGATTTTCAATAAATTTTAAGTTTTTAATTAATTTTAATTTAGCACCATAAAATTTTAAGATCTGTAATGACTGCAACCTAAACATCTAATTTCCTAACTCCCAGATTTAGCTTGCCTATAAAATCCATCTTCAACAAAAAAATGGCTTTGCTTCTTAATCAGTTCACTTATAAGGTTCTATTATTGTCCTAAACACAAATGTACATGGCTAATTTTTGGACCTAACCTAACCTCCAGTTGCTATACTGAAAGAAGTTTAATAAAAACCCATTGAATAATATTTCAAGCCTTGTATATTTAGTAAGCCCAAACCACTAAAGCTTTTTTTTTTTTTTTTTTTTTTTTTTTTTTTTTTTTTTTTTTTTTTTTTTTTTTTTTGTCTTCCCCTTCCTCTCCTTTAAGGCTATACGGGGGTTTTCCCAGCCATGGAATGTGGGTGGGGATTTAAAAACTCCTCCGGGCACTGGGACGCGAACTCGTGACTATTATTTTATCAAAGTCTTATGTATCAGGTGGTGCAGTGCACACGCGTTAGCCCATTCGGCCACCCCGCCCACAAACCACTAAAGCTACCATTTCTAGTAAGTATTTGTTACAACTCTATTTCTAGTCTCACATACTTTAATTTCTAATGCAGTTCAGGATAAGCCTCCTCCCATTTCAAATATATATATATATATATATATATATATATACAGCCCCAAAATGGCCCAACAATTTTGATAAAAATTGCTGAAACTCTTCTCCTTAGAACCTTTTAATTATACCTCCATAAATAAGTATAGTACATCCAACAATGTTTTAATAAATTTACTGAGATATGTTATGAATTCAACAGGCATAAAAAGGAAAATGAAGTTGGTAAAATTATTTTCGGTGATTGGGATGAAAGTAAATTTGACTTGAAGTCAGTGAATTACATTCCACTATCTGACAATACTAGATGGATATTTGACATAAAATAGTAAGTGCTTATGTAAATTTAATTTTGTCTTTACATACTTTTCTATGAATTTCCTTCATTTTAAGTTAATAATGATCAACTAATTCATATGTGCAAATTTAACTAAAATTAACAAATTTATATAAGAATTAAACTCACCCGAATTATTAAATTATTTTTAAGTGTGCATACAGATGATGGAGAACAGTTGTGCTACGCTTGCCAGGGTTTAGTCGACACTGGAACTGCTCTCATTTTAGGTCACAAAGATGTTGTTAGGAAAATTCATGAAAAAATTGGAGCCACTATCCATGGAACAGAAGCTTCAGTAATATTTTTTTAATAACCATTATTCTAGTTTATTCAACAAATGAAGTTTTTGCTAACTAATGGAAGTCCCTATCCTTTTGAGCACATACAATAACTCTTGAAGAATATCATAAGTTCCATAGTTCCAAAATGGTATAGTCTATATTATGTTTTTTTTATAAATCATATTTTTTTATTGTGTTGATCTTGTGAATCCCAAATGGCACTATGTGATGATTTTCTCTCTCTTAAGTTTGTCAGGAAGTGGACAATTCATGGCAAGCCATTATGTAAACTTGCTATCAAGAGTATGTATTGTATGGTTTCTCCAATTCATTCCTTCTTGAAATTGGGTTTGCTTCTTTTGTTTTCAATTCAACATGCCCATTAGTACCTTTGACAAAGAAGTATTGCTTCTTCTGTTTGCTTTCAGTCAAGCTAGATGAAAAGCAAGATAGATGAATGAAATTAAAGAAAAAGAGAGTTAAAGAGAGATTCACTAATTATGCTGAGATATATCTCAATGCAGTATAATATAATATAAGAAGGAGTTGGTCGGGGGTTATTATTTTATTACCAATAAAATACTACTATAATAAATAGTATTTAATTTGACTGCACCCATGACCAACTCCTCATATTATAATCAAAGTCAACCATCTCCATACCATTATAATATAATATATTTTTTAATATAACATTGTAATATAATATATTTTTTAATATCTCTCCATGCTTTTGTTTGGTAGTTGAGTAGTTAGAGCATCATATAAAAAAAAAAAAAAAAATAGCTGCACAAGATCTATGAATTTTTATGTAAAGAACATCATTAACACTTAAGTTTGAAGAAAGAACATTTATTATTCCAAAATTTATAAACACAGTATATACATTAAATTAAGACCTGTCAGTATGGCATATCTAAGCAAAACACTCGTTTTTCTGATAATTCTAGCTGCTATGTAGTACAACAATTTCAGGATTAACTTACATTAACTGCCTAAATAGAAATAAATTACATATGTGCTTGTTTTTTAGGTGAAAATTTTAATATTATGAAATAAGGCTCTGTTTATTTTTTCACCATATTTATTTTAATTTTCATAGCTACATTTTGGCCGGTAAGCCATCTTTTAGCCACTTTATTCAACCATGCTTTTTGCATGTAATTCAATTAAACTTTGGACTACCTGCTAAAAGCATGGTTGAATAAAATGGCTTGAAGATCGCTTACCGGCCAATACATAGCTATGAAAATTAAAATAAATATGGTGAAAAAATAAACAGAGCCTTATTTTATAATATAGAAATAAAATGTATAAAAGGTTAACAGTGAGCCAACAATAACTTTTAAGTAGTAATTAAAAAATATCTTCTACAATTCAATGATAATGATCAGTAAATAACAGTTTATTTTAATAAAACTGATGGATTACATTCAAAAACACGTTCTTATTATAAAATCATTATATAATTTATTACACTATCATTCCTATATTTGAGATTATTGTGATTCGTATCACATGTAATTTCTGTTTATTATTTTAATAAAAATATCACTAAAATATTAATATGGCTTTATAGGTGGACTGCTCTAAAATTGATGAATTACCACCAATCACATTTTCGATCAACAATAGAAGTTATTCTATCAAAGGTCATGATTACGTAGTCAAGGTGATTTTAGTTATATAGTTCTTTAAAAATGACAAGCGTATGTAGTCAAATTACTAATTTTACTTTGGTATTACAGAGAAAACACTTATATTTCTTTACCAGATGCATGATTGGCATTGTTGGAAGTGAAAAAAATAAGGATAGGCCATGGATCCTTGGAAATATTTTCCTTCAACAATTTTACACTATTTTTGATGCCGACAACAAACAAATTGCTTTTGCTAGTTTGTTACACTGAATTGTTTATTACAATTTTAAAATATTTCAAGATATATATATATATATATAAATAGTTTAGCTTTCGCGTGAACAAGTAACAAAATATCATTCTGATTAGCAATTTGAATTAATATGTTAAGAAAATAAAGACTTGAGTTATTAATTTATTATTATAATAATCTGTAATTTACAATAATATATAGTAATAGTTCATTACCATTTATTATTAAAATAGATAGGAGTAAAGAAAGCATTTGTCAAGTAATAATCAGTAATGCATATACATCCTACGTAGCTTTATAATTTTATTACATGTAAGATTTAATTAAATGATTCCATAATAATTAAAATAAGCCATTAAATATTTCTCAAGAGGTAATCTACACTGCTCCTTTATACTTTTATAGCTTCAATAGCAAAAGTACCTGAGGCAAAGCATAAAAAAATTGGAAACTAAGTGGTTAAGTTGGTAGTGTTCTTATTAATAATAAAACATATAAAAAGTATTTATTTTATTTTAAATAAAAAAAAGAAAGAAATTTGAGAATTATTGACACCACATAATACAGCAAGTTAAAAAAAAATTAAAATTATCTACAACATATAGTTCTTCCTGCGACAACAAGCACACACAATAATAAGTAAGAGTTTGATACAAAAATAAAAATTAAAGTGTTAAGTGTGTGTGTATATATACATATATATTAAATTTTGAAAACCTGATATTTAATTTTAGTAAGAGTAGTTCATTTTTTACCCTTAGAGTAAAGGCTTCAGATGGTATTGAAGAATCCAATTTCGAACATAGGAATTTTTATGGTAGTATAATTATACTTGCTTTAAAATAATTTACAAAAAAAGAAAATACATATAAATAGTGTGACTAATAAATCATCTCATAGTGACATTCATATTTCATAAGGCGAAACTTGTGTTTTGAATTATTCCTATAGGAATAGGAAAAAATCTTACAAAAAATGATTTAAATAATAATATGATTTCAGAAAATTAATTTACAATTTATTTATGAAGTTGTAGTACATGGAATGTCAGGGAGTGATTAATGTTAAAGTACACATTTGATTAAAAACATAATTTATTAAAGCAAACAGTTTTAATAATTTATCAGAGCAAAATTTTTAATTTTGAAATTTAAAGAAAGATTTACCTGTACCACTATAACCCATGAAGGATCTTGGGGGGGGGGAGGGGGGAGGGTCAGTACTATTGAGGGAAAATATTGTTTCTAGGTCAACGGTTGTGCAATGAAAAATTAAAAGAAAAATTTAACTGACCAATTAGTGACTGAAAACATATTTGTGAGTGAGTATACCTTCCAGACAATTACTTCCTTTTACTCTGGGCTTTTATGAAAAGATGATTAAAAATTAGCATCATTAAAAAAATATATCGACAGCCACATTGTAAAATATTATTCATAAGAAGAAATTAACTGTGTATTTCTATATTAGAAGTTCCTTTAATTCTTTATTGTAGGCTTAAAACAAAGATCTAATGCTTTAAATAACGTTTTTGGTTTGTCTTCCTGATTATGCGTAAGACTGAAATTGACCTCAAAAACTTAAAACTGCACTATTAAATTTAACATACATTGGCTGTCAATACATAAACCATTGAGCATACTTTGTTTAGTTACTTAAATTGGACTTTATCTATTCATGTTTTGTTTATGATATTCTAAAATAATTACATTTCTTTTTGCTTTTCTTTTATTCGATTGAATTTCATATTAATAAAATAAAATGATAAATACAATAGTTTTGCTTGCTTAAAAAAAAAAATTTTATTTGATAGATAAAACTGCCGTAAATGGCTCTAATAATTTCAGAATTTATCCTTCAAATGAATAGAAGCTTTAACAGATAGTCTAGATTTTATAATAAATTTATTTAAATTAACATATATCGTAATTGTTTCAATTCAATAGTTCATTAATTAATCAGCTAAACCTATCAGAAACTGAAGTTTAAAACAAACATTTCACACTTGTACAAAAATCAGAAAAAAGGAAATAATTTATTATTGCAAATAAACTGGCAAAAAATTTACATTTCCTTATTTTTCTTCCCCTTCTACTAGTTCTGTTTCTGATGTCTCAGCAGCTTCCTTCTTTCCTCCATCGGGGAGCCAAAGACCAGAGTCTATGCAGCGCTTCATGTGGTAAGCAGCTTCTTCTTGAGGCATTTTAGCTATTGCTTCTTGAAGCATTGGAATGTCTTGTTTTTCAAAACATTCTTGTAATATCTACAGAAAATAATCAAAAATTAGTTTTAAAATACTATAGAAACATTCGCAGAGGATAAAAAATAGCATTCACCAAAAATTCATATCCATAAGGCCATTTACAAACATTGTCAAATCTTCAGTTTTAAGATTAATTTTATATGTGAGTTTGGTACTCTTGATTGCTGATCACATCAGCAAACAAATAAAATAAATAAAGTAGTTACCATGTCAGTAAAGTAACAATTCATAAAATTATATCACAAAGTTCTTAATGATTTTTTCTTCTGTGAAATTAACTCATAGTGCACTCAGTGTATCTATTTTTACTTTTACTTATTTTTAATATATTGCTATATAGGATTAGCTATCTATCGCTCGATGTTCGTCCTTATCCTATGTACTTATGGAAGCAAATCCTGGGCCCTAAAGCAATGTGATCGGAGCCGCCTCCAAAGCATGGAAATGAGGTATCTGAGAGAAAGATGAAGAGAGATCGGATACGTAACAACAATACAGAATACACTCATAATTGAACCCCTCAACCAGATAATAGAGAAAGGGCAGCTTTGATGGTTCAGTCATGTAATGAGGATGGATGACTGCCGTTCAGCAAAGAAAATTATGGAGGCTAAGCCAGGGGGAAAGCAACGTAGAGGAAGACCAAGAATTACTTGAGAAGATAATCTCAAAAATATTCTTAAAGTTAAAGGAATTGGATGGGCGAAAGCCAGGAGAGCAGTACTCGACAGAGGCGGATGAAAAACATGAAAATTTCTACACCGAAAGGTAGAAGAGATTATTGAAAAAGAGGTGATATTTAGTATATTATTTTACTATACATGAAATACATAGCAAGAGAAAGCATTGAGATCATGAAAATTTTTAAATCAGAGTTTTCATTGGAAACACACATTTTGAGATTCCCTGAGATGAAATAATTAAGTCTTGTAAAATGGTCTATGTGTTTGTGAACAGCCTAGCCTAAAAATGAGGTCATACAAAACTAAAATTAGGTAATTAAGGAATGTTGTATATACCTGAGATATTACAACTATTGTGTCAAAATCGGTTAACCAGAAGTGTCACTTTATACTATTGATTTTTAATATTTTTACAATTTTCTCGAAAAAGGTTCAAATAATTTTGATTAAACTTGTAATGACAATGTACAATTAACAGGTTTTTGATATCAGGTAGGTGCTAAAATGCCGAATTTTAATAATGACTTACTCTGAAGTACTTTTTTTATTTTATTTTTTTATTTATTCATGACATTTACAACTGTATTAATAAATAAAATACATTTAGTAAATCAAGTACTTTTAATCTGTTTAATATGGAATAATTATAATAACAATTAATAATTGTTGTAGTAAATCATAAGGCAAATTATAAATCTGGGATGACAATGGCTTGATTGCTCAAAAATAGACCTTGTTCAAACGACAATTTAAAACGTGAAAACCACTCATAGACTCTGGTTTTACTCAGTGTAGCATCCCTATAAGCAGTTTTAAACATTACAATAGTTTCTGCAGCCTATTTCCACAACAGGAAACAAAATTTGACAGCTGGATGTTGATCTCGACAATTGACCATCACGTTTTCATATATATATATATATATTTATTTATTTATTTATTTATTGCAGCATGCACGAAAAGATATCAAATATATATATATATATATATATATATATATATATATATATATATGTTGTAATGTCAACATTACATGGTATATAAATAGTGGCGCGAAAGTGGCAAGAATATGAACTACAGGGAAGAAGTGGGGGAAGCAAGCTCATAGGAGAGAGACTGCGACGGGCCGCCCAGAGGGAAGGTGCTAGCGGCCAAGAGAGAAGATTATGAGCCGCCAAGAGAAGATGTGACAAGCTGTCAAGAGAGAAGCCAGCAAGCTGAGAAAATAGAAACAGCCACAAAGTTTAGACTGGGACAATAAAGGTTTTTGAAGTATAATTTCTTAATGTATGTATCTTGTTTCTTTATATGTATTTAGTAATTGGTAAATTATAGTTATTAAATGTGAATGAGTGTTCAGTTGTCAGAACCCAACCTGAGAATTGATATTATGTGTTAAAATAAATAGATATTCAAAAAGGAAACTCGTTGTTTGTTTTGGTTAACAAAGAGAACGTTACAATGTATATGAAAAACCATTCTTTGATACCCTTTCATGCATGCTGCAATAACAGAATATTTGATTGTAAAGTAAAATATAGTTATTTATGAAAAAATTAACATTACAAAAATTGTATCTATCTTTTAAGAGAGGCATTAGTTGGTTATGGTAAAATAAAACATATGAAAATGTTTTGAGAAAATTTTAAGAAAAGAAGTTTGTTGACTATTCTATCACTTCTATATGGTTAAAATATTCCTATTGCGCTTAAAAATTCAAACACAGTAGGTTAATTGGATTTTATATTCTGCAAATATACTACAGATAGTGGTAATGGCAGATATATATATATATATATATATATATATATATATATATATATATATATATATATATATTTATTTATTTATTTATTTGGTAGTTCATACATAGTTAATATATTTTTCGAAGTAACAAAACTCCAGACCTTTCTCAATTTCCAATTCAATTTGGTGCTACCTTCACCATCGTAACGTTTTATCTTGGATATTGGAATCCAAGAATCATATATAAAAAAAAAAAGAAAACATACTAATATTAAGTTATAATATACTGAGCATTGCATTTACATACAAAAAGCAGCTGCGTCGATAAAAGTATAAAAGAAAAATATACATACATTCATATACATACATAAAATACACACTATATATAAAGTAATTTTAAAAACAACGGAGGTAGCAATCCCTCCGCAATATAAGTCATAAAAAAGTAGTACTATAGTACATATCTAAATAAATAAATAAATAAAAAAAAAAAAATAAAAAAAAAAATAATAAAAATAAATAAATAAAATAAATAAAAAAAAAAAAATAAAATAATAAAAAAAAAAAGTAAATAAATAAACATAAAATTAAACGAATAAAAATGAAATAAATAAATAGATAAAAAATAAAAATAAAGATAAATAAAACAAAACGTAAAAATGTAAATTATGACATCGATATAATCATTGAGTATCATGCTATAAACGAGGAAGCAGCCTGAACCAATTACTGTAATTCATGTGGGACCCTTTAAGGACTCTTATTGTAATAGCGTTCATCGTTCTCTTGGGAATTCCCAACATATCCATGTCTTGGAAAGATCTTCGACACCATATTCCTCTCCAAGTTATTGTGAGCGGCAGTACTTTTATGTCCACGCCTGGCACTCCCAGTGTACGCCCGATCGCCATCCTGCAATCTAGGTCCCTATATTTATTGGCTTTGACATTGTTCCAGTGAGTGGTGCTAGGGTTATCCCCGACGACCTGTGCATCTATAATGAAGTGTCCGCTTAGTCCTGAGCACACCAGGTCTGGCTTCCACCTTCGTCTATTACCAACAAACATTTGCTCCTTTGTGACCCTGTATCCTTTTTTTTGGAGAGCAATTTCCAACATGTTCACTATTGTATCATGCCGGCGCACTCTACCACCGTGAGACAAAATGCAATGTTGAATAATATGGCTGGCAGTTTCGCTTGCAGGACACCCAGCTCTGCATTGGGTCGGCATAAAAGCCCTACGTCCTCTGGATAATCTCACTCGGGTCGCGAGGGCATTTATATGAGTTCTTACCGTCTGTATGAAGGTCCGTCCGGTTATCGGAGCCGCGTAGTCTGTCAACCAATGAGTTGATGGGTGGCAGTTTTTTGACTCCCTTAATGCCTTACCATCAACGCTACGATATAACTTCATGGACAGCGTTTTCTTTCGTTCTTCACTGGAAGTGTTTTCCGCGTTGAGGCCCATTTTCGTGAGGTTGCTTGTGAGTTTTCTCATTTCCTTAGTGATAAAGGAGGAATGATAGGCGGCTCTTGCTACTGGGCAACCAGAGTACTCCATACGTCGTAACCTCGCGAGCTTGAGTGAGGGTATAGCACTGCTAAAGCTCATTACTCCCAAACCACCATCAGTACAAGCAGAATGGAAATACTGAGTAGGGGTATCCTGAGGCAGTCGCAGCCAGGAACGTATTGCCGCTCTCGTTGAGATATCCAACTTTCTCAACTCGTTCATTTTGCTTGGGCTCAGTGTGAGGAGATGAATGAATTTCGGGATGAGATAAGTTCTCAAAGTCACTAATTTTTGTTGAGGTTTTAGGGGTGCAGTGTTTGTTTTGTGCAGCAATAATGATAATTCATCGATAATCCCTTCGGCATTCATGTTGTTCAACGAAAATTTCGCTCCTAGGTATTTCCAGCAATCCAAGATACCCAACTGCTTGATTCTAGCGCCATTTACTACGAAATGATATCTGTTATCAACCTTCATAACATTAGAATTGACGGCCTTGACGAGAGAAAAGCTAAAGCATTTGGCTGGGTTGGATTCCATTCCCAGATCTTGAATAGCTGCAGCTGCATCCGATAGTAATCTTTTCATGCCTTTCGATGAGGATGTGATTAAGACTAGGTCGTCTGCAAATGCCAGGCAGTTTACCATTGTTCCTCCCATATCGTAGCCTATTCCATCTGGAAGGGAATGGATTACCCAATCCATTGCCATGTTAAAGAGACTAGGGGATAATGGGTCACCCTGCCTTATACCTCTTCCGCATACAATAGGATCCGTATGCTGCTTTTTGTCTGTAATGCGGGTATAACATTTGCTATATAGCCCCTTCATGTAACCAATAAGTCCAGCTGGAATACCCTTCCATTCTAAGATTCTATAAAGTGCATTATGGCTCAGATTATCAAAAGCTTTGGCAATATCCATAAACGTTACATGGATTTCCTTCTTTCTCATTTTAGAGTCGTCTATTATTCTCTGTAATGAGAATATATTTTCTGCAGTGACATCGGAAGCAATAAACGCTCGCTGGTTTACATGATGCAAATCCATTTCGTTTAGACGAGTTGCAATTATCTTGTGCATTTGTCTAAGAGGGACTGAAGCAACTGTGATGGGTCTATATTCACAAGGACCAGCGGGATCATCCGTTTTCGGAATGAATATAGTCCGGGCCGCAGCTAACTTTGGTAAGTGGGGTGGGTTGGACAGATATATATTATAAAATATGGCCCTATGTAAGGGGGCAACAGATTCCCACTGCTTTACAGTGATACCATCGGGTCCCGCTGATGATTTTTTGTCCATAGCGTTTAATTTGACTTCATCAACTGTAATTGGCAGCCAGTAAATATATATATATATTTATTTATTTATTTATTTATTGCAGCATGCACGAAAAGATATCAAATATATATATATATATATATATATATATATATATATATATATATATATGTTGTAATGTCAACGTTACATGGTATATAAATAGTGGTGCGAAAGTGGCAAGAACATGAACTACAGGGAAGAAGTGGGGGAAGCAAGCTCATAGGAGAGAGACTGCGACGGGCCGCCCAGAGGGAAGGTGCTAGCGGCCAAGAGAGAAGATTATGAGCCGCCAAGAGAAGATGTGACAAGCTGTCAAGAGAGAAGCCAGCAAGCTGAGAAAATAGAAACAGCCACAAAGTTTAGACTGGGACAATAAAGGTTTTTGAAGTATAATTTCTTAATGTATGTATCTTGTTTCTTTATATGTATTTAGTAATTGGTAAATTATAGTTATTAAATGTGAATGAGTGTTCAGTTGTCAGAACCCAACCTGAGAATTGATATTATGTGTTAAAATAAATAGATATTCAAAAAGGAAACTCGTTGTTTGTTTTGGTTAACAAAGAGAACGTTACAATGTATATGAAAAACCATTCTTTGATACCCTTTCATGCATGCTGCAATAACAGAATATTTGATTGTAAAGTAAAATATAGTTATTTATGAAAAAATTAACATTACAAAAATTGTATCTATCTTTTAAGAGAGGCATTAGTTGGTTATGGTAAAATAAAACATATGAAAATGTTTTGAGAAAATTTTAAGAAAAGAAGTTTGTTGACTATTCTATCACTTCTATATGGTTAAAATATTCCTATTGCGCTTAAAAATTCAAACACAGTAGGTTAATTGGATTTTATATTCTGCAAATATACTACAGATAGTGGTAATGGCAGATATAGAGCAGATTAAACTGTTCCTGCTCTTGACAGGATGGGAACTGTATGAACAGAGTTTCAAATATAATGAATGATGATGAATAATGAGGATATTTGGATTAACTCCCAGCATCTACCGTGGATATTGAATCCTCTATTTGGAATGAAGAAGAATTGTTGCTGTCATCATTCTAGGAATTGGAGACATATATATAAATGTATATATGTATATGAAAACGTGATGGTCGATTGTCGAGATCCAACATCCAGCTGTGAAATTTGGTTTCCTGCTGTGGAAATAGGCTGCGGAAACTATTGTAATGTTTAAAACTGCTTATAGGGATGCTAAGCTGAGTAAAACCCAGAGTCTACGAGTGGTTTTAACGTTTTAAAAATGGAGAAACGTCAATTGAAGACCAACTCCATG
The DNA here is from genome assembly GCA_928085145.1 of Nezara viridula. Taxonomy (NCBI): domain Eukaryota; kingdom Metazoa; phylum Arthropoda; class Insecta; order Hemiptera; family Pentatomidae; genus Nezara; species Nezara viridula. The sequence continues at coordinate 45,224,171 of OV725081.1, forward strand.
TCTGCATGCCGGGTGTCCTGACACCTCTCAACGTTTTATGAGTTTTGATCTTTTATACAACAATTTTTCATCTGCGACGTCACATTTTCAAGATACATGAGAAAATTTGGAAAAATTGACCTTCATGGCGCCCCTCAACCATGAAGCGGAAGAGGTAGGGGCAGGAACTTTTAGTATGTTTACCTACTAATTAATCCCAAAAAATTTCCCTGAGGCAGAGACTTTTAGTATGTTCACCTACTAAGTAACCCCAACAAATTTTCTAAGTCAAATACTTGTCTGTCCGCCATTCACTCTACAAGTACCTTTTTACCTTTCATTGACAGAACTAATACTATGATTTTATGTTAAAGGAGTGTTATTATTAGCAAATTTAAAACAAAAACGTGAGATCAAACCAATGACTGCCTAAAATGATGCAATGACTCCACAGTTGTCTGTAAACCTATTTAAATTACCTAGTTACATAGATACGAAGATAAAATGAGGGACCTTAATAATAATATTGATATTTTTAACAAGGTCATGAAAAATAAAAGAGCCGCAACTTACAGTAGGTAGTGATTCGAAAACTTCAACTGGATCCAAACCACCAGGGCCTAAACGCGCTTTTTTCTCTTCTTCCTCGTCTTCTCTAAGAGCTGCTTCTAACTTTTCCTTGGCACGCTTTTTCACACGTTCTTTGAATGCACTCAATTCATCTTCAAATGATTTCTTGTACTCTGGCTCTGCTACTTGAATTCTGAATATTTGAGAAAAATATGTTTAAATTAATATTACTTAATTTCAATTTAATATATTGCTATTTTTTTAGGCCTATCTACAAACTTGAAAAATATAAAGTTATATTCAATATCATCAAGATCAAGGCCAGAAAATGGTCTAACTCAGAAAATTGAATTTCTTGCTAATGGAGAATTCCCATAAACCATATAATTTTAATAGTTCATTGCATAAAATCAGGATGTGGGGTAGATGAGTAGGTAAGCGCTTACTTCCTAAGCTCAAAGTCCTGGGTTTGAATCTTGGCTAATGGCAAATAATTATTTCTGTTTCATTGGCCATGGTTTGATACCCCTGGGACAAACCCAGCATCTATAAAGTGGGTACTCTTAGTTAAATAATTAACTAAAGGAGAAAACAATATAGCGGTTGAGCGTAATTACGGCCCGATCACCTCTCGGCACAACAATTGGCCTTAAAGCAGTAGTTCCTTATAAAGTACTGAACCCCCTTCATGGGTTGCAGTGGTACAAGGTTGTTTATTTGTTTTTATAGGGTGGAGGGTATCATCACTCTACACTTACAATTATTGGTCTTTTACAATCTTTAAAACTTGTTTTCTCCCATTGTCTATTTTAAAATAAAATGACGGAAGCTCAAAAACCCAGATATTTTGTATAATTTTCATGGAAAAACATTTAAACCAATTTAGACAACTTTTTAGAGTTGTTAATTAGAGCTAAAAAAAGTTTTCAGCAACTGTAATTGCAATTTGAGGGAAAATTGTGAATGTGATAAAATTTGTATGATCTTTATTTAAATAGACACAAACTTCTTATACCTGTCACACTTGGTCGTTGAATGAATGTATGTGTGCAAGACTAGAACAGAGATCTACTTTTTGGTTTAAAATTTTTTAAGCTTAGAATCGAGTAAATTTCAGACATCCTTTGCTAGCTGTTAAATAGCAATCGTAAAATTAGTACTATAAATTATAGGAGTAGGTACATTAAAAAGAAGTTTTAAAGTAACAAAAAAGGTTAATAAATTAACCAAAAACTATTAAAGAATACCCTGTAATGATTAAATAATCCCACTTAATGTGTGGACAAAATTTATATTATCAAATTATCTTAATGATTGTATAAAGATGTTTCACATTCTAACACTTTAATTTGTTAATTGAGAAGTAATAAAATATATCTTACTTTGAGAAAAATGTTCCAACACAGGATCTAGGGTCTACTTCCAACTGTTTAGACAGTTCTAGAATGTATTGCATACAAATACACTGGTGAGCTACATGTTGGGACAGCATTTGTTTCTGCAATATAGGATAAATACTTAATTAATATTAATATTCTCGATATAAACTAATAGTAAAAATATCAAATGTAAGAGAGGAAACAAGGCCAAATGTAAATTTTAATATAAATAAATATTAATTAAAGGTTTATTTTTCATTTTATGTTTATGTTCTAATTATTTCAATTTCAAGATTTAGTTATCTTCAAACCTTGTTATATAAGACATCTTAAATTGACTTAAAACCTTTCAATTTCATTTCTAAAACAATACTGAGCTAAAAATACTGAAAAAAATATTTCATAAAATTATAAATTTTTAATTGTGGGTTGATGGTTGACTGTAATGAATAATGGAGAGAAGGATGGTTGGGGTGATCAGTCAAAATAAAAATGGCAAAAATAAATATTATTTAACCATCCTTCTCTTTATTATAAATTTTTAAGGTATTAAATTTTTTTTATATTACTTACATTTACTGCTTAATTAATTACACTTTGTCTATTCATGTCACTGTAATTTATATATTTTATTGTTGTAATATATATATTTTATTTCTACTATCTCTCCCTTTATCTTTAAACTCAATTATATAAATATTTTTTTTTTCGATAACCTACAAACTAAATATTTTATAAATTGAAGTAGAGCATTCTATAAACTAGTTTTAGTAAAGACTGGGTGCTGATTTAGACATTATTACAACTGAACCATCCAAACAATCAAGACTAGTATTCGAATTGGCAAAGTGAAATATTTATATAAATATATAAAATAATTTAATGAAGAGAAGAATAGTTGGGTGCTCAGTCAAAAAGGAAGGCAAAAATAAATTATAATATTTATTTTTTACATCTGCCGACGTTTCGACCTGAAGTTCAGGCCATCATCAGGGCTTTCTCTTAAAATGTCAAAGTGAGAATGAAGTCGTTACAAAGAAGGTGGAGAGAGTAGGGATGTGGAATGAAACGTCGGCAGATGTAAAAAATAAATATTATAATTTATTTTTGCCTTCCTTTTTGACTGAGCACCCAACTATTCTTCTCTTCATTATCCACGACAGTCAACCAATTACCAATTATAAAATAATTTTATTTTTAAGTTTTTTTTTTTAAATGATAAAATTAAGAACAAAATATTTAAAAACCAAATGGGCGGTTACATGGCAATTCCAAATCCCCAGTGTGACACATGGTTTGTCTTGGGTTGGCCGCTCTACCACTATAGTATGATGCTTAAAATAGTGGATTATACACCTCAAATTTTTCAATGATTGTTTTAATTTATTAATACAAAAGTTTGGCAAAATAACATATTTTGAAAAAAGCTTTAAGGACTTCATATAACAGTTACATGAAATATGACCTAATGTTTATACAGTGATATAATTTTTGAAATATAAATAAAGTAAGTTAGATATACTTATCCTTACATCTTCCATTTCTAAAGTGATGCACCATATAACAAGGTAATTTGCAGTATCTTCACAAACAAGATGTGGATGTTCCTGTAAAAATCTTTGGCTATCATCGTATTTCCTTAGCATTCCAAACTCTTTTAAAAGTTTTTCGTTTTCTTTAATAAAAATCTGCATTCTTTTCTCTCTCTCTTCTTCTGATAACTGTTCCACTTTCCTCGCTCCTGGTTTATTTATGACAGTCTTCGTAAATCCTGGATTACTAATAGTATCAACATTCCAAGGGGTCACCTAAAAAACAAACAGAAATTGCATAAAACATAGCACTTCCTGATAAGAGTGGTCAGGTTTTTCTGGAGATGGTCAGTAAAGAATTTATACTGGATTTGAGCTTATGTAGAATTTATGTTCAGTGTAAGGTGCATGTTATGCTAACTCGAGAAGGGGATACTCCCGAAATGACTGTGTGTAATAATCACTTCTTGTTGGAATGAAAGAGATCTATGATTCAAGATATTTTCTTAGAAGCCACTGTTAACAATGTTCTACGATATTCATATACTGTAAACCATCAAGTGGTATTCAATGACATATACCCTACAACAGCATAACTGTAAACTTTTTTACTGACTATCTGTCAATCTTGGGTTACAAGAGATTGACTATGAATCTTAGTGTTAGTTTTCAAATGTCAAAGGCTTTATATGCCACTAATTCAGTGTAAATGAAAAGGGCCAAATTAATAGTAAAAACACTTTTCTCACCTTTTATGGTAAAAAGAACACCAAACGACCACTTGAAAAATTAAACCATTGAAAAAATTCAAACTTAAATTTGTGTAGGAATAATATATTCACATATATACATGTCATATTGTCAAAAATCATATTAAAAAAAATATATTTTCATAGATTAAACAAATTATTAAGATAAAAAAAAATAAAGTATTAAGAAAAGTAAGTTTAATATGCATGCTGAGACAACAGAACAAACCTTTTCTTTCTGTTTTAGTTCATCTTCTTTCTTTTTCAACTTTTCTCCTTCGCTTAAAAGCATCTCTAAACGTGCCTCAAGTTCAGATATGCTGGAATCATCCTTTTTGGCTTGCTCGATCTGTTGCCGCACCTCAGCAATTTTTTGTGAATTTCTTAAAATATAAACAAGTTATTTTTAATGTAAAAACAATTAATCACTAATTAATTTAGCTTAAAACAAACAAATTATATGAGAGAATATATTCATAAACCTATCAATAGTTTAAGGAACTTTAAGAATGACATTTGGGTCATATTAAACTAACACTTTATAAGTTTTTTTTTATATAGTAAACATTAAAAGTAAATGAATAATTAGGATGGTATATCATCAGGATTTTCATTAAAAAGGTTTTAATTATTTTTTATAATATGATTCAGTTCTTCTACATACTTATTTAATCATATTCTTTTTTTAGTAATTAAATCTCACTGTACAATGTTGTATTATTGTATTAAATTTTTTAATGATATAATAGTATTAAATTAAACTGGCTTTCCTGACCAGAATGCTAAAAAGCAACACGTGTTAGAAGAATCCTGTTAAAGAGGGGAACAACAGAGAAATGGAGGTAATTAATTAGGTGGTATTAAGAGCAGAATCCTCACACATATATATATATATATATATATATATAAATTATAAAGATAAATATATAAACACGTTCTGAGGGAACCTTAAAAGGAATATTACAGAACCTATAGTTGATAAAATTTCTGAATCAAAAAATAACAATGAATTCTGGCAAGCTATAAAATGATTAAGGTAAAAAGAAAAAAAAAGTTGAGTTGGAATTATCATCAGAAACTTTTGAGAATTTGTATAGAAATTTCCATTCCTGTCCAAATTCTGATATGGATACAACGTTCAAAATAATAAATCCATTTCTTGACTGTGAAATATCGTTAGAATTGCGAATAGCTATTCATCACATGAAAAGAGATAAATCCTCTGGAATGACGGGATACCTTATGAATATTACAAATTATTAACACCTGAGTGGGAACACTATATCCTCACCTCAATCCTATGAATGATATCTATCACCAAGAAGGCATCACCAAAAGCTGGGCAAAAATAATAACAAAACCATTTTCCAAAAAAAGTAACAAAAATGATCCGACAAACTATAGAACCATAGCACTATTAAATACAATAACCAAAATATTCACTTGCGTTCTGAACAGCCACGGTGATTCGAGGAGTACAGAAATGTAAGAAAGACATTTAAAGATCTGTGGGATAGTGGATTATGAACTCTGTAATCTCTGCAGAAGAGCACCTGAAACTGCCCTTCACTTCATAATGGAATGTGACCGATTTGTGTCACTCAGATACAGACTTCTGGGAGCTGACAGAACCCAAGTATGCAAAACTGCCTCTATAAAATGGTCCAACCTTTTGAACTTCATTAGAAGAACAAAAAGGTTTGAAACAGAATAAAAGGTATAATAGACAACCAATGATAGTATTATTTTTGAGGTTGGCAAAAAGGACCAATAGGTCCACTTGCTGGACTAAGTCCCCCCACCAGTACCAGTACATTCTGAACAGCCGTCTTATGGAATGCTCAGAAATCAACAAGATACTGCTGGAAGAACAAAATGGTTTTCGTAAAAACAAGGGAAGCAAACAGCATCTTTGCTTTGAGCTCAATTATAAGTATTGATCTGAGACTTAAGGACGCTATGTTTCCAAGGACAAATTTGTGATTTCTGATTTGAGGGACCTTTACATAGAGAAATATATTAGTGAAGACAGCAATTCAATCCTGGATAATATATTAACAATAGAAAACCTGGTAAAGTTAAACAATATATTTTATTTCACAGTGGGAAGCCTTCAAATCAGATGATTGATTATGAACAAGTAAATGCTAAAAATATTAATGTTTATGTTTATCATAATACATTCTGTAATCTTCAAATTTAATTTTTTTTTTAAATATTTTCAATGTCAATGTTTTTTATTTATACTGTTATGCAACTGTCTTTTCTTTTTCTTTTTTCATCATAATCTATATATTTATTTTATCTTTGTTGTGTAAAAAGAATATTTCTCTGATTTATTTCTATATTTGTGTAGTATTTCATTATAGATTTTTTTTAATGTAATGATGTTTATGATGGTACATACCTCCTGTAATGGTATATATTACAAAATATAAATTTTTTTTCATTCATTAAAAAAAAAATATGAGGTCATCAAGGAGAAAACTTTAGCTAAGTTTCAATAGCTGTAAGTCATAGAAGTCAACTGCTAGTAAATAAAAAAAAAGAAAAGAAAATCGTTAAAGAAACTGAGCAGAAAAAGGTACTGAATTAGTGTTTTATATAAAATGATATATATATATATATATATATATATAGATCATGAGATGCTTATCTGGAAACCACTATACTTTTGGTTAGAATTGTTTTTCACAGCAGTTCACTAAAATAATTCATAACACCTCAGCATTTTCCTCAAATTCAATGTTACTATATTGGAAAGCTGAATTATTCTTCAAAATTATACCAATAACTTATAGATTTAATACTTTTAAGAGAAATTAATAAAGAAAAACTTTTAAGATGTTTTTATTTCATAACTCTATTTTTAATATGTTTACGGAAATCCGCTTTATGCCATCATGTGTAGATCATCTGGCTCTAAATTACTGCTAAATTTCATGTAGATAGCTGGAGTTGTGTTGAGAATATCAAACATTTTGTGATTCATGATGAAAAAAAATTTGAATTTTTCTATTGCTATGAAATTTTCTATTAAAGGGTTTTCCAGCTACGAAATACAAAGCTTTCTTTAAAATATATTTGAACCCACTTTGTTTCTTCGGTCCGTACCAATTGTTTCATTTAAAAATTGTACTCATACTATAGCTATATGTCAAATATAAATTTCTTATAATAGAGCTCTAATTTTAAATTCCATTGTTTATATTTTTTTTTTGTTTCTTTTTGGGGAAGTATGTTATATACATAACTTAAAAGGGCTTTCAGAGGAGACTTTTACTAAGTTTTATTAAATTCGTTACAGCCATTTTAGTGGTACAGTCTTTAACAACAAGCGTTTTTTGACCACCATTTCGAAACAAAAGAGTGGTTTGTAATGAAGCGTATATAAAAATATTCCTGAATTTGCTTGCAAAATTTGAAGCAATCAATGAAGAAGTTAGAGATCAGTGGTTTAGAACTAACATATGCATTTTGATTTATACACTGTTTCCAAAATTCTTTTATTGATAACACTAAAGCTTGTCAATAGCTATGAAACAGAAAAAATTTCACAATTGTTTCACATGGATTAGGCATAGTTCACAATCATTGTGGTCATACTTGTGCCTCAAATGGCGAAAACAGTCGAATATTATGACAACAGCTCATGACCTAACCAGTGATTTCGCTTTAAAACATTTTTGAAAAAAACGTATTCTTATCATTGAATTTCCTTATTAACAATTTATTGAAGAATTATTTATTTACAAAATTGTTACTTACTAATTTTTTTTTTTGTAAATGGTAATTATTCTGGAAGAAAAATAAAGAAAATATAGAAAATAATGTTTGAGTGGCCCATCAAGGCCTGTTAACAAAAATAAAAAATGCTTTTAGGAATAATTTTCAAAAAAAATTTTTTAACGGTCACATGTTTATTAACTGTATATACGCTGTAATTAAAAAAGAGTACATATTGTGATTATTTAAGTACTTAGCTTAAATCAACATAAAAAAATATGGGCCAATGACAGAAAATTATTTTCCAATTTGGGAGAGGGCTTTTAGCCTGAAAGTTATATCGAAGAAATAACTTTCTTTTCAAAAATTTGATGAACAATCTCAAATCCATCAGTATTTTCATAAGCACCCTTGACAACATAGCAATGGATCCTTATAACGAATAAATCCAAAAGTTACAAAAACTCGATGAGCAATCTCAAATCAGACAGTAATTTCATAAAAAGCACCCCACCAACTTAATATTAGACCCTTATATCAAAGAAATTCGAAAAGTAACAAAAAGCCATCGGATAACGGATACAAATTTATCTATTATTGATTATCTAGATAAATATTTGAAAAATGCCCAACCTCAACAGGACCTGTAGATCTGCCAGTTAGTTGGGCATTAATACTGTATAATTTTTTTTCATTTTAATCACTATAATTTAATCAGATTAGCTGCATAAGTATTGTTTTTTTGTAGTTGTTTTAGTAAATAATCCGAAAATATCGAATGATTGTGGTCAGGGGTGAAAAAAAAGGAAAAATATTAGGATCTTTATTTTTGAGGGAGGAATGAATGTGATGGAGATTACACCTCACAAAGAATATCTAAAAATTGTATGATACTGAATGATGTAGAGATGGTTGACTGTTGATATAATATGAGAAAGAGTTAATCGGGAGGGGTGCGGTCAAATAAATACTAAATTAAAATATAGTAATTATTTTAATTTTTGCCGACCCACTTTGCAGGTCGTCTTCAGGGCGTAGGATGTAGTGCTGCAGGAGGCAGTTGAAACACTGGCGATTATCTAATATTTTTGGCCAGTATTTCAACTGCCTCCCGCAGTGCTACATCCTACGCCCTGAAGACGACCTACAAAGTGGGTCGAAACGTCGGCAAAAATTAAAATAATTACTATATTTTAATTTAGTATTTATTTGACCGCACCCCCCGATTAACTCCTTCTCATATGATACAGAATAATCTATATCATCAATAAGAAAAATATATATCGTGAAACAGCATTCAGTGATATAATAATTAAAGACTTTTATCTATTACTACTTTTTCTACAACTGTATAAGTTCAATTAAGGTTACGTGATGGAATCTAACAGTCGAATATAATCAGCTCGTTCTGTACAACTGTACATGGTTACGGGGATAAAAGTACTTTAATGATGGGAAAGTTATTAGTAACCAACCCAAGAGATCAAGAGCGTTCATACTCTTTCGGATAAACCCGGAGGCATTCAGCAATCCATAAACAAGTGTGACCGAAGTGATTGTGAACCAAGCCTAATCCATGCGGAACTCTTATGAACCAGTACCAAACAAAATCTCAAGATATGAAGTTTAATTAAATTGAGATAAATTTTAATGGAGGAAACCCACTCATATTAAAATCGATTTAGTGCTAAAGACAATAAATATTTATCACAGTAAAACATTATATAAAATGATTAAGTATCATTATTACTTCTTTTTAGTATTTTCAATTTCTTCTTTTTCACGTCTTTGTTCCTCCATTCTCTCAACCCTTGCCTGGTGTCTCCATCGAAAAAGTGATGGTGTATCAATATTTGGATGTGTTTCATCTTCATCATCTGAAATCTGAATCCATAATTTTTAACAATAGAAAAAATCCTACCACTATATACCTCACACAATTAAATAAAATAACAATAAAAATAAGTTATCGATTCAGGGACTAGTTTAATATCACTGAATATCTACACCAGCAATAGTAAAAAGATTATAACTATTTTAGAAATTATTTCCTGTAAGAATTCTTTTCATTGAATGATACTAAATTAGTCACTAATATTCAAACAAGCCAAAATTTTATTCTTTACTATTTTTTTTTACATAGTCAAATATTATTACTTACCTCTATATTTCCCCATTTGCTATAATCAACCATTGTCTTAGATTAATAATTTAGATAACTGCAAATTCAAGTATAATAAACATACATGAAATTGCTCATATGCTCCAGGTTGTGATATCGATAGAAGCGAGCATCAAAATCGAAGCTTAACAAGATAATTCCTTCAAAATAGTATGGTATATTGTATTAGACAAATTTAGGCCTTAATTCCATACATATGTAACCCTACAAAATTTAAAAACATAACCAAAACATAAGCGTGATATTATACAATAATCCCTGGATAGCTTGTTTCATCAAGTATCTATCCAAATTATAATAAGATATCGATACTAGATAAAACAAATTTTAAGAATGAATATAATTCATGAATAAATTAGGATAAGTAAAATAGTTTATCACGCAGTAAATACCAATTTAAAAAAATTAACGAAAAAACTGTTCTTGACTGTTACATTAACTAACTGACTATAAATTAAAGATCGTCTCTACTTTTCTTTTTGACACTACTCCTGTTCCCCCAATCTCTTTCAGTTTGGGTATTACTTTATGGCTGTTCTGTACACATCTGATCCAAAACGAATCTTGATCATCAGCAAAGTGGTAGACGCATATGGGTACAGCATTTGGAATGGAAAATCAGTACTTTCCATTCCCTTATCAGTTTGTGGTTATCAAAACTCTTGTTGGGAAAGACCTAATATAAAGTTTAATAACTTATTTGCTCTTGCATAGTATCTTTTAATAACCGATCTTAATCTTCGCTCTGTAACAAAGGGGATTTCCACAGCCCCTTTCCAGTTTTAAGAGGTATTAGAGGTAACGGTCACCAGGATAGAGAAGCGAAAGTGAAGATAGCGGTTGTTGGCTGTCTTCCAGTGTCACAGGCGAGAAAGGCTCTTCAGTGAGCTGAGTATACTGATGTGGCAGGCAAATCGAGGGCGTGTCAGGGCGCTTAAGAGGAAACCTCACCTTTTGAATCGGATCACGGGTTGATAGCTCACTCTGCTTAAAATTCAATATCACGAATCATGCTCAAAGAAAAGACGGATCGTGGTTCAGTGAATGATATAACGCATGTTTGAAACAAGTCAAACTTACAACCTAGAGTATTTTCCTCCTTGATAGACTTGGGTAGTCTACTACAAGTCCTTACGCTGTACAAAAAAATCTGGTGCGGTGCGCGCATCACATAATTGTCACTTACCACCCTTTTCTTAGCAGAAATAAGTATTTTCAGACAAAGGGGAAGTGAAAGTAAAAATTATAAATAAAGCTATATTGATTTATATTTCATTGTGGATATTTTTATTTGTTTAAGTATCCTTATATATACAAATTTTAATATTTATATCGTTGTAATCTATACTATTAAATAATATTAACGATACATTTAGGAAAACCGCATGTGTATATGTACATAAGATTGTCAGAGTCCGTATTATATTAAGCTCATGCTACGTATGGAAGCCTGTTCCAATCTTCGGGCGAGCTCGGGTGAGTTCGAGCGCGCTCTGGTATCCCTTTGATTCCTTCATTACAACTATTCTCTGTTGTGATCTCTTATTTCTCCTTTAGTTAATTATAAAATTCATTCATATTTTATATTTAGCTATTTTTTATACTATAGAAAATTTTTAAATGGTCAGTTGTTTCGAATAAAAAAAATTAAAGGTGCTTTAGAGGAAGCTAATATTGAAAATTAGCCATTCAAGAAAGATCAATGAGAATAAAACCTGCATAAAATTAAATAATTTTTAATTTTACACTGATATAATGAAGTTAATCAAAATCGTTGGAGCCTTTTTGGAGAAAATAATAAAATGTGTTCCATCGATGGCATAAAGTGCCACTTCCGGTTAGCCGATTTTGACGAAAAAGTTACTGTACATACAACATCTCAGGTACATACAAACCTTAAATAAGTAATTTCACTGCCATACGACTTTTCGTTTTAGACCTGTCACATACACAAAGACCATTGTGCGGGCCTTTGTTATTTGGACTCAGGAGTCCTCAAAACATGTATTTCCGTTGAAAATTCAGATTCGAAAATTTTTACTATCGCAATACTGTTCCTTAGTATATATTTCATACATAGGTAAGTGAAAGTAAAAAGGATATAGGCGGAGCGGCAGGTCTAGGTTTCGCAGATTACGCTCGGCTCATCCTGGGCAACCAGAACTGGAGAGAGACACTAGTAGTCAATATCATCTGCAACATTGTCTTCATCACGAAAACACTTTCAGGCCATCCAGCATAGTTTCACACCTAACTCATCTTAAAAATATATTACTATTGCTGTGGAGTATTTAGGTGAAACTGAATTGCCGTTGGCTTAGCAGTTCCTTCGGCTTTTATGATCGAAGGGTCAGGATCAGGTATTTTTCTGAACTTAATGCTCGGGTCATCTGTGAGATACTATTTTAGCCGAGTTTGAAAGGCGATTTAACGATTTACGATTCAATCGATGAACTAAGAGTGGGCGAGTTTCTAAACTCAGCCCTAATCCAATCGATGAAATCCACCACTGAGAATACATCAAACAAATCCATTAAACCCAAAAGATGATGAATTTAGGAATGGTCTGATTGATTTCTAATGCTACAGATAAGCTCAGTGGTAAGTTCGTATTTGATATGAATGTCCGTATTTTGTGCTTTGTTATTATTCAAGATTTATAACCTGATTCGTTTGTAGCCGGCAAGTTGTATTTTTTTAAACTTTTTGATTTTGGTTAAATAAATATCTATAATTGAAAATGGCGAGCTTATTCAATCAATTTATGGTACCTAACTCAATTCTGAGATAATTATTTTTTATTCTTGTAGTTTATCTAGTTCAATTCCATCATGTTCTAATTTTCTTTATTATATTAAATTATATTACAGAAAACTGCAAAAATAAATCCTGCGATATTTTCAAAGTCTGCATTGGTTTTTCCAACCAATTGTAATACCATCAATAGAGGATATAAACACTGGAATCCAAAATTTAAGAAATTAAGAGCTCAGAAGGTAATAAAAATTGTTTAAAAAAATCAAAGATATCTAAATTTTTAAAAATATATCTTTTTTATATCTAAATCTTCTTAAACTTAAAATTAATAGTAATTTATTAATAATTTCTTGTTTTGATAAGGAGTTAAACATTTTAATCTTTGATTTATTGTTTAGATTATCAAGGTTGAACTTCCTGATCCTGATATCATGAATAAGTCTCCTGAGGAATTGACAAAGGAACAAATTAAAAAACAAATGAAAGAAAGAGGCATATTACCGTCTCGTCCTTGGAACGAAAAACCAGTTTATATCAGTTGTACTGGTGGAATATTTGAACCTTACGTTCCTCCAGAAGGTGATGGGAAAGTCTCTGCCATTACAACTCAAGTAGGAGTTTTGTATTTTGTCATACATTTGATTCTTAAAATAATAGGCTCTATAAAAAAGAAATGACCGTTTTGTAAAATGCATAAATCCCGGAAGCTGTAAACATGTTAATCCTATTTATTGTTTACCTACAGTGTATTATCTCTTTAGCATCCTAATTTAAGCTTATTTATTAACAATGGACTGGCTCAATAAAGCGTCAGTTCAGCAGTTTTTTATTCATAAAGCAACATGACAGAGTCTTAGAAAATTCTTGTTATATTATGACATCATTAGAAAAAATCTTATTCAGCTGCCGAAGTGGCTCTTAAAAATAAACAAACCAAAAGGTGTCCGTGTTGAGCAAACTGTACAGCATTGGTTTCAAATATTTGCTAAGTGAGATAAGTTCTTGGAAAAGAAGAAGGGCTTAGGGCGACCATCGCTGAAGATTGGTGAGGCTCTTCAAGAGGATTGATAGGTTCAAATCCATCCACAAGTACTCGTGATCTTGCCAAGGAGTGTAGACTGACAAGAGACACGCCATGGTTATGGTATATAAGAGCAATAAACTGATACCACTCAAGCTTACACCCCAGTTATGTGTCAAGAGGGTGGATATTTGCAAAAATCTTTTAAAAAATCATTCTGGTATGCGATTTTATAAAAAAAAAATTGTCACTTGTGATTAGTGAATTTACTGGCAAATCATGATACAACTGAAAATGGTTAGATTAAGGTCGAATCCCCTTTTCCGGTAGCTGCAAGGGGACAGTCGGAAACAAAATCAATGCTTTGAATTTTTTTGAATTACGAAGGAGTGATCCATCATGGATTTTTTCCTGATGGATGCACTATGAGCTCTGACCTCTATTGCGAACAGTTAAATAGAATATACTCGAAACTAACACACTGTTATCCAGCTTTTACCAACTGCAAACAGAGTTCTGTTCCAGCTAGACATGTCCGGCCTCATACTTTCCGAAAGACCAAGAAAAAATTATCGATGTTATCAAACTTCATCCACATCCATCATACCAGATCTTGCTCCATCAGATTTTTATTTGTTTCAATCCATGTCTCACTTCTTGAAAAGAATAAAATGAATACATTTCACAAGGTTGAAAGTGTTGTAGGAATTTTTCGATAGCCATCCAAAAGAGCGGCGCCTACATGGAATCAAGCAACTGGCCGAAAGATGGGAAAGGACAGTGCACCACAATGGGTTATATTGTTTATATTAATTTTATGTTACATTCAAGAAAAAAAGTATTAATTTTTTGTTGAAACAGAATCTTTTTAAAAAAATCTTTTTTTTTTCCATTAAACTTGTGGGAGCATTTAAAATCAATTGTTTTTTGTTTTTTAGGGTGCTAAACAAAAGTTGGAATTTATTGAAAAGAAAAGCAAATCTATGATGGCTATACGTAAAATTAGAAGTTTTGAAGAGGATTTTGATATACCTGAATTTATTAATGAAGCTCAGCAGATCTATATAAATTCTTATTCTGCTATGATAAAGTATATAGATATAATTTTATAAATATACTGTTTTATTGATTTTTATCCTGGTAATGTTTTTATAATTTATTTTTCAGCAAAGACAGAGACAAGTTAATCCAGAATATTACAGAGAGAGCGTATCCTGTAAGTTAAAAATTCTTTTAAAATCAAAATTATTTGGTATTTACTATTTTATTTACATTATAAACTCTTTTGATTACTTTTTTCATCAGATTTTAATGTTGTAATAAGATTTAAAGATAAAATTATGTTCACCCTTGTGGTTTATCAAAATCTTTCGAATTAATCTGGGAAATTTATTATTTGTTTACACTTAAGTTAAAGCGAGTGTAGATGAACATTGAATAAAAATCTACATGATTAATTGTTATGCTTTTTCATTGTTTATTATTTAAAGCACTTCCTATGTTAAATTATTGATTAGGTGCAACATTTTTTATTTTTGAAATTTTTTTTGTATTACTTTTAAATGTTAAATGAAAAAAGTCTGAGAAGGAGTTAATCGGGAGGTGCGGTCAAAAAATTCTAAATTAAAATACAGTAATTGTTTAATTATTTGCCGACGTTTCGACCCTCTTTGGGTGTTTCAGGGCGTAGGATGTAGCACTGCGGGATGGCACCGCATCCTCCGATAAATCTCCTTTCCTATTATTCAAACGGTCAAACCATCTTGTGTGTGTCATTTTGAAAAAGTTTGGATGATCAATACTTTGCAAGAGATGGCAGACCTGTTGATGATGAAATATTGATGAGATGGTAGAATCAGTTACTAAGCAAAGAAGTATTGGCTGACAAAAGAATATTTTTTTTTAGTAATGAAATGGGTCAAGGTCAAGGAGCGGTTTAGGTGAGTTGACTAAACAACACGTGTTGCCTGATAAACTGAAGATAAAATATTTACAAATTCTTATCTCAGTGCTAGGGGTCTTTAAACTGGCATTAATTTCTTGCCCTCTCCCTGACCCCGGGAAAAACACTGTATAGCCGAAAATGGGATGAAGAGGAGGACATGAAAAAAAGTTTGATGACTGGGTGATGGGGTCGCCCCATCCATAAGCTCTGGGACTGATACTGCTATTGGTTTTGGCACTAGTTAGGCAAGTGGGCCTTGTGTTTTTTTTTTTTACCAATCCTTGATGGCTACATTGCCACTGCGTAGTCTCCATAGAGGAATTGTCAAGATTCTTTTTCTGAGGCTGCCGAGAAATAAAGATTAACCGACCATATTATAAATCACATCATCAGCCTTCAGAACCAGGCACTCTAGGACCCGTACCGCTTCATCAGGTCTTCTTTCATACACCTTTAAGGAAAATCATGGAACCCATAGATTTTAGCTTTGCTTGAACTGTCATGAATCAACACAGCATGTGATATATATATACATATATATATATATATATATATATATATATATATATATATATATATATATATATACATATATTTAAATAATATATGGAATATTTAAAATGGTTGCAAAAGACTACTATAAGTACAATGATGCAGTTAAAATATCTATAAAATATCTGTTAAACTTTGGGATATGGCAATGATGAGCTTTTTTTTTTATCCAATTATTTGTAAATTTTAATACATTGGTGATTACAGGAAGTGGTCAGCAATATTGCTGATAAAACTATACATTGGGAATTTTTGGAATCTATCGAGCGTCCCAGAATTGTCCATGTTAGATGTACAGATGTAATTACTAAAGAAAATATCTTTAGTCAAATAACAATTAGATTTCACTCAAAACAGGTAGGCATATTCTGAACTTTTTTTTTTTTTTTTTAAATTAAATGATTGATTTTTAAAATTGAATCATTAATAAGATATGAAGAGAAGAATAGTTGAGGTGATCAGTCAAATAAGAAGGCAAAATAAATGGTAATATTTATTTTGTCATTTACCGAGAAATAAAGATTAACTTAATAACTTAACTGGATTAACTTAATAAATATTATCATTTATTTTGCCTTCTTATTTGACTGATCACCCCAACTATTCTTCTCTTCATTATTGACGACAGTCAACCATTTACTCACAATCATTAATAAGATAAATTACTAATATACATATTTTAATATTGTTGGTTAGGACTTAACTCTATTAAAAATAATAAAAACACATATTAGATCTATTTGTCCTACTTTATTTTTACTTTACATTCAACGTTTCAGCACTTAGACCATTTTCAAGGGAAGAAACTACATTTTAATAAAAAAATTAAATTATATGGGCTAAATTTACATTGTCACAATACCTATTGGATGAGCGATAGTTTTAGTAATAGACAATAAGTATTGTGACATGGACAGTTTAGTCCATATAACTTTATTTTTATATTAAAACAAGGTTTATTCACTTGATAATGACCTAAAAACTGAAATGTTTAATCTAAAGTAAAAATAAAGTGGTAATATTTGGATCTAATTTGTGTTTTCATTATTACAAGGTACATTATTTTATACAGTAATTTTTGTCTTCCCATTGTCGTATTCCTTTGAAAAATCCAGTTTGATTCGATCTTTAATCTTACCTAAAATGGGGCATTGATTCAATATTTATAAATTCAACATTTTGATCAGAATAAATCTATTCCAAAATTTAGAAGATTTATGGTTGATGTTCAGAGTTTTTAGGCTATGAACTAATTGTTTTGGCCCTGAACTCATTAAAATATACCAAAATAGGTTACTTTTTACTTTCACTTACCTATATTTTCCCTTTGTGAAATCCCCAAATTATCCACTTACAATTAGTTAGGCAACTTTGGCAGGCAATGAAAATCTCGATGAAATACTCCATTTTAGTAAACTTTACAATTTACAATAACAGTTTAATAACTAACAGTCGTACAATCAATAATCATTGATACATTTTATATATATATATATATTTTCAAATACCTCTAGGCATATATAATAAATAGGGTTTTTGTTATTTTAATGGTCTTAATGATTTGTTAGCTGTAAGCTTTAGCTCCGTTAAAAATTTTTGTAATAGCCCAACATTGCCGAAAAATAATTTCTATTCAAAGTAGAGTGGTAAGTGAAAGTTGTGTGATGCGGGCACCAGATTTTTTAGAATAAAAGTATCAAAATTAAAACAATTGAATTGAAATCAATTTTTAAAGTCAAATAAGATTAAAAAATAAGTTTATTTCCATATTGATTTTTTTTTTCCTTTTGGCATCATAGGACCTTGTATATTCCTCCAGGTGTGTTATCATTTTCAATTTAATATTACAAATAATTAAAAATATCTTTAGTAATTGTTACAAAACAAGAAAAATTTATTAGTCGATAATTAAGTATTAAAGAAATTAACATATTTATATATATATATATATATATATATATATATATATATCGTCAATATATACAAGGTCGTATAATATATATATATATATATATATATATATATATATATATATATATATATATATATATATATATATATATATATTATACGACCTTGTATATATTTTATTGCCTTACCAGCCTTCTTCATCTCTGCCTATTTCTTTCCAGTTATCTGCATGGAACTCTATTGCATCTTTATTGATTCGATCTATCTATCTGGTTTTTGGTCCTTCCTTTTCCTACTATTGAGGCCTTTTATTTAGTGGCTTCCTAATAGATTGCTCCAAGCTACATGTTCCCCCTATCTTAATCTACTTACCCTCATATCGTGAGATATTGATTGACCTGTTACTGTGAGCAGGTCTTTATGAGTTAGTACTCTGATCCGAGATCGTTCCATTTATCGTGATGATTTTTCTCTTAAAAATTTCAAATAATTCTTTCTTTGGTGCTAATTAGTGTTCAAGTCTCACATCCATATATGGGAACTGGCTTTATCATAGCATTGTACACCCTTAATTTGAGGGTTGTTTTGTGATTTCAATACCTTTGAGAGAGAAGAAAGCTCTGTTTTAATCTTTTTATTCACTGGTCTATTTCTTACAATTGATTCACTGAGATTATAGTGGAGCCTAGGTAAATATAAATTTTGAATTTGTCTACTCTAGAGAATGATTTCTCTTCTGTGCAGATTCTGTTATTGGGGTATTTTGGGCTTATTTTCATATCTTTTGTTTTATCTTTTATTTAATTGTAATCTTATTGATTAACACTTATTAATTTGACGTTTAACCTTTTGTTAAACCTGTTCAATATATTTAATTAGCCAGAAACTCAAAAATAAGGATTCACTATGTTTAATTAACTTAGCATATTTTTAAAATTGTGTTTCAGAAATTAGCTGTATATGATAGGTTTGGCCGTTTAATGCACGGAAGTGAAACACTGCCTAAAGATGTTTTAGAGTATGTTGTCTTTGAAAAACATCTATCAAATAAGTATGGACGTTGGAGGATTCATGACAAGGTAATACCTGATTGGATGCCCCCAAAAGAACCCTTGAAGAAAACATATGCTATTGAACCTGTACCCCAACATGATTCTGTTGAAAAAGCTGTAGCTGTTTAAAAAAAACTGCATATTTTATGTAATTGTTGTAAATATTTATATTTAATTATAGATAAAATACCATTTTCTTCTTTGTCTTATTAAAAACCCTTGTTTTTCTTTTTATTATTGATCGGCTATATGGCATTTTTACATCAGTAATAAGTGCTACAAAAGCCTCTAAGTAAGTTTTATTACATCGTGTGGTTTTGAAATTTTCTGGTCAAACTTGACTTTAGACTTGCTCAGAATTACAAAGATGTTATTTCAATCATTACATATTTGTCTTAAGCCTACAATAAAAACAATCAATGCAAATTTTTTTTCCATTTATTTTATTTAAAAAAATATATAGTTTATTTTATCTTATGAATAAATTTTGCAAGTGTTTGCACTTATGGCTGTTGACATACACTTTTCATTTGATTACACAAGGATTTCATAGATACAAATTTTGTAAAAAGAGACTCCACCATTCCAATCTGAGGTGATAGGCATTGGTGTTGGTGAATAAACATTAAGTAAGGGAATTCGAATGATCTAAAATATTCTGGTGAAATTTCAGATCATATGAAGGGTATGAAAAATATTGATGAAAAATTTGACATTAAAAATCTACCATCATCCTGGAGGTCATATTATTAAGCCTTTGCTCAGTAATGAGTAAATAAATTGTTTTGCAATAGACATATAAATTAATTTTTAAAAAATATTTAATATAGGTTCACATACTTAATAATACAACTAGTCTTAAGCTATTACATCATAAAACAAAAAAATATTTTAGTTCAAATGAACTAATTTCATGTTATGTACATACTATACAGTTAATAATTAAATTCTTATTTATTTCCTCTCCCTAACTTATGTTTCAATGATACAGAGTAATTTTCTCATACAATTACATTACAAAACAATACAATTACGATTTTCCCCTTACATTTTTAAATTTTATTATTAAGTCCATCATCATCTTCAGGCCCCATGTTTGTTATCATTTTTAATTTAATATTACAAATAATTAAAAATATCTTTAGTAATCGTTACAAAACATGAAAAATTTATCAGTCGATAATTTTTTTTAAGTATTAAATAAATTAACATATATAATCATTTATTTAAAATAAAAAGTGTTTTGTAATTATTTACAAAAGATAGTTTATTACTATCATTAATTTAATATTCAATTAGTAATTTAAATTATCGTATTGTAACACTTATTATACTTATATCATCATAAGGTTTATCATTTTTTGGATTTGTATTGACAGCACTTATTGCTTGCACAATGTCCATTCCCTTATAGACTCTGCCAAATACAGTGTGTTTGTTATCTAACCAAGGAGTTGGAACCACTGTAATAAAAAACTGACTGCCATTTGTGTTTGGTCCAGCATTAGCCATACTTACTGTGTAAGGCCTGTCATGTTTCAGATGAGGTTTGAATTCATCTTCAAATTCACCTCCCCATATACTCTCTCCTCCAGTACCATTTCCTGTGGGATCTCCTGTCTGTATCATAAAACCTTTTAATACTCTATGGAATACGTGTCCATTATAATACCCATTTTTACTATGTACAACAAAATTTTCAACGGTCCTTACACACTCAGTAAATAATTTTATGTGAATATCTCCCTTTGTAGTATGTACTGTAGCAAGACCCTGCATATGTTCTGTAACAGAAGAATCACTAGCGGATATAACATCTTCTTTTGTTGGCTTTTCATTGATTACATCTCTGTAAGATTCGCCATCTGTACTGTCTGGTTCAAATCTTGAGAATGTATAAAACCTGTTTTTGTTGTATGCAGTGCAAAATAAAATAGGATCATTTGAAACTGAATCGAGTGTGGGATTGTTTGATGCTTCCATATCTAACGTAACTGCAGCTTTAGAAAATTTTACTTTCCCCTGAAATAAAGCCAAGTGAATTGGCCTTAAACTCTCGGGCTTTCCAATAATCCTGTTACAACATTTACTAACCAAATTAACAACTTTAATCCCCAGCATAGTGCTATATAATATCATGTTTCCACTCTCATCAAACAAAATGTTACACCTTTCAAGTCCATTGTTCTTTTCTATTTCCCTTTCAACAGCTAATCTTCTACCGAATTCCATATTAGTAATCTGCTGTTTTTCTCTTTGAAGTGTACTGGATTTTTCTAATGTCTCATCAAAAACTGTTAAGAGTTTACCAGTTAAAAATTTGAAAACTCTAACCTTCCTATCAGGAGATATGGTTGCAAACTTGCTTCCATCTGGTGAAAATGCAAGACCTGTTGGGTATGTCTTGTAACGAACAAAGTCATATAGGTCAGTGTCTAATTTTGACTCAAACTTAACACATTTTGGAAAGCTAAAGTCATGTTTAGCACCAGACCAATATTCGATAATACCGGCATGGTCAATGGAAACTACTACATCAAACTTAACATTATATTTAATTAACTTCACTGGTTTAGTATGCAACCTTTCAAACTGATGAAGAGGTTCCTTGTTTCCTTTGCCATCATAAACATAAATTTTGGGACTAGCTGAATCTGAAACTGCAATTACAGGGAAAATGTCCTGGGGTCCATGAATCCATTCCACACATAATGGACGAAATGAAACGTCCATCATATGGATCATATCAAAATTTAAAACATCAAACACTTTAACAACACCATCTACACCAGAAGTAGCTAAAAGAGAACCATCATAATTTACTGACACAGAAGTTATTTCTCCTAAATGTGATCTAAAATGTTTCACAAACTCAATGCCTCTTTCCATTTTTTTCCAAAACTTGACATGACCGTCTACACTAGCTGTAATAATGAACTGGGACTTGGCCACAACGATATGGGATATTAAATCTCTGTGCATAAAACTTTTTTCATAGAATTCCGCTGAAGGCAAGTTGTCCAAATAAAGTTTTTCATGAACTAATATCTTTCTCTTCTTTTTTTCTGGTTGAGCTGCCATATCTGGCATTGGGCCAATTGTTTCTTCTTCACTTTCACTATGTTCATGTTTTGTTTCTTTAGACATGATGTTCAACTAAATAGGAATTTTCGAATCTTTATTTACAAACTTTTGAATTGAACCAGTTATAAACCAAGTCGACCAGTAACTATGAGTTCATAAGTGGAGATATTACAAAGAGGCATTTTATAAAAGTTGTAATACTTAGCTTTAATCGGATGTCACAAAGAGTGACTACTCGTTTGATAGAATAATGAAGTTTTCATTTCATTATTATACAAACAATATTGCAAGTGAATTTGGTCAAAAAAATTCTCGATTAGGATATAAGACAAACCGCAATTATTTACGCACATTATCTGGTTCAAGTATGTAAAATGTTATTAAGACATCAAAAATAAGAGAAATGAAGAAGTCAATTAACAAAAGTTTTAAATAGATTAACTTCTGAGTGAATAAAAGAATACCTGAAAATTAAATGTTAAAAAACATATTTATTTAAGACATTTCCCTACCTTACTGGTTATAGGAATGCATGAAACTTTGCAGCAGTGAGATGTTAAGCATTTTGACCGTAATAATCTACTGCTGCAAGTAAACCAGTTTACAACGACATTCCTATTATTTATCTAATTTTTTTCTTTGATTCAGTCACAGTCCTCTTCTGCTCCACCTCTGTCCGGCTACTTTTCTGGGAAGTGGATTGGATCAACGACTTCCTTCCACCCGTACACAAAGGTATTGTAAGGGTGTAAGGGTAGTTTGGTTTTACTTATCATAAGCTGATAAAGATCTCTTTCCGTCACAACGTGAAGTTTCGTCTTTTTCGATAGGTATAAGTAACTGAAATGTTTTTTTAAACCTTAATTAAACTTTTATAATAAAAGTAGAATTTATATATTTTCAATTAAAAAACGTCACAAATCGCCTTTCTTGATCTATTTAATCTCATAGGAATCAATATTTGATAAAATTAATAGATTACCAATATTTTTCATGAAATTAACGACAGGACGAAATAATATAGTTGGAGAATTCGTTAAGTATGGGGTGGGAAGGGGAGTGGATCTAGTGGCATTTCTTCGAATACTTTTTCAAAATGATCTTCAAGTCAGGAAGTAATAGTTTTATAGTAATATTATAAAATCTTCAATTCGGCTGACGTATGCTGCGTCGAAGTACTAATGTCTCCTATTTATCGAATACAAACTGCATTCCCAACCTGATATTTAATTCTACTAAATATATCTCATGTATCATTTTAAAAACTAATTCTTGCCATTATTAAAGGATTAAGCTGAACGGAATGCTAACCATATATATATATATATATATATATATATATTGATGGTTTCTCACTTAGAGAATTTATTATTCAATTTATATATATATATATATATATATATAGATATAATATAATA
Source organism: Nezara viridula (assembly GCA_928085145.1). Taxonomy (NCBI): domain Eukaryota; kingdom Metazoa; phylum Arthropoda; class Insecta; order Hemiptera; family Pentatomidae; genus Nezara; species Nezara viridula. Next base: position 45,248,028 of record OV725081.1, read on the forward strand.
GTATATTGATGGTTTCTCAGTTAGAGAATTTATTTTTCAATTTATATATATATATATAATATATATATATATATATATATATATATATATATATATATATATATATATATAAATTGAAAAATAAATTCTCAATTAAATTCAATTAAGAAAATATTAAAATTTATTAATTTGATGAAAATTAAGTAGTTTTTTTACATTCAGTCTCTATTTTTTATACGCTTTTGATTTTAAGCTTTATTTTTTCTTGAATGGCTTAATGGATTTTGATTATTTTTTCTTTGTACTAGAAAGGGGCATGCAGCCCCCTTATATGAACGGAGCAGTAACTACATACTCCAATCAATTTGGAAAGCTATATAATTAAGCTAGCACAGCTTTCCGTAAATATTGTTTACAGTCAGTATAAAAAGAAAAAAGACGCTCGGGGAAAAACTTTAAGAATATTATAATCGACTTAAGAAAAGATTATTCTTCCATTTACATATTTATACAAAATAAAAAGGGTGAACTGATCAGCGATCCATCAAAAATCAAGGAGACATGGAGAGTGTATTTTAATGATCTATTAATTATATTCAACAAGCCTGGATAGTATAGATGCAGAGGTGGTAAAGAATTACGGAAAACCTTTGTTAAGAGAGATCTGCAACTTGATGAAGGTATGAATTACAGAACAGATGCCTAATGAATGGACAACTCCTATGATATGCCCTGTTTTTAAAAAAGGAGGAAAAATAAACTGCGACAATTATAGCGGCATATCATTGTTAAGTACGTTTACGAAGTTTTTGCAGTTCTGTTTAATAAAAAATTTCAATTTAGGTCCGAGAAGAGGTTGGGAAAAGTGTGGTTTTAGGCCAGGTAAATCAACCATAGACCACATTTTCTCGATAAGGCAAATGTTTGAAAAACATGGGAGTAACAAATAGATTTATATCACGTTTTCATAGATTTTAGACAGACGTATGATAGTCTGAACAGGGAAGAACTACTGAAGGCAATGATAAAATTGTGGATTCCTATCCCATCCAGTGATTAACAGGGAGCAGTCCGACCCTTGTGTCTTACTACCAAGCTTCTTCCAAGGTTGGGATTTGGGCATAAGGCTAATAGCCCTAACCTATAAAAAAACACCTTAATACCATACCTATAACTTGCGTCAGAAATCGGACTGTCTTAAATTGGTAACGACTTCGGCAAGATGTAAATGAACATAAAACAAAAAATATGAATTTAGAGGTGTAAAGATCGAATCAACGAAGATGCTGCAGAGCTGCACGAAAATAACTGGTAAGTAGTAGCCGAGATAGGTAAGGATGGAGGAGCTCGTTTAAGGTGGGAAAGTGGATGCCTAATATCAGACACCTTGTTCCAACAAAATATTGAATAAGTTACACAAGATTTGCAAAACCAACAGAAAAAAATAGAAATTAACATCAAATAAATGATTATGTAAATAAGTTATGCTATTTATATTATAGATATACGATATTACATAATATCTTACTTAATTTAAATGAATTATTACTATCACACAAATTACCCTATTTTTTTTTTTTTTTTAGTTTATTTATTTAAGAAAAATAACTAAAAGTATTTCAGTATCATGTCATGAAAATAAGAATTAAGGCGGAATTTATACTTCAGATCGCTGGTAGCTCTTAACTATCACCCCTCCGACCAATCATTATAGCCATTGAGCTGATGGGTAATTAGTGAAAACAATGTCCTTGTTTCGGGCTCAAGAATGTGGGTCAACAATGTCCTTGTATGTGGGGAGGGCCGAGTTTATCTGAATGCGTCGGAGGGTTAATTCTGATTCGTAAAAAACGCTGTGAATATCGTCCCACTGGGTGATATAAAAAAAAAAATATAAGATATGAAAAATAAAACGGAAAATTCAAAATAGAGTAAACATTAACAAAACCAGGCAATGTAAATCAGGTACATTCGATGAAGGGATGTTTTATTGATGAAAACAAAAGAAAATCTTGAGGTTTGTAGTGTGGAAAAAGAGGGGGGAAAGAACCGTAATTCTTAAGCATACAAAAGAAATTACTCCCTGGTTATCATGTGAAGTAGAGTTAAATAAAGAGAAAATAACGTGTTCATTAATTCTTCCAAGAGGGAGCGAGGCAACTCTATATCAGTAAGTTAGAATTTTTAAATATTGACCACACGTGATATTATTTCCTTCCCTAGCAACCAATTATGATAATAGGCTCCTTGTTTCAACAAAATACATATTGAATAAATTATACAAGGTTGGCAAAATAGTTATCATTATTAAATATTGAATTTCATTAAAATTAAACTCTTTGCACTTTGTAGTTGTTTTGTTTTTTCTGTCCAGTTTTGCAATTAAAAGGTTTTTCAAATAAATCACATTTTTAATTGTAGTAACCAATGGCAAAATCAGACTTTTATTTATTTATTGATATTAGAGGTTATTTTTATTTGGATTAGAAGCAATTTAAAACACAAAACTTAACTTTTTTCTTAAGCAAAAGTTCGTTAAAAGTAATGTTATAGCGTTTATAATAAATAATTCAGTCTCATCGGTGATGGCCGAATGCAGAGAAGAAGAACCTCCACCACCTCCTGAACCGGAAGAAAAATGTTTTCACGAATATGTAGAGCACTTGAAACGCCTTCAAGGTGGTGATTATAAAAAACCTGCCCTTGGAGATTGCGTAAGTTTCCAATTCTTTACAATGTGTGTCAATTATAAATAAGCGAATGAAGCATACATGAAAATCGTGATGGTATTATAGAAATTATGAAAGTGCTACAATCATGTTAACTTGTAGAATAGAGGAACGTTCTAGTTTGTCTGCCCCTTATCAATTGTGAATCTATACAAATGTGTTACAGCCTTTGAATCCGGGAATTTCAACATAGAGCTATGAGAGCGACAAACCACCAACGGGTTCAGTTGATGTCGGGGCTTACCAAACGATTCGGTAACTTCCTCCCACTTTTGGACATACTCGACCATTCTCCGGATCCCATTTAAGGAGTGGTCATGAGATCTTATATCATATGTAAAATTGGAGTGACCCTTGTATACTTGTACCATTTTTTTCCCGATTACCTCCTGTCTCGCCATTTGCCGGTCTGCCACAAATTAAATTTAAACTACCCCAGGCCAGATTCGAACCGGCGTCGCTATACTCGAGAATAGTAAAGTTTACGCCTTTTCACACTCAGACATCATGGCCTCCGACTTTTTAAGACCTGAAGATCTGAACCAGTGGTTCTTACAAATTTAATATCAGTAACAACTATTTTTTTGGTAATTCTCTTCCTAATCTTTGGCATTTTACTTCGTCACGTTAGTAAATAATTAAGTTAATAAATGAATTATTCTAATTTATGTGAATCGTAGGGGACTGTACTCCATTGCTGTTTAAAACATTCAGTGATCAAAGGTTGATGGCGCAAGAACCTACCCTACGATCTGTTTCATGTTTTCCCCTTTTTCCTTTTTGTTAATTAAAATTCATTCCGAAAATTCATAAGCCCACCAAAATGCGTCCCCTCAAAAATTCAAAACCCCGCCAAAATATGCCCTCTCAAAAATTTTTATGGCGAGACTTGCGCCATCAAACCCTCTTCCGGCCACCTGAAAACATTCAACATAAAAAAAAAGGTTTTCCCTTTAAAGTATTAGATCTCGTAAATAAAATAGCCTAAAATATGATCTCAGTATCTCGTTACTATTTATTGTAATTACATTATAATTAATTTAATTCTTAAATACTTGGAATAAAAACTTATCCTTTATTTTTAGAGATACAACTTAAAATATCCATCCGGAGGTGAATTAGCAGCTTTCCTCGACATCGGCGTAAGTATTATGTCCAACATTTAAAAACATTCCGCCACACAAAAAAGTATCTGAGTACAATTTCAATAGAAATTGTGTTTTGAGATTTTCTGGGAAATCTTTGTCTTGCGACTATTCAGGAATACAAACTTTATTATTTTTGAAAGGGTGATGTTCAGTAGAAAATAACTTAAAAACTAGAAAGAATAATTTTTTTGTTTGAATATATGTTATTAAAAACTGAGGGTATAACTAAATCCCAAAGCTTTATCTATTATTGTAAGTCAACTTTTTATATATGACATCTTCCTAGAACATTGATCTATCTCCAAATTCCGCTTTTCAAGCATTTTGTCTTTTCGACTTCATTGAAGCAAATTACAACCTTCTTATAAAAATTGACAAAACAATATATATTTTTTAATACAAAAAATGCAGTATTCTACATTAAATTTATTTTTGTAGGTATACATATATATATATTCATATCTTTGATGGAAATGAGTCAATATGAAAATAGAATTATTGGAGTTAGGTCATTAGATCACTTCAAATAAATGTGCGATATATAAATTTGTTATTACCGAAATGTGATTTATATATGATATAGAAATGTTAATATGATATTTGACACACGAAAAGAAAAAACTTATTTCTTTGGCCAGGAAATTCGAATAATTTGTACATTTTCACATATTAGTTCGAGAGATTTCTTTATGAATGGTCTGGAACGAAATGTACTTGTGATTTCAGTCTGTGAAGATAAACATTTATTTATAGGCAAAACCACAAAATGAATCTCTGCTTTTCATAAAATAGGTTGGGAATTCGTTTATAAGCGTTTTATCACACCCTAGATGTAATTGTAAAACATTCAAGGCCAATAAACGACAATCTCCTAATCAAAAATCTTTAAATAGAAGTGTTAATTAAAACTTATGTCAGTATTTTTTGCTAGGCAGAAGCGGAAAGAAGGAATGAACTGCAATTTAAAGAAATGAAAAATTGTATTGACTCCTTGATTAGAGAAAATGAGAATTTGAGAAAAGAAAATGTCACGAAAGTAAGAATGCAGAAAAAACAATTATGTAAATGTATCTTACATCGTTTATTACCTTTTAAGTAAAATTCAGTTATATTAATATTTAGGTTATGTTAATTAGGATCATTTTAAGTCCTTCTTCAATTTGATTATTTTATTTTCCTGTATCCTCTAAGTTTCTCCGTATACTTCATGTACGTGGTTCTTGGCCACTTTATTTTTCATTTTCTTTTAGCTTCCAGGACTTCTGAGAATCTGCACATATGCCCAAACCAGCGCAGTTGTTTTTTCCATATTTTCTCTCAGTCTCACCAATTGGAGTTCCTCTTTGAAAACAGCATTCCTGATGGAGTCCCTTCTTGTTTTCTCTATGACCCTCCACGATAATCTCATTTCTGAGGCTCCCATTCTATTAATAACACCCTTTTGAACGTTCCAGTGTCTTGTCTCTCACAGCAGAATGGAGAGAAAAATTATTTTATATTGATTTGGTGGCTCCATTCACCCAATTATCATGTTGCTCGAATGAAGAATGACGAGATCTCAAGAAACTTTTGAAAGAAAGGGTATACGGTGGGCCGATTAAGTGGCAGAGGATGCACGGTTCATTTTAGGAGTTAGAAACTGGAGGGCAGTGGAAACGACCCAAGTAGATTTAACTAATTATGTAACTCTTTTGCTGTTTACTTCATGATCGATTCTCCCTATTCTTGTTTCAAGTTCCCTTTAGAATTAGCTCCTACCTAATGCGAATGTGGATGATGTTTTTGGGATGATATTATGATGGAATGATATGACCTTGGGATGATATTTCCATCATATTTCTTTAATCTATTAATATGATCTATAAATGTAACAAAAAACAACAGACTCAGGCTCTTCTCCTGTTTGAATCCAACGTGAAAGTACGAAGTCTGGAATTCCTTTCCTTTGAGGCTCTTTCCAGATTCTGCCATACAGACTTAATTGCAACTTATTGGCATGAATCCAGAAATTGACTTTGGCCGAAAAAACAACAAATATCAACATATATTTGGCTATCTTAACATAAAATAGTGGAGGACAAAGCTGCCGCCCCTGGAGGTAGGGTAAGGCACTTTCTGCTCTACAACCAATATTTTATGGAAGTGGACCTAATCCTACAGTATTTCATGATCATTTACTTAAAATAATTCACAAAACGTTCGATAATCCGCACAGCTAATATTATTCTAATAGTTGGCTTGTGGAATGTGGAAGACACTGATCATATGCAGTGGGAGTAAAGTTATTACAATATTGTCATGGGGCTATAACATTTTAGGTTTTATTCAAACAAATAATTTATACTGTATTGTTTGGTCGATTCCAAACGTTACAGGTATGACATAAAAAAAATCTTATTTGTGTCAGTTTATTTCTTCTTTATTTCCATTGAAGTTCATCCAGTTCGTCTGGGTCTCGATTTCCTCCTTAAATATCGAAGTTGTGTATACTTCACCCATATTTTTATATTCAAGCTTAATTAGTTTCGTTTTGACTGATAACAAGTATTGGTCTCGTTAACTCCGAAAAAACAACAAGTTGAATTTTTCCTATGGATTTTCTAGTCCCATCCATTTTACGAATGAAAACATACCTATTAAGTATACATCACTACTATTAGTGCAAAAGGTCGTATGTAAAAATGTTCAACTTTTATTCTATTTGTGCTGAATGTGACGTTTTGAAATCTGCAACTGATATAAGTAGTCTGCAACTATGGAAATAGCAGAGGACGATAAAATATGAAATCATACCAATAAAACATAAAGAAATAATGAGTTTTTATGCTCCCTTGTATAACAATACATTTTTACATACACCGTTTGCACTAACAGTAGTAATTAAGAATAATCAAACATGGAATCTTCAAATACGGCACTGTTTCGCATTTTCATATTAGCTGATAAACGAAATATGTGGATGTCAAACCCGCGAATATTGAACGATAACTGTATTTCCGAATCGGCTTCTTCCAGAGATTTTATTCTCATACGAAAAATTGTATACCTTGTAATATAGATATATTTCAGCGAAGGAAAACGGTGAGGTAGCTATACTGACCTTTCTTGGCAGACTTTTTTTAATAACTTATTTTTAATATATTGTTTTTATAATCTGAACTGAATAAAACCTAACTAAGCACTAGTATTCGCTGGTATCTATGCACTTTTAAAATTATAATAAAATGACCCAATTATTGTTTTTAGAGTGATTTTGACTTACACTTTTTCGTTAAGAATCAAATGGCATCAACTGCAAGTCGGTAAATGGCAACGTATAAAAAAACAAAAAAAAACAAACAATTTAAGTAAATAATAATAATAATAGGCTATTTTTTTAATGGGGACTTAATGTCGAACTACCACATGTGGTATCGTGGAAGGAACGTGAGGAAGCCGAAAAACCGCAAAGAAATCGATGTACATTGTTGGATTTAGACCAGAGATCTTCGGGTCCAAATTGCAAATTGTTAGTACTGAGTTAAGCCGCCCCCCTATATTTTCTCCAATGTATATTTTCATCCTTAATCGAATGAGACCAACGAAAAATCGATGGGATCAGTCATTAAAAAGATATTTAATTTTTTTTGCTTTTTGGTCATTTGGCATCAGTGTGCGGCGTACTGAACTTAAAATCCTTTTACAAATATTATGTTATAATATAGGTAATAAACTGATCACTTCCTGATCCTTGCTTTGAACATTTTTATAATTTTACACTTCGCCTCCCCCCCTCCTATGTTTCCTAATTGCCGGTGCCATTGGTGCAGGATCATAAACTTCGATATTTTATCAACTTTTCATAAATATATGGCTAAACCAATTTATACCAAAATAAATTAAAAAAAAAAAAGATTTTCAAAGGAATATTTACTAAAGTTTCTTTTCATCATTCCAGACCAACATTACAGTTTCATTTAAAAAGAAACTTGCCGAAAAGGAGAAAGTGGTCATGTCATTGACAGCGGAAATAGACGAACTTAACTGCCAATTATTGAAAAATAAAGATGTTCAAAATTTGTCTGCGCAGTTTGAATGCGAGAAGAATCGGCTAATACAAGAAAATGAAAGAATCATTTGTCAATTGAAGAACTTGAAATGGAAATTTGTTGAATTGAAGGAGGAACACAGCAAATGCTCAAATGACGAGGTAAAATAATACAATTGAAATACAAATATATATCATTTTGAAATATCTTATTTATTAAAAGTTACATTAAAGTGTTTGCAATTGTATAGCATTTACATTAAAGCTTTCAAACAAGAAATGTCTGGGACTGATGGTGTAGCTTAATTATTAAACGCGCACAAAAAATAATATGATTGACTTTTTAAAATAATTAGATCAGAAAGGTATAAAATTTGGGTGGCATTATTCTAATTCAGGAAATTTGGTAAACCACAAGATCTTTGGCAAATAAGATGAAAATGCTTTCACCAAATGGTTAAATTCAATATGATCTTCACGAACTTACACATAATATGACACGAACAAACAAAAAATTGAGAGCTCTAGTATAGTATATTTTTTTTTTGAGTATTTCGAGCTGAAATTCTTGTTAATCACTCAACGGATCTCAATGAACGATTTGATCAATCAAACTTAAAAATCGCTCAAATATTGGTTACAACTCTTTTTATTGACTGATTAAACACATTTAGTACAATAATTAGTCTTCACTCACTAGATCTTACCAGATAATCAATATCAATAAATTTAGAAGTCGGTTGATTCGTTCGCTTAAAAAATCGTTACATTCAATCTAGTTAGCATCTACGACTAACGGTATACATTTAGATACATATAGAGTATATATATACAGAGCCTGTGAAGGAAATTATCCAAGTCTCTTGCGATTCTTAAGAGATCTCCTCTCTGTTATAGTCGCCAACGACGAATTCGGCTGAAGTTTCGAGCCAGTGGAGATCCGGTTCTAAAATAAAGTAATATTAAAATTTTTTCAAACAAAATTCATCACTATTTTTTTTTGCAGTTGTCCCTTTTTGTTGTTGATAAATATAAATGGATGACGAAAACATTATTGAGCTTGTTAAATAGAAAACTGTTGGGTGTTATATCCTGAATACAAAGATCTTAAGATAACGTGGTATTTGTTAATCATTCTTGAAATAATAACTAATGGAATTTATTGTTTGAAGATTTTAAGTACGCTTTGAGTCCAGCGTAATTTAAATTCGCTTTTCCTGCCGGCTGAGTTTCATTAATTGCCCCGAATCATTAATTGCCAAATGGAACTGCGATATCCTTGCAAAAATAAAGTTCAAATTGCCGGTGTGAAATTTTTTGTCAGTTCACCCTTATGTGCCTTGATGAATAAACTGTAAAAAGGTAAATTTCCTAGTTTATCCCCAATGGAGGGTACGCAGTTCACAAAGACTTTATGTGCTTGAGGAGGGTCTCTCCATTCCACAGTCGATCCGCGACTGATAATTGAGGAGTTAACTAAAGTCTCGTAATATTAATATTACTATCTTTTACTTTTTCATTTGCTTTATTAGGAAATTACATAAGGCGGGTAGAATAGTAAAATTCCCACATTACGACATTCCTATATACCTTGGTATCAAACTTGCTTATTGAAATGGCTAAAATAATGTTCATGCTAAGTTAATACCGTACTTTTTATATGTAGTTTTTATTAGCAATATTTTAAATTGTTGGTACCACTGATAACTAATTTCTTCTTCGACGATAGGTTTCGGATTCTAAAGACAATAAAATTCATTGCTTGACTGAATTGGTAAAAGAAAAGGATAATCAACTATGTAAAATAGCATGCGAACTTCAAGACTTGAAAGATAAAAATTGTGAATTTGGAGCAAAAGTAAATAACTTAGAAGACCAATTGCTAGCCCAAAGTGAGGAATTCGCCGACAAAAGTTGTACTTACGAGAAAGCAATCGAAGATTTAGAATCTCAAATTTCATTTTTAGAACAGAGTTTGACGAGCGTAAGTCTCTTATGTATTTTTAATTTTTTTTTTTTTCTGTTCTTCATTACAAATTTGAACTGAAAATATTTAAATTTTCAAAATAGACCATGCTCAAGTTAAAGTACAAGACTTTTATTACAAAATTAAAAGACAGTCATCGTAAATGTGTCGAAAATTCACCAACGTATATAAAGGTATGTACTTTTTAGGGCTTTGAATCAATTTTGCAACGGGTAATTAATATTTTTAAATGACTGTGAAAATAAACCTCGATTTTCTAGCCACGTTCATTAAATTTTAAGTTTTCATATAACCTATTACTAATATAATTCATCGTACACCTTTTCATGTTCGTGTCCTTTCATATTCATATTTATTGATATATTAACATAGATGCTTCGGGGATAAAATTTCCATAAATTCTTTTTCTAACGATATATTTTCGTCGGGACCGGCAGAGTTCAAAATTCAAAAATAGAAAAAGCCGAATAATTGTTGAGTTGTCTAATATAAATTAGTATTTCTTCATATTGATTTACATGAAATTTAACGACCGTCTGCTTTCTTTAAATTTAATTGAAGCATTGAATAAGATGATTTGATTTCAATAATTAAAATTAAAATTAATAGAGATCCAGATCTTTTCACTTGTGAATTCAAACCATTCACCAACAAACGTTTCCATGAATTAATTTTTTTTTTTATAATTCTTCTAATATAGTTTTCACCATTTGCAGAAAGATTGCAGCAGGAATAACACAATTTATGACGAAATCGTAAACCAACCAATGGATTTAGAAGAGACTTACATAGCTGATCAGCTATCTGAGCAAGATAGGGTATTGCAAGAACTGATTGCGAAAATAGAGCTGCGTGATAGAAATTTCCAACAGCTGAAATGCCTCCAAAATTCTCAATGCATCATATCGGAAAAGGAATATAATCAACTTGTGAAGCTGATAGAGGAACAAGCCAATGAGATCGATCTGCTGACGTGTCAGCTCCAAAAGATGAACGGGGAAGGTTCCGAATCTTCGGTAACTATTTTATATGTATATGCTGATTATATTATATTTTATATAATATAATATATAAATGTAATATATTATACATAAAATGACATACGGACATCTGTCACTTTGCGAAATTGGAGAAAAAGTCATTATTTTTATTATAGGTTAAACACAAACTGTTTCTATGATTTTATTTAAGAATGTTCAAGTTGAATTATGAAAAATCTGATGCGGTGCGCACATCACACAATTTTCACTTACCTCCCTCTTCTTAGCAGAAATAAATATTTTCAGACAACCTGGAAGCAGGGTTGCTCATCCATCCTAATGCCGATGGCGCAAGAACCTCCTCCCCTCCTAAGATATTTGTTGCTTTATAAAAACTATCATCTGATATTTTTTTTCTTAATGTGATCAATTAAAGCTCACACTTTATTGACGAACTTCCAATAAATCTTTAATTAATATACCTAGTCCTGTGATAAATATTGTTAAAAGGAAATACATACAGATTTCAACAGAAAAATTAATTTTTTTTTTAAATTTTATCAGAAAATAAAATGTTTATCTATAGAGAGTAAAACAAAAAAGACTCAAAATTTCCCTTTCGCCTTGACTCAGGCATTTAATCCCCGTGGCCAGTCATCACTTCTTGAGAAAAGCGCTCAACTGCTCGGACCAGAGATTGTTTGAGGCTTTCCAAGTTATGGTACGCTCTGCGACATGCCATTCTCTCCAGTTCACCAAAGCCGATAATCTAGTGGCTTGAGATCAGGGCTATCTGAGGGCCAAGGCAGAGATGAACTCTGGAATGTTCTTTTGCAGCCACTGCTGTGTTGACTGGACCTTGTGAGCTGGAGCGGAATCTTGCTGGAAAACCAATGACTTGCAGCAAATGGAGTATGATTTAGAAATTTGACAACAGGTTCCAAAATATCATCCTGATAGTTTTTAGTGGCTGTTTCAACTCATTTTTTACAAAAATGGAGCTTTGCGGTGCCATCCACGGGCGGATCTACGGGGGGGGGACTTTCGGGCTGAAGCCCCCCCCCCAAAATGGTAAAATATAACCATGTTTTATCGAAAAAATTTTAAAAAAGTATCTCTTAAAGTATTATTATGCGTGTAATTAGATTTAAAAGGGCTTTAGGAATAACTTAAACACCATTTCATACAGGTAGTTAGTTTCTTTCTTTTTTTCCAAAGTAATTATCGTTATTTTTATGAAAAAAAAAACTTTCGGGCTGAAGCCCCCCCCCCTCCAAAATAAATCCTGGATCCGCTAGTGGTGCCATCAAAGCAAACTATACACAAAACCATCACTGAGGAAGGGTGATGACCTCTTTCCACTCTTCCAATGACTTCCTGGGCTTCTTTACGGGCTGTTTACGTACACACGATCATTTTGACAATTAAATTTTTCTTCAATTGTAAAACTTTTTTCATCGCTAAACAAAATCTTTCGATGAAGACCATTGGTGTAACGGCCAATATAAGGAGCACTTTGCATCTATCCATTCTATTTTTTTTTTAGGGAAGTCGTTAGACTTTGTCCAGTCATTCTTCGAAATGAACCCATCCTAAGGTCACTTTTTATTATGGGAGACATTGATCTGACAGAGATTCCCATTTCCTGAGACGTGATTTGTTGTTTTCGAAGGGGATTTCTTCTGATTCGATCACCACTGCTCTCATTTGCCGTTCTCACAGTGCGGAGACATTTTCTAACTTTGTGTAAGGCGATCACAGCTACCCGGTTTTCTTTATCACCCCATTCAACGTTAACTGAGCTGAAGAAAAATACAAACTAATTGGGACTATTATCCTGACATGTAAAGAAAGAACTGACAGAGGTAAGGATTATCTAAATAATACCCAAGGATGTGAAAAAAATTCAACTTTTGTAACAGTATTTATGGCAGAACTAGGCATGTTTACTTGTTAGGCTGAATTTATTATGTCCATGTTCTGATTAGATTATGATTGCACTTTAATAAGCAATTCTCGATAACTTACCTTATGAAAATATTTGTGATACAATATTTTTAGGAACTTTTGCAAGAGGTCGCAGAATTACAAAATGCAGTTTGTGAATCAGGTGGCGAAGCTAAAGGCACAGAATCACTGTCGAGGAGAATAAAAAGAATCAAGTGCAAAATAAAATCTCGTGTCCAACGAGAAGAGGCGAGAAGTGAGTAACCGCTTTATATCTTAATTATCACTCTTGAAGTTTAAAGTAAATCGAATGATTGATGCTATTTGTTGTTTTTATTTTTTTATTTTTCTCGAGTTAATTACACAAGTGTCGAAATCGGTCGAGATTGAGATAGGCAAAACATTTATTTACATCATTCGGTTGATCATTACCCACCGCTTCTACAATCTAAGATCTAGTTCTTTTTCGTCGTGTATAGAAAGAGCTTTTACTTTACGAATGAGCTCAAAGAGCTAATATTTTAGTTTTTAGTGGAAAGAGCTAATATTTTAATTTCAGTAAAAATAATTAATATTTTATTTTATTTTATAATCGAAATAACTAATACTTTATTTTATTTTATAATGGACAGAGATGATTTTTTTTTTTAGAATTAAGTTTGAATAACTTAAGAATCACTTTATAAAGAAACACCCCAACTCCTCCCTTCAATCTTTAGCCCCAATATAAAGGGGATAGTTTTACACCAATATATTTTAGAACGAATTGTAAGAACTAGCGAATTCAGGATTTGATATGGGAGGTTTAGGAGGATTTAATAAGATTGTGAGTTTCAGTCCAAAATCTTTACTTTTTATATATATATATACATATGTATATATATATATGTTATATATATATATATATATACATAGTGGTATGTATATATATATATAACAATTATTACTTTGGAACAAGAAGAAAGATCCTAACTACCTATATTTAATTGTGTTAAAGTCATTCTTGAAGTCCTATTAAATGTAATTAATTACAAGGACAATAATAATTTTAAAGAAATGTTTTTCGTAAGAAACGGTTATATTTTGCCGTTTTTGGGGAGAAAGAGAGGGGGGGAGGATTTTAGCCCTAAAGCCCTTCTCGTAGATCCCCCTGTGGTTCTAAGTATTACTTTTGATTTATTAAAAACAAAACATAGAAAAAGCCTGATGCCTCTCCATTTTTTCTGCCTCGCAGGTAAACTGAAATTTTGATGCCTTATAAAATTAATTTTATTCACTTTGAGTTTTCTAAAAATCTATATAAGGAGTATGAAGTTTGTTTGAGTGTGTATATATCAATACTTAATTTAATTTATTTTATTTTTTATAGTAATACAATTCCTGATAGTCCGTGGCAAAGATCTCTTTTTATCAAATTATAAACATTCGCATTAAACTCTTGCAGCTATTTTATTTTACTTATAACTTTTCAATCTGGAGATCGGCAAACTTTGTCTATTTTATCAAATACTATAAAAACTCGTATATACCAATTTGCTTTCCACTTGGATCGTAAGATAATTTGATCAAAAAATCCAAAAAAGGTGGCATACAAAAATATTGGGCCGTTTGGTCTTTACAACCTCGTTATTTTGACATTTTACAAGTGTAGGTCACGCCAAATGGCTTATTATTTTTGAAGGACACCTTTTTTTTCGAGTTTGTGCTCAAATTATCTTACGGTTCAAGTTGTATTTAAGAGTTTTTAGTACCTAAGTAATTAGACAAAGTTTGACTATCTTCAGATTGAAAACGCCTCAATCCCAAGAATTTTCGTGAATACAATAGTTGTAGGTTACGATGAGATGAAGTTATTTAAGAAGTTTCAGGCGGATGTTAATAATTTGATAAAAAGGGGTCTTTCACTTTAGATCTGTTTTCGCGAAATCTAATTTGGTTTCAAAATTCAAGATGAAAATAAAAAAAGAGCTTTAAAACAATATTTTTTTTCCTGGAAAAGAGCTGGACTTGAACTTTAATTTAAAGCCATGATATTAACATTTTAGCCATTGCTTTATTATTTTATCAGCAGAAATGCGATATTTGTTAATAAAGTCTACATTTATTTATTATAAAAATAAAGAATTTCGTCTACTATTTTAATTGTTTTTAAATTCAGAATTTTTAATATAACAGAGCTTGGTTTGTTTTTCTTTATTTTTTGCTATTGCTATTTTAGCGTGCTCAAATATTATTGTATTAAGAATTTCATTTATTGCTTGATTTTTTATTTAATCGTCTGTTATTATATTACTAAAACCTATACCTTGATTATTAAAATTACTTAACATTCAAAATATGATTTGTCAGGTATTTCGTTTAATGGTTCCAATAAATAGCCATAACATGTATTTAGTCTAATTTAGAATAAAAATAAATTAAAAACATTTATTAATTATTTCAACGAAATTAGGAAAAGAGCTGTCCAGACAGCTGGGGATTTACCGATGTCAGTTTGTGACTCTGCAGAAAGAAATTGAAGAGCTGAGGCATACCAACCCTACCACTGCCAAAGATGATATCAAAATAAGAGTAGAAAAAGAGAAGGCCTTGAGCCAAGTAATGTAAGTTGATTTATAATTATTTCGTGGTTAAAAAGAATTATAGGTTTTATTTATAATTCGTCCTTAAAGGCCATTTCAAAAAGTTAAAAAAAAAAAACCCTAATTTTTTTATATAATTTTCGTTGAAAAATGCCGGAATTAGGAGAGAAGTAAAGGGGAATTCGATCCGGTTCAGAATTGTTTTTGTTTACGTAAAAATACGTGTTTCTGTTTTTTTTTTATTTTGTTATTTTTACTTTCATTCATTCAATAAAATGTGTTAGAGTTATGATGGCATTTATCTAGAAATATATTACCTGAAATATTGTTACAAAATGTTGAATTTTATATTGGAGGAGACAGCGAAAATTGAATGAAGGGGCGGTAAAGTTTAAATTTCTCCTCTTGGTAAAAATCCTAATTCTATACAGGGTGTCCCGTAAGTAGAGGGAAATATTTAAATGGTTGACATTAGACATCAAGATCTACAAAAAAGTTCATATAAACAATTGCCCAATTTCTAGCAAAAAAAGTAGGAAATTTAGGATTTGTGTTTTTTTAAGCGAGTCACGTTTTTTGTTGAATAGGAAACGATAAATAAAAAAATATTTTATTTAAATAATGAAACATAGTAAACTCCATAGTAAACTAGACAAAATTTACTTCAAACGAAAGTATAATTTGTCATTGTTAAAACTATTTAAAGAGGCCTATTGAGCGTATAAACTCAGCTAAGTTTCATAAAAAAAAAAAATCAAAAATGGTTTTTTTATCACCCTTCAAATGTACTACAGTTACTCCACTTTCAGAAAAACTTTTTCGTTCAATAAGCATTAAATCCATATTAATTAAATTGAGGTTTATTGGGAAATATTTTGAGATTCACCTCTAGTTGTGAATTGAAGTAATGATTGTGTAAAGAAATGATTTTCTATCCAGCCAACTTAAAGTATGCGTGTTTTCTCAAAAAAATGACTAAAATAAACTGTTACAAAGCTTTTTTTTCTTTTTCTTGTTTTTCCGTGATATGGGATGTATTATAATAAATGTAATTGCCTAAAAATACATTTTATTTATAAATATAAAATATTTAAAAATAATGATTTTTTAAAAACATTTTTCACGTAAATAGGTTATAAAACTTTCTTTTCCTCTCCAGATCTCCGCCATAGGAATTGATATGTTTTCATCAGTGGCAAAAACGTAATGTTTCTTACTATAATTTACGTTTAAAATAAAGAAACCTACTGATTGCTTCAATTATTTTCGTGACGTAAATATTAGGGCTAGAAACATTATGTTTGTCACTTATAAATACGCATCAAATCCTGTGACAGAAATCTGGGAGAAAACATAACCACCTTACATGAAAAATCAATATTTTTAAGTTTTTAATTTTTATAAATAAAATGTGTTTTAGATAATTATGTTTACTACAATACATTTCACAAATTATTACAATATATAACACTTTGTATTCATTTTTGCTGAAAACACAGGTACTTTTTGGTGACTATAGAAAATCACATCATTTTTCAAACATTCCATCCAATCCCGTCCCACCAGATCTCGTACTGCCGACCTCTATCCTCCTCCTCACCGAACTGCTGCGTTTGACAAATCCTTTGCAATACAGGCCGCCTCCCTCTGGAATTCCATCCCAGCTGATAT
Source organism: Nezara viridula (assembly GCA_928085145.1). Classification (NCBI taxonomy): domain Eukaryota; kingdom Metazoa; phylum Arthropoda; class Insecta; order Hemiptera; family Pentatomidae; genus Nezara; species Nezara viridula. The sequence continues at coordinate 45,265,078 of OV725081.1, forward strand.
TCGACACGCTCAATCAGTTTCCTCGTTTAAACCTCTCCTCTTTAAGCACCTACTCCTTTCTCAATCCGAATGATTGTGAAATATATCTAAGAGAAATATCTGAGCACCACCAAAGACTACCTCAATTTATTAAGGTTATTTTCATTCATTCATTCATGTATGGCACAACATCCCGTCACCGAGACTGGGCCTCCTCCAAGAGCCTCCGCCAGTTGGCTCTATCTTCTGCTGCAGCTCTCCAGTTCCGCACACCAAGCAGGGTTCTCGCATCATAGGCCACGTTGTCCAACCATCTCGTCCTCGGCCTTCCTACCCGTCTTACGAGGTGCAGCTCCTCCATCATTAAGGTTATTTTAGTTTCTCATATATATGTACAATTTACTTGTTCTTTTCTTTCTCTTTTCTGTATTTTTATCGTAAGTCAACTTTCATTGTAAATGTACAATTTAATTGTAACCACACAGACATATAATCTGTATTCATATTTTGTTCTTAAGGGACAACAGTCCCAGAATAATAAAAATTTTTTTTCATTTCATTTCATCATTTCTTTACATAAGTTGAGGTGAAGCCACTAGCGGATCCAGGATTTAATTTTGGGGGGGCCTCAGCCCGATAGGTTTTTTTTTATCATATATATATATATATATATATATATATATATATATATATATATAACGATAATTACTTTGATAAAAAATAAAATAAACTAACTACTTGTGGGTAAATGGTTGACTGTCGTGAATAATGAAGAGAAGAATAGTTGGGGTGATCAGTCAAATAACAAGGCAAAAATAAATATTATCATTTATTTTTGCCTTCTTATTTGAATGATCACCCCAACTATCCTTCTCTTCATAAACTAACTAACTATATGAAATATTGTTTAAATGATAGTTGAAGTCCTATTAATTACACGAATAATAATACTTTAAGAGATAATGTTTTAATATTTTTCCCCATAAGACAGGGTTATATTTTATCATTTTGGGGAGAAGGTCCAGCCCGAAAGCTCCTCCCCCCCCCCTAGACCCGCCTGTGAGTGAAGTTCAAAATTGTTTCTAATAAACCTCAACTTAACTAATGTGGACTTATAGCTTATTATACGAGGAAGTTTTCCTAAAAATGGAGTAACTGTAATACGGTTGCAGAGCGAAGATAAATGATAACTAATAATTTATGACTTTTTTTAATCTGAGTTTGTCAGCTTATTAGTCCTCTTTACATGGTTTTAACAATGACAAATTCTACTTTATTTTGAAGAAATTTCTTTCTAATTTACTATGGAGCAATGTTTAATAGCTTAAATCAATTTTTTTTTAGTTATAGCTTCCTATTCAACAAAAAGCGTGACGCTTATAAAACACAAATGTTAAATTTTCTACTTTTCTGCTAGAAATTGGTTTATTGTTTATATAAACGTTTTTGTAGATCGTGAGGTCTGCTATCATTCCTATAAAAATGTCCCTCTACTTACGGGACTCTCTGTATATGTTTATATTGTGCATGTTTATTTAGTAAAGATTTGACTCTTTTTATTAAAATATAGTTAATCAGTTATAATTATGTATGAAATATAATTTCAGATGCCACGTCAATAAACAAAGAAGAGAACTCCATACGAAGATTAATGCACTGGAAAAGGCTTTGGTGAACATTGAAAAAGTGAACGAATTTCTTGTGCAGATGTAATAAGATTTCGAAGCACTTCCTCATCAATAAAAGATGAAACTGATTTTATTCTTAATTATTGAAATTAGCAGCTTATTAAGTCATATTAAGACTTGGGAAAAAATTGAAAGATAAAATCGCAGTAATTTAAAACTATTTCTCTAAAACATTGTATTTTACAAACATTTCCAAATTAATGTATTAGTTGACTATTCAATTTAGATGATTAAGGAAAATATCTTCGGATATTAAGAAATTTCGCGAAAACTACTAATAGATTTTCGGAAATATTTGAACAAGAGAAGACGCCATTTATCAACCGTATCAAATCCACCGTTGAAGTCACTGAAGAAGACCCAATTCGAAACTTCGTTTTTATTGAATAATTATAGGTTCGAAATAATATTTAGTCCACGACTGTGATAATTTTTATGTCTATCATTGAAAATAACTCTTATTAATCAATTGGTCACCTTGAAAGTTCAAACCCTTATCTTTCAGATAAGGCAATTGAGTTGAAGGTGAAGGTTAGTCACATAGTAGAAGTTCCGTTGTTGTTTACTGGACTCAATCAAATTCTTATCATAAAACTTATTATTTCGAAATTTATCATGGGTGGTACACCATCAAGGGTTTTACCAACTAAAAGGCTGGATGGTAAAACGGCCATCATTACAGGTTCCAATACTGGAATTGGAAAAATAACAGCAAAGGAATTATACAAATTAGGTACGCTTCTTCTTCTCCTTTTTTTTTAAAAAATAAAAACTCTAGTTATAGAATAACCATAATCATTAGTTGTTTATTAGTCATTTGGAATATTCACTCAGACCTAGTAAAATATGAGTATAAATTGATGTAAATAATCAACATCTTCACTTACAGGTGTTGAAAAAATAATATATTTTAGATTTAAATTAATAATAAATTTAGAACTTATTTGGGTCCGTAAAATGGCAGAGATCTTAATAGCTTTCATTTGGGCTGCGTCCCACTGTGGTATCCAGGGAAACAAACAGGCAGACGTTGCATCCCAAATGCCTCGTTCAGATGTTAATAATGCGGTAAAATCTATTGAACTCAAGGGAAAGAGACTTGGAGAAGGAACCTCTCCCAACTTGCTCAGGTTAAACCAAATAGTGCTAAATGGTGTACGAGTAAAAGGAGATCAAGAAGAGAGAAAATAATTCTGTGCCTTCTCAGAACTCAGAATTGGTCTCTACGAATTTTCGCACATATATCTACTCCACAGTCAACAACCACCTACCTGGTTCATGTGTGGTTCCCCTAGAACTGTGAATCACATATTCGTGGACTGTACACATTATGCGGTTATAGGGAAGAATCTCAACCTGTATGAGATCCCGGTGGTGTTGCAGAATGCGGAGAAAGGAGTGGAGATCCTGATGGATTTCTTGAGAATGATTGGATTTTAGAATGGAATATAAGAGGTGTAAGTGAGGAGAGGATTGCCAATGATCCTAGCGAGTAGAGGCAAATAAATAAGTTGTTTGGTTTTAATTTTATTTACATGGTAAGGTAGAAATTTTTATGTAATTCATTAATTATCACTTAACAAGTTTGCTTATTTATTTCAATTTATATACTAATTGACAGCAATAATTACAATGCAACATACGTATTTTGTATTTTAGGTGCAAAAGTAATTATGGCATGTCGAGATGTATCACGAGCTAATGAAGCAATGGGAAGCATCAAAGATGAAGTAAAGGATGTGAAAGATGTTGGAGAGCTTATGGTTAAAGAACTCAATTTATCATCTTTTGCATCCATCAGAAAATGTGCTGAAGATATTAATAACAATGAAAATGCTATCCATCTCTTAGTTAACAATGCTGGTAAGGATTTTTATTACTCTTTATTAAAAAATATTCTTATCTATATTGAAATAAAAATAGCAGTGGCCTCCTTTTTTAATACCTGGAAAATGATGCAATCTGATGCTCATAATGGTCATCATGTATTCATGAACTTCCTTGGGATTTCATCAAGGTTTATCAAGATGGGCAAGGTATATACATATATAAAGGTACATATAATGTAAAAGAGGTGTAAATGACATGTAGAAAGTTAAGTAATTATGAATATAATAAATTTAACAAAAGAGAGTTGAACTGTAAACAGTAATGAATGATGTAATAGTGAATTATTACTTTTAATTTCTATACACCTCAACATCTTTTTTTTTCTTTTCCTTATCACTGTATTATTATGATTTATATAAATTATTTAATTATTCCTTGTTTATTTTGATCACATATTTTTGTATATTTTACTTACCTTTTCAATTAGTCATAATTTTTTCTCCTTATCATTCTTTGGCATTATTGTCGATGCTACTTTGTATTAACTCTCTTTTATTCAGTAGAGGATTCATAGGGGGTTAAAAAGGGAAACTTTTCCTTCCCAACTACAGAGAATAAAAATATGGCTGTTTAAAATATATCTTCTAGTACCATTAAATTAGCAGAGACATTAATGGGTGAAAGTGTTTACGCATCATAACTTTAGTAACCTGGAGTCTAGCAGCACCATTTCGAATCAGAGAGGATGGAAGGATTGAAATTTATTTCATGGCAGAGCCATGGAATGAATCTTTAACATCCAATTCTAATCACTCTGGTTAGAAAAATAGATTTTACCTGGATACCTAAGCAAGCATGCTTTTTTTTTCATTTTGTCCATAAATTTGAATAAAATTAAAGTAATATTGATTAATAAAAAAATGTTTATAGGTGTCATGATGTGCCCTAAAAGTAAAACTGAGGATGGATTTGAAACTCACTTTGGTGTGAATCACTTGGGACACTTTCTTTTCACATGTTTATTACTGCCAAAACTTATCAAATCTGCACCTTCTAAAATAATTAATGTATCATCTACAGCTCATGAAAGTAAGTCTTATTTTAAGTTTACAATATGAAAAGGTATGAAATTATGTATGTTACTATTTCAATAGTAGTTAGTTACTGACTTTTGTCTTATCTTCTTAACGATAAATATTATTTTTAGGAGGAAGAATGGATTGGGAAGATTTAAACTTTGAAAAGAAGCCTTATAATGCATTAGGAGCATATAACCAAAGCAAACTCGCAAATGTTTTATTTACTAGAGAACTTGCTAATAAACTTGAAGGTAATATAAATAGGTATTCGTTTAGGATACTATTTACATTATATTCTATGTCTTTTCATATTTTATTTTGCGGAGTTTAAAGTCAAAAGTGATGTAGTCTCGTATGTATGCCAAGTTATATCTTTACTATGCTAGTGGTATCAAAAACCAGCACACCTTTAATTTTGTTGTTATTTCTTTCCCATCAGAAAAAAAATTTAAATTTAAAAAAACTTTTTTTACCTTAACATATTCTATTTCTAGGATACCACAAATAAATTGGAAAAAAACTCAAAATTCATTTTAAAAAATATATATAATGTAAAATGAAGCAAATGGATTATTTTAAACAAAAATAAAATGCATCTAATTCTTTTTAAATTATGGAATCAGATTCTCTAGTACCTAGTGTTGCCCCTCCTTGCTTGAATAATGGCCTGTACTCTCATAAGCATATTGTGAATAAGTTTGAATACCCAATCTTGAATCTGATCCCATTCACATACTTGAAGGTCACTGGAAGGTTCTGTTGTCAACAAATGGATATCCCAAGTTGTTCCGAAAGATGCTTAATAGAATTGAAGTCAGGGCTGCTTGCTGGCCATTCCAAGGTGCAGACACTAACCTTGTCTAGGTAGTCCCGTACCTCATTTGTGATGTGAAGGCGAGCATTATCTTGCATAAAAATAAAATGAATGGTTAAAAGGTACAACATATTTCTCAGGGATGTCGGTGATTGACAGGTGTGCATGTAGCATCGACATTCGGAACACATGGAGATCCATCCGTGACTCTAAACATATTCCACTCCAAACCATCACCAACCTTCCTCCGAACTGCACTCTTCTCAAAATATTGCACTGAGCATATTATCTGCACCATAGAGGCTATACCTAGTCTCGTCAGAAAACAGAACAGAGGCCAAATCTTTTGTTCAGGCAGCATGTTCACGACAAAAGTGAAGTCTAGCTTCTCGATGTGCTGTAGTGGTAGAATTTAGCAGGTTGAATTCAGTAAGTCTTCCCTTATTGTGTGTGCACTAACATCCGTACCTCGAGCGATATGCAATCGAAGAGAAATCTCCATTGAAGTCTACTAGTGGTTTCTGAGGGTCTGCGTAGCAATGAAGCGGTTATCAGCTGGATCTATTTCTCTTGGGTAGCCTGATCACAGCCTCCTAGCATATCTTCCTCTCTCTTGGTACCTCTAGAATACCCACCGAACTGTTGTCTCAGGTAGCCGTGGACTCATGTCATGTTTTGCTGAATTTGGCCGTTCTCAATTAGCATAGTAATCTGAGTGACTGCCACATGACCTAAAACCATTTTGCGCTCTTAAAAATATTTGATACAAAGGAAATATTGTTTTCAAGAAAAAATAAAATAAAGCAAAATAAATGTGATTGAACTGGCAACTAGAGACAAACTGATATGAAGTCTACATTTTATTTTGATACTTTTATTGTTAATCCTAGAGAGAATTATGAAATTTTCTCAAAAGGATTAAAGCATGATAAACTCCTTTGACCTGTCCCATATATTTTATTACTTCAGGCTCAAAGATATCTCTCCAATCTGTGGTTTTAATGTAAAATTTAAGGAGCGCCATTTTTTTTTTTACCATCAGTGTAGTTTGAAAACCAGTTATGTGATAATGTCAGGCATCAAGACTTTTAGGGATCCTCTTAAGGACAATATCTTCAAATTAATTTAACATTCAGAATGGGGAATATGACTAGGTAGTTAGAAACATGAAAAATGAAGTATTGAGGCAGAAAGGGAAAGAGAAAAGTGAAAGGAAGAAAAAGAAAATAGATGAATCATTAATAAAAAACCTGATTCTGCATATTTCAGCCTAATATTTGCATTCTTCTAATTAACAATATTACTTATTAACCTTTGATTCAACAATTTGTTTTTCTAGTTTTCTCTCTTCACCATCTTTCCATGTTTGTGTCACCTCTTTGTAAATGTCATTTTTAATGATAATTTAGCAGTGTAAGTTTTGTACACTATGTCTTGGTTTTGATTTACCATTTCCTTTACCTTTCCCTCAACATTATTTTAATTTATTTAATAACTGCTAGAGAATAGAAGCTCAGGAATTATTTTGATCACTGATAAATGATGCAAAACATAATATTTATTAATTTATGTTTTATGTTTTAGTAAAAATTATATCAAACAGAAAATTAATTAAAAATAGCTATATATAATTAATGGTATACGGTAGCAATAAGATTTTTCAGTATAATTCTATAGTATAAAATGCATACTTTTTAAGGTTATACCAATAGAATTAAAGTTTCACATTTTCACACTTAATCTCTCTCTTACCATCGTCCGTCCAATTTTACATACAAGATAATAATCTTCTTAACTTATCAAAAAGTATGTTCAGGGAACTTGTTTCAATGTTCAGGGAACTTATTTTCAACAGTATGAAGTTGTCATGACAACACGTGTGCAACTAAGGCACGACTTTTTCGCTTTGTTATTTTTTATAAGATTAATAGTTATTAATGATATCAATGACGGCTGTTTATACTTCTGATATTCCTTTATATTTTTCACTTTTTAAATTAAAACATTTGGCTGTTGGGTTGATTTCAGAATGACATTGTGTTTGCTTCATGTAATGAAATCGCATGTTTTATGAAAAAATAAGTTTATACTTAATGTTTACTTTAGGAACTGGGGTAACAACTTTTTCTCTCCACCCTGGAATTGTCAAAACAGAACTCGGTCGATATATGGATGATACATATTTCCGTGGTGCTAGACTGGTAGCTAGAGCACTTTTCTCACCATTTATGATATCCCCTGAAGAAGGAGCTAAAACAACATTGTATTGTCTTCTGGCTGATAATGAAAATGAATCCGGGTCATATTACAGGTGAATTGAATTAATAGCTTATTTTTTTAAACAATTATACTAAAATTAGAAACAACCCAGGATCATGGGGTAAATAAAAATTAAGAAGGTTATTCGGTTAATTAATTTTGTTATGTTCTTAGGGAGATAGAATCCTTGGGAAAGAATCTTTTTCACTCATTGATAGAGCTTTTTTTTTCTTACTAATCCTTGATGCTTTGTTTTTCAGCAATTGCAAACTCAAGGAACCTTCACCTTTGGCTAAAAATGATGAAGATGCCAAAAAGTTGTGGTCCGAAAGTATGAAACTTACCAATATAGATTTTGACCCTTTTAAACTTGAATAATGGAGCCCCACGGTACATATTTTTTTTTTTTTAATATCAAGAATATAACAAATTTGAAATATTAATTCCAAGTAATAATCATCCAATGTTTCTTTCAAAACATGTTTGTTTAAGGGTTTCTTTCCTCTCATGATGGCTGTGACGAAGTAATTATAATATCCATCTTGAAACTAATCCTGAGCCAATATTGATTTATGTAACCATTTTATTCCTTCTTATTTATTTGTTTTTTCTATTATAAGTTTTATAATATTTTATATATATTTTATATTTATATATATTCTATTGCATTTTTAATTCTTATTTATTTATTGTTCCACAAATATTTTATTGCACAATTATAAAAATATATTTTATTATTCTTACTTGCTTTTTTGTTTCATTTTATCATTGATACAAAAGTAGCCCATAAGACCCTTGTTCATCAGTTTAATGGTGAAATTTATAAAGTCATGAATGACTGTTTAGAGAACTTGACATATTAAAAAAATGACTAGTGTGTATTTGAAAATAGTTCAATTTACAACAGGATAATCAGTATAATATAAAAACATATATCTTATATTTTTGAGGTTTATACATTTTCTACACAAAATAATTTTATCACATAAAAGTTTTCATGACATTTCTAGATTAAACTATTTATTAATGCAGTTTCTTTAGTCTTATAAACAAATATTCCTTTACAATCATTAAAGTAAAGATATTCAACGCTTAGTTAACTTAATGCGAACGCCTTCAACATTCGGTCGTAGTACAATATGTGAGATAGGCTTCATAACAAAACCAGGTTCTATACTTATTCTAAACTGGCGTAGCAGATGGCTCACTGTAGCTAATTGCTCCATCATTGCAAATTTTTGGCCTGAAACATTAATCAATAAATTTTTAATTATAAATTAACACAAAAACATTTTATCCTAATATCAACATATCAGATATAAAATTGTTTCTTAGAAAGTACCTATACAATTTCGAGATCCTGCACTGAAAGGAATGTAAGCATAAGGATGCCTTTTGGCAATATTTTCAGGAAGAAATCGATCAGGATCAAACTTTTCTGGATCTGGAAAGTTTTCAGGATTTCGATGATGATCGTAAATAAACACAGCGACATCAGAGTCCTTCGGTACAATATGTCCATCTGTAAAGTTAAAAGTCAATAAACATTTATGATGTATTTCTAATAAGCTAATAGTAGTTGAATGGGGGAAAAAAAAAACCTGTGATTGGCATATCCTTTTTTAATCGTCTTCCAATGTAAGGAACTGAAGGATATAGTCTCATGGTCTCTTTGATAACTCGTTCAAGATATTTAAAGTTCATTAGGGATTGATAAGTTGGCTTTGAATCACCTAGCACTTCCATGACCTCCGCATACACCTTTTCCTGTTTTAGGAGTAGTCATTTTTTATTTGTGAACATTTTTATGTAAACAATTTTTCTTAGTTAAAAAAAAACCTTTAAAAATTATGTTTTATTTGTTTAGATAATGAATATAAAAATTTCATAAATTTTTTACTTATTCGAGCTTATTTGTTAATTATGAATCTTGTAAGATAGCTTTCCATTGATCTGATCCTATTAACTATTTATTTTATATATAATAATTTATTGAAGTAATAAAACAAATCTGAGAGTTTCATAGAGCTCATTCCTTAGCAGATACGTGTAGCAGATTATCATCTAACAATTCTAATGCTTAAATACTGTTTTGTTTTTTTGTCAGATAGGCAAAAAATATTCACATTAGTAAAAGTGATTTAAAAAAAAAAACTATTCATCTCGGACAGATAAATGTCAACCACACTGGTTAAAAGCTATCATTAACTAGACAAATGAGTATAAAACCAACTAAGCATACCTGAACATCTTGATGAACTGCTAAATTATAAATGACAAAGCTCAATGCAGATGATACAGTGTCATGTCCCTGAAAAAGATAACTTCGTTAAAATCAAAAGCATAAATAATTTAGAAGAAAAAATAAGTATTACTCAGGCATAATATTTTAATAAATTAATTTTTAAAATTTTCACCTCTTATCAATTCATCATTTACATAGACCTACCTTCAAGACCGTACTATACTTTGTTCATCAATAGCAAACAAATACTCAACAACTATTCCAAACTAATTAACCCATTAAAAAAATAATCAAATGTAACCCACTCTTTAAAATTAATAAACTGGAAAATAAATATCAGAATCTTCAGAATGATTTTGTCTAATAGTAAATACTTACAGCAAACATGAATGTATTAACTTCATCATATATCTCTTTGTCAGTTATTTTAGCATTACTGAATTGTAATTGAAGTAACATGTCCAATAAAGCAAGTTTTTCCTTTGCTCCTGAAAGTAATAGACTTATATTGTTAAATAATCACACTTTTTAAAAATTATAAGCAGGGTTTAACAATCTTTAATTGAAATCATTAGATCATCAGCCTTGCTCAAAACCATAAGTGAAGAATTGATTCCTTTTGTACAATGTCATTTATTTCATTTTCTAATGATGACTTAATGACAAAATAAGGATTATTTTCAAACTGTACGGCATCAATATGGGTGATGAATATTCAGGATGCAGTGATTATAAAGTTTTTATTGGTACCGTCGTTTCAACCCAGACATGTAGGTCATCATCAGGGCGTGTTTCGAACACTGAAGTTATTCACTTACTCTGCACGTTGGCACCTATAAAAACTTTATAATCATTGCGTTCTGAATATTTATTACCCATGATATTAGATCAGTCGACTAACTTCCTTCAATACTGCAGTAATATTTTACTATAATATAAAAAGTTTTAAAAAATAGTTGAATAATGTATCTGCTTTCTTTTCAACATTTTCAGTCATTATAATTGCTAAAGCATTAATGAGTAAATTTAAACTTCTATTGTTTTAATTCCCTTAAAAGTGTGTGATAGTATGATAGTAGATTCTGTTATATCTTTATTTATATTAAAAATAATACCTGTTTTTACTTATAATCATGGAATCATTTAATTTCACTGTAATATATATATATACATATACACTAGCGGATCCAGAATTTAATTTTGAAGGAGGCTTCAGCCCGAAAGCTTTTTTTTTTCATAAAAATGACGATAATTCCTTTGGAAAAAAAGAAAGCAACTAATTATCTATATGAAATCGTGTTTAAGTGATTCCTTAAGTCCTTTTAATGTAATTATACAAACAATAATAATTTAAGAGATAATTTTTTAATATATTTTTCCATAAAACATGGTTATATTTTACTATTTTGGGAGGGCTTCAGCCTGAAAGCACCCCCATAGATCCACCCCTGTGTATTTTTAATATTTCAACCTTTATATATTATAACTTAAGATATGAATTATAGTTGGATAACAGGTCATGAAATGAATTTCATCATCTATTATCTGACTATAATTCACATCTTAAGTTTTATATATATATATATATATATATATATATATATATATATTAAGATTAAATATATTAAGTTTTTGCACACAGAAAAATTTGGTCATTGTTGGAAGGAAAGACAGACTTGATTTCTATACTTTTTACTGGTAAAAAATGTTCAATTAGGATAATTAAAATACTAATAACTTTACTTAAAATACTATAACTATACTATTGACTTTTATTAACCCAATGATGCATCAGTTAACATATACTTAACACAAATGAGATTAGAATAAATTTAATTATATAGACACTTCTCACTAATTTATATTTTGAAATTATCCTGTAAGTCAAATTCAATTTTTTCATTACAAATTTAAGCCTTTCTATTTCAAATTAAATTTTTTCCTAGTCTAATTTAATTATTTCAAATTCAACTTTAAATTTATTTTAACTTTTCAAAAATTGTCACTGTATGGGATAATTAATTAAAAAAAAAAATGTGAAAAGTTAAAATAAATCAAAAGTTGAGTTTAAACTGAAAAAGAATGAATTTGTCCCGAAAATAATTAAATTAATTTTGAAAAAAAATCGAATTTTATTTAGAAAAAGTTAAATATAACTTGGAAATGCAGTATAAGAATATTAAAAAAGTCATAAAAAAAGAGAGAAAGAACATTATAAAATTTATGATAAATTGTAGGAAACACTTAACAGGAAAAAAAATGCCATGTATAATTCTTCATAAAAACAAACTTTACCGTATGAAAAACTGATTATATGCAACAACTGTTTGTTTATGAAATAATGAGTAAAGATCAATAGACCATGAAACAAAATAAACTGGATTATCTCATGTTTTATTTGATTTTTAAAATAACATAGTAAAATAAAATTTAAAAATTGTTTACCTATGTCATTCTCAACATTTTCATCTTTTTTGATATTTTTAGCTTCAGTTCTTTTGTTTTCTAATATCTGAAAAATAAATTTTAATTTTCATAATTTATCATTTAAAATATATGAAATGTGTTAAAGTAGACATTTTCTATATGTAATCACTAGTTAATATATTATAGAACTATACCTTCGCTATATATTTGTTCACATAGTTTATACTTTTTGATTCCTGATTTTTATATGGTGAGAGATTAAATATTGGTTGGAAAAAATACATTATCCTCACAGATCGAATAATTATAACTTCAGTTAGGCTAAAGAAAAAAAAGTTTAGTTATGTTAAGACATTCCTCAATTTGAGAGCAATAAAAAATGTGTATTAGTGGATATGAATATATTTTAAAAATTAAATTATGCTATACCTTTTAATGCAGTCTATAAATTCCGAATTAGTTCGCTGAGCATCAACATTTGTAGACATTGCAGTTTCTAAATAATAAATTTTGATAATAACATTTCTTAATAACAATAATGCAAATACACCAATATTAATTATCAAACTTATATATTGAGTCAGTTAAAATGAAAGTTTTGATATAATGGCTGTAAATAAACAGAAAAGTTAACGGGGCTATTAATTAATTTATTTTTGTTTATTGATTTAAAAATACGTTTTGGTAAGAATTGACGTTTATTAGTTGTTTTTTTTTATTCCTAACCAATAAATAACAATTCTTACCAAAACGTATTTTTAAATCAATAAACAAAAATAAATTAATTAATACATAAATGAATAAAATTCAGGTATAAATAAATCATTTAAAAATACAGAGGATATAAAAAAAAATTCGGTCTGTTCTTATAAAAAAATTACTATCAATGCTCATAAATAAAAAAATTAAATTATTCTTCTAATCAGAGGAATAGTTCAATGAAACTTTTTTTGTTGATCCTAGGTCAAAAAATATTTTACCCACTAATGAGAGTTCTTGCCAATGCAGCCTAGGGGCCGAGAACAATTTTTTTATTTTATTTTATAATTTTAACATTTTTTAGGTTGTTGTTTTCTGCCTCAGCTCTTCATGGATTTCCAAATTATGATAGACTAACCAATGAACATTTTTTTTGTATATTGCCGATTACATCAAGCTGAATCAAATGCATAAGTAATTACAAAAGTCAGAAGCCTCTTCAAGTAAATTAATTTCTCTCACCTCAATTTTAAATTTTTAGAATTGAAATAAAATATAATAAATAAGAGTAGGATTGAATTATACCAACTTTACCTGTAATAACATCCAAAGAGTAATTTGCAATTAATGGCTCTATATCAAAATAACCATTTCCGACCTTTTTTTCTAATACTTCAGAAAAAATGTCCAATTTAGAATTCATTATTTCAAGAAATCCTTCTAGTATTTTGAAATGAAATGAAGGTGTTATCATTTTCCTATGTCTTTGCCAGATAGTTCCTGCAAGTTTTGAAGAAAATTAATAAATTATAGAAATTAGGAAAATCGGTGGTGATAACTATTCTTTTAAATGTACTATTCATCAAAAGCATAATAGAAAAATTCTTAATTCTAAAATTTCTAATTCTTATATTTAAAAAATATTATATTATATAAAATTGAATAATCTTATTTAAGGAAAAAAGCATTTATTAATATAAATCAATAATTACCATCAGAGTTTATAAGCCCTTGGCCAAGCCATGGTTCCAAGTAGATATAATTTATTGATTTTCTCAGTTGCTGATTGTCTGATAATAATTTCTGAAACAAACATTTTTTTCTTTTATCATAGCGGCTAAACAAATGTTCAAACACCACATAGAATAGTTCATCTAAATCTTGGATAGTTGCAAATCTTAGTTAAAAGGGAAATGCATTGAAAGAGGCATCGGTATTGGGGTATGGTAATGATAAAATTCAAGTTTAATCAGCTCCATTAAAACTATTTTTTTTCAACACAGAAGAGTGGAATCGACCAAATTATTATTATTTTTTTTCTTACTTTTATATTTGAATCCATGTTAGTAAATCACACTAATCAGCGAGCAGATGGGGATAAAGTAATTAATTAAAATTAACAAAAATTAAATTAAAATAGAGATTCAAATGTGTGTGGGAATGTCAAATACAGAAGGAATCATTGTATTTTACCAAAAGTAAGGTAAATAAATTTCAGGCCTAATCTCTTTAAATTTGTTTATTTTTTAATGCATCTACATTAGTTGATTTGTTTAAAAAAATCACTCAAGTTAGAGCCAAAATTCTGAAATTTTAAAAGATCAGCAGGTGTATTTGAAAAATATCTTTATCAATAAAGGAAAATAAGATTTTTTTTTTTACATATTTATGTATACATTAATAATGGCCTGACATTTCAAGTGGAAAAATTCATAACGTTTCTGAATGAAATGGGGAAATCTTTATAATAACAAATTGGTACACTCTTTGATCTCTAACTTTCACAACCCTAATAACTTTTTAACCTTCTAGTGCACAGAATGCGCCAGCCTCGGTTTTCAGACTGTCAAATCTCTCAAAGTGTCCTGATGTGGTAATCACTGGTATTCGTTTATCAAATCCTTATTGTCCTTCAACTACCTTCTTACCTACCCCAGACCTTTACAATCCCCAGTACTTTTTCAAGTTATTTGAAAAACTGTTGTGGCAGACTCTGTGCGCTGAACGCCCACTTGTGATATACTTCTAGTTTTTCTTGGATATTTTTGGTGTTATTGAATTGAAATTTTTAAAATATTATGTGAAGATGTCATATGAGTGGAATAAAGAAGAACATAAACACTACAAAAACATGTTTCAAGTGTAAAAACACACTTGCAAAGCTCATCTTGTAGTTGAGCCTAAATGTATTTGGGCAAGACAAATATAATTAAGATTAATTTGAATAAATGATTAATTTATTGGTTTTGATATTTCATGTTTTACATTTTTCTAATTGCTTTCTATAGTAAACTTGTGTTGATTTGTAATCAAACTTATGTATTATGTAATAAAGTATTCATAACTTATCTTTGTTTTTTTTATTGTCACATGTAACCTATTAAATTAATGTACATGCAATATTTTTATATTTATTTGTTTTCTTCTATTCAATATGTCTTGTCTTATATTGGATATAAAAAAATAAACATGTTTGTTTTCCTATCTAAAAATGGTTTTCAAAACAATGGATAAAAAAATATTTTTAATATAAATAAATACCATTAGAAATTGTATAAATACATGTTGATATACAAAATAGTGAATTTATAATTTAAATAACAGAAAAAAAAATATTAATCACTACCAAACTAGCATAGCGCATTTCATGCGCCACGGCCCATGCTACTGGTGTATAACTTTTATATGGTTTTTATATTTATCTTTAGATAAAAATTTGCATGCACATGGAAAAGAAATGAGCTGATTTCATAGTAGCAAATCTGAATGTATGTAATAGAAAACGAAGGGTCTGCATATGAGTCGTTTATTTCCAAAGTAAACCCTTATCATTATTGAGGATTTTTCAGGAAACATGAAAAACTACATATTTTATTCCAATTTTAATATCAAAACCAATGTTTTTTTTAAAAGAAATTAAGAAATTCTTTGTTTGTAGTACATGTTTCTGATTTTTTTTTAATTTATTATTTTAATAGTAATTTAAAACATTAAAAATTATTATTTATCAGGGCCTCAAATAATATCCATAATTACATCAAGAAGTTTACAATCAATTCTTTCTTCTTTAGAGAAGAATGGCACCTTTATGTTTACCACTGATTGTTGGCCGCTAAAAAGTATTTTATAACAGAGGACAATAACTAATTGAGATGTGTGAAATGAATTGTTTAAAATTAATGAATAATTTCCCAGAACTGTAACTAGGCAGGATGTCCTTATATTGTTTCAACTGAAAAATTTAACTTTTTTTTTTTTTTTAAATATTCATTACAGTTAATCACAAACATAGATATAAGAGCCACAGTTAATTAAGGTTTAACTACATATCCTAACAATACTTATATTTATTTTGAAATGTAGTAAACAGCAAAATTTGTTATTTTTAAAACAATAGTAGAAAACAATAGTTACCTCAATATCAGGTAGTGTTCTTAAATATACAAAGCAGAATGGTCCTGTCCAAATAGCCATAACATTCTTATTTGTTTTATTTTTGTCAAATAATTGCAACATAAAGCTCAAAATGTCTGAAAAAAAAATAGATAAAATACAATAGAGTTGAAATATTTTAAGAAAGATACCTTTAGAATTTACACATTAATACACTGAAAGGCCAAACAAACTTCATGGATTCATCACCAATCCCTATTTACACATCTCTGTCTGCTGCCCAAATACTTAACTGAATTTTCCCACTTACATTTTGGTTTATCTCTCAAATGCTCATCAGGCAGTCCAGTAATAATTAACTTTTGTGGGATTCATTCGTTAATTTAGAATTTAATTTTCATTTTATGGAGGATAAAGTTTCATGTGTAAAGATTATTAATAGCTAAATCAGGTAATACTTTAATTAATCAATTAGCATGAAATTGAATTTAATTCAATTAGCATATCACTGAATTATTCAATTGAACCTTAAGAAAAACAAGAAATTTAATTTAAAATTTAAAATTAATTTAATTTAAAAATGTTAAAATGATTAAATAATAGATTTAGTCAAGATTACTTTGTTTTATTTAGAAAATACACAATTATTCAAGAATTAATAGTTATCTTGAATGTTGAGTTTAAAGGCTACTTTTTAAATGAGAATAAATAATAGCACATCATATTCCTCATTTCATCTTTGTCTGAAGAATTCTATTTTTTTTTTTTAAGGGTTTGAGGTGACCATCTTGAGGTCTGCTAGAGACGAAGGTTTGTTTCAGGTAAGGAAATACATTTCAGGGCAGAAAATCTGTAGTGGCATGAGTGGAAATGAGTTCTATAAGAGAAAAAAAAATCATATAATCTAATTTTAGAACATCAAATTCTGCATCCACTGAATACTAATATTTTTAAACAAAGTCAATTATCTCTCAACTCTGGATTCATAAAACTTGGAAACAACTTCATAAAATTTGGAGTCTTTTGATACTTCTTTTCTCAAAATCCTTCAGTTTTTAGAGGTAGAAAAGAGTTGTATACTGTATATAGCAGACTCTAAACAAGAAAAACTCAGTAGAATAGGCACCCATACTGTTGAAATTTTTAAAATATCTTCATTACCAATTTACAGCCATCAGGAGATTTCGAGGGGAGGTAGTGATCTACATTAAAACTGTTGGTACTATAGGCGCAGACTTTCGATTTTGATTTGAGGGGGATAGATGAAAAAAAGAAAAGGCAGGAGTTTTTACTATGTGTAAAAATTCAACATAACTATTGTGAAATGAACTAATATAATATTGGATACTTTTTTTATTTTTTTTATTTTATTGAAATTTACAATTGTATTACATGGAAAATACAATAAGTAAATGTGACATTGGTAACATGACATGTACAACATGAAGAGAAACTACCCATTGGTAGAACTAAAATAAAAGTTCTATATTAGAAGGTCCCGAGGCCATCTTCTTTTCAGACTCCTTGGAGGACTATCAGGGATCAAGGAGGAAGCAAGGTTTGAAACGAGAGGATTCGGATGGTTCTGCAGTTTGTTATGGAATGATAGGTATCTGGATTGGGCCAAATCGGAAACATATGGAACATTAAGGTCTTTATGGATGATTTTATTTGTGACAAAGTAAGCAGCATTCAGGATTTTATGAAGGATTTTGGATTGTAAGGATTGGATACGAGAGGAATTCGATGGTTTAGTGGAGCCCCAAAGCTCAATTCCGTAAGTCCAAATAGTTCTTATTATTGTCATATATATGAGTCGTTTGTAATTGATTGTGAGCTTAGAGCGTTTGTCTAGTAAGTGCTGCAGTAGTCAAAAACGTCAGGCGGTTTCTAGTTGTTTCAGTCTGGCATGGGGGTTCCAAGTGAGTCGTTTGTCAAGGTGGAGTCCTAAGTATCGGATTTGTTCGACAGGGATAAGAGGGCTTAAAGGATACTGTAGGACAGGAAGTCATAGGTTTACGGCGAAGAGTGAAGGTAATTTGAGGGGATTTATTTTAATCCTCCAGTTTTGACATCATTTTTCAAGACTTGTGATGTGTGATGAAGCGTTTGGGATGCAATAGACGGATCGTTATTAACTGATAGGATACACGTGTCATCGGCCTAGGTGGTGATGACAGTGTTGGATTGGGTTGAGATGTCAGCTGTATAAACTGTGTAAAGGATATGACCTAGGATACTACCTTGAGAAACACCGGCAGACTGAATAAAAAGAGATTAATGAGCATTGTTATGATTGACTTTGAAGTGCCTGTCAGTAAGGTAGGAACGGATAATGAGGAAGTATGTAGGTGGTAGGAATTTGCGGAGTTTGTACATCAGTCCCAGATGCCAGACTCTATCAAACACCGATATTGGATAATTAAAATTAATTTGTTTATATAGTTATAAGGATTATTTTTGTATTTGTTCTACTTATTATATATATTTGAAAATAACTATAAAAAATTCAATTCAATATATAATGTATTTTATTAGATTAACTACATGGGGAGGAGGGGAGACAACCTTCATAACATTGGTACATTTCTTAAACTTTTTCAGCCAAAAATGAATAATATATCATGAAAATTTAGGGTTGAGCGAATCATACAATCCTAGGATATATTGATACATATTATTATATTTGAATATAAATAACAATTTAAATAAAAGTAATATTTATCTGTCAATAAAATACTTACATACCTACTAGTAGTTCCTAGCCTAGCAGTCAGCCAATTGAGTTTTCATAATCGTTTTTTAAAATTTTATTTATTTATGGTATTTAGAACTGTATCAGTAATTAAAATACATTCGTTAAATGTGATAACAGAAAATAATAACATGAAAACACTTGTTGAGAAACTATCTACTGGTAGCGCTCTAAAAAATGTATTCACAATAGGAGATCTCCAGGCTAACTTCTTTTCAGACGCCTCCGAGAGTTATCAGGAATCCAAGAGGAAGCAAGGTTAGAAACAAGAGCATTCCGATGGTTCTGAAGTTTATTATGGAAGGATAGGTATCTGGATTGGGCCAAATCGGAAACAGAAGAAGCATTAAGGTGGTTATGGATGATTTTATTGGTGACAAAGTAAGGAGCATTGAGGATTTTGGATTGTAAGGATTGGATTCGTGAGGAATTTTATGTCTTTTTGGAGCACCAAATCATAACTCCCTAAGTCCAAATAGGTCTTATTGTAGAGCATTTGTCTAGAAAGTGCTGGAGTAGTCGGTTTGCCGTTTGTCCAAGTGGAGTCTAAGGTATTGGATTTGTTCAACAGGAATAATTGGGGTATTATTAAAGGATACTAAAGGACATGAAGTCATAGGTTTACGACAAAGGGTAAAGATGATTTGATGGAATTTATTTTAATCCTCCAGTTTTGACAAAGTTTATGATATGTGATTGAAGAGTCTGGGATGCAATTGTTGGGTCATTATTAATTGATACGACACATGCGTCATCGGCATACGTGGTGATGACAGGGTTGGGATGTCAGTTATATAAACAGGATATGACCTAGGACACCGCCTTGAGGAACACAGGCGGATTGAGAAAAGAGGAATGAGTAAATGTTATTGTGATTCACATTAAAGCATCTATCAGTTAGATAGGAACGGATAATGAGGAAGTATGAAGTATGTAGGATGTAGGAATTTACGGAGTTTGTAAAGCAGTCCCGGGTGCCAGACTCGATCAAAAGCTATTCGATTTTAGTTTACAAATTTTATACATTCATGTAACTTATTTATTATTGATTTTAATTTTTTTTTTTTTAACTTCGGAATATAGGGGATGGACAACACGATATTCTCATTTATTGACCGTGGTTAGCGACCATACCACTTAAGTTAAATCATTAAGTTTAGGTAATCGTTCGACGGCGCACAATTTAGCGTTCTTTAAGTTCTTAAAGGGTACGTTTTTATTGAATTGTTTCATTAGATTTATTTTTGGAGTCCTCAGGCGCTCCTACGTCACCAGTTGGTATGCCGAGTTGAAGCGGCTCTATCCAGTCTTCCAACGGCAATACTTCCTAGGTGTATTCCTTTTTCGAACCTTTTGAATCAAAAAATCCTCGTATCTTCTTGATTTCTTTACTCCTTGTTCCTCTGTCCATTCGTTCAACACAAGATCCCAGCCCTCAAACCTGTTTGTTTCTTCTCATAGTTTCCTTTAAAAAATCCTTTGACATACGTGCTACCTTGATTTGGAATTCCCTACCAACCTGCATACTCAAATCCTCATCGTTGAACACATTTGAACATAATTTATGTATCCATCTCCTCAACAATCAATCTTCCGAATATGTGTAAAATAATGTTGACGTTTTTCAGACCTGTCAGTTGCATTTAATATAATCCTACAGATAATTATCTATCATCCACGTTATATATGTGTGCAAATATGTGAATTCGCACATTATAATTTATCTATAATTTCTTTATTTTAATTTTAGATTTAGATAATTAGAGTGCTACCAGTGGATAGTTTCTCAACAAGCGTGTTTCATGTGATAATATTTCTCTGTACACATTTACTTGATGTATTCATACTAATACAGTTGTAAATATCATAATAAAAGTTTTTATAAAAAAAAAATTAGATAACATTGTAATTTAATTTATTTCAAATGCCAGACAATAGTCATTAAATTGTACATTGTAGTTATGCTAAGGGGACATGGTCCTAGAATAAAATTTAGTTTTCTTCTTCTTTTTCTCTTCGATGCATTGTTTACTAGTTATAGGTGAAAAAATAGTAAAAACTGGGATGTCCACTCACACGACTTTTCTACATATTTCAGAAAAGTTTTAAATGTGTCCATAAAAAAAAAAATTGAATTAGATTTATTTTCCGGAAAATTGAGCAAAGAAAAAATTTGAGCACGATGTATTTGATAAATCTCAGGGGGCTCTGAAACGTATAGATCCGTCGAAAACCGCATATGATTTTTTGTTTTGTTTTTTTGGTAATTTAATTACCTTTCAAAAGTTTTATTATAAATTTTACCATAGAATATATACTGATCGAGTTAGGCCCCATAACATTTTCTTTATACCTTTTTTTCCTGAATTTGCTGGGGAATTTAATCCATATACGAAAATTAAAAGGACAATTGTAGGAACATTATAGGAAAATCGGTTCAGTAGTTCCCGAGAAAATCTTGGTACAGACAGACCAATGGCTAAAAATGTGTTTTTCGGACTCAGGGAGCTCTTAAACGTGTAGATCCGTCGAAAACCACATATCGGAAATTTGACCCGATTGCAATACTTTCCTTACCTAGTATAGGTAGGATAGTAAAAACAACTGAACTAATAAATGCAGTTGAATAACAATATAATAATAATAATATAATAAATGAAAAATAATTCAAGAGACGATAAAATCATATTGAAGAGAGAGGAGATTAAAGGTTCTATCAGACTAGGGATGTATTGACCTCAGACACTCCGCAGTCCTCAAACAGCTGTAATCTATGGATCTAGACCAATTTCTCGATGTCCTTGAACACGAATGATTTCGAATGAGCGGCGGTGGGAAGGCCACTGCCGAAACGGAGCGCTAAGGTCATCGATCTGCCGTAGCTTTTTGTGGTACCGTGACCCTCATTAAAGTAAAGCTGAAATATCCTCTACGTCTAAGCACAACCTGTACCACTACAGCCCATGAAGGGTATTGGGTTAAGTACTTTGAAAATAAGTACTGTTTCAAGACCAATGGTTGAGCAGGGTGAAGTGATTAGGGCGAGACAATGATCAACCCCCAGGTTTCCCCAGTTAATTAATTATATAATTAAGAGTACCCAGTTTATAGACACTGGGTGTGTCGCATACGGCTCTCCCCAGGATCGATCCATGACTGATGTAAGAATAAATAAATCAGAATGAACAGAATAAATACGCCTGCCACAGTTAGACTCGAACCCGGGGCCTTCAGCATAGGAAAGCAGAGCCTTATCCAATGAGTTACTCCACTTCCGCATTCTCAAAACTTATTAAGAAATTAATTGCAGCAATCTGCCTCTTTGGCAAAATAACTAGTGTGGACCTTTGAACCACTTACTGTTAATTTATTAGTATTCTCATAACACGTTAATAAATTGACCACAAGAGGTTCAAAGGTTCCAACTTGTCATTTTGCCAAAGAGGCTGATTGCAGCCAGCTCTTAACATCTTCCGATCCTTATCTCGCACTTCGGGAGATTGATAATCAATAAAGTGATAGCATAAGTGGAATACTCCATCTCACAAATACGACCTTTCTCTCTCCCACACATATAATATATATTGCATATAAATAAATGAGAGTAAAACATTATTCATCCATCATTTCTTTGACTAACATGGTTTTAAAGAACTTCGATAAATTTTATATTCACTTATTGTGAATATGAAAGAAACGCGACGACTTTTATCTTTTGTTCGAATGTGAGGGATAAATATTTTTTTTCTCTAAATGTCTTTGAATAAATAAACTAAACTGCACCTACTTGAGGGATGCATTGTTAAGAAGTCAAGGGTGTGGCCGATAAAACGTGGTGCGTTGGTGGAAGGTATAGCACTGAGCAACTTGAATGATCTGCTGTTGTAGAACTTGTAGATCAACAGGAGAACTATACCTAGAAGGAGGTAGGGCCATGCCCATCCGACACCCATCACGATAATCTAAAAAAAAATAAATTAAAATTACATATATATATATATATATATTCAACATATTTATTGAGAGATATTACAATCTGTCACAATAAATAAAAATAAACAATACAGGAAACCAATAATACTAAACGTAAATGTTATATAAATATTAAAAATAAATAAATAAAAAGTTAAGAGGAGACAAGAACTGGCGGATTTTAAAGGGAGGTGGTCTCTGCCATATATGTTTATTCATAAAAAAATATTGTTCCTGTAATTACATTATTAAACAACAACAAAAATGGTAATTATAGAAAAAAAAATGCTTTTATAAATAAATTTCTTATATTGTTTTTTTTTTTTTTTTTTGGATGTACTTTCATTTAGTAGCTAGTTGTAAATACATTATAATTTAAAAATATAAAATATTAAGTGTATAGGTTAGATAACGAACACGAAAAAATATAGGAGCAATGAAAAAAAAAATTTAATTAGGCCATTATTTTTAAAATTCACCAGGAGCCAAACATATAATGAATACGATATATGAAAAGAATTGAGAAAATTTTACAACTAAATATACTTTTAAAATATTAATAGAGTATAAAAAAAATTAAAAATAATAAACATGTTTGGGATTAGTTGTTTAAAAAAAAAGCTAGGTCCTTCTATTAAGTCTAACTACTAAATTAACTATATATAATTCTTGAGGAAGTAAGAAAGTATAAGAACGTTTTTTAGATTCTCTTATGTCCAAAAAAACTAATTAAAAAATGCAGCTATTATTTTTTGAACAAGTGGATTTTTGTTTGAAGGAAACCTCTCAACCTTGCAAGTTTAAATTATTTATTTATTAGCTCCTTCGTCGATGTTTCGGGCAAATAACCCAATTATCTTAGACGATGTTCTGTACAATTATATATTTTTTTACTTAAATTTCTTTAACAATACAGTGTGACAATTGAAAATGAGAAACACACATTTCAAAAAATGCATATTTAATAAGTTATAATTTTATGCTGAACTAAGAAAACTTTTATGGGTAAATGACAGAGATAATAAAATTTAAAGAAAATCTTCCATGATGATTGGAAAAGTGTCCAAAACGTCGAAGAAGAAACACAACTAATAAATAAAGCATTATTATTATGGTATGAACACGAAGTTTATAATTTTTTCTCAGTTTTTAATTTATTTTTCGACATCTTAAAAAAAGAACTATTTTTTAAAAACTATTTTATTGGCTTGAGGTTTCGTTTTCAGAACATCGGATTCCTCCCAAAATTATTGAATCGAATTGTATTAAAAAAAAACTATGGCTTTGCTTGTTACAAAACCAGATTATCAAAACTGTTTAAAAAAACGTAAAAATTAATAACAATCAGTTATGTTATTTTTTTTTTATTTCTTAATGACATTTACAACTGTATTACATAAATACATCTAGTAAATTTGGACATAATAGATATAATGACATGAATACACTTGCTGAGTAACTACCCAATGGTAGCACTCTAATGTTATGTTATTTAAAATTTTGTAACGATGTGTATTCGGTTTTCTTCTGATTTTCTGGACATTGAAAATGATTCGTTTGACATCTTACTGATTTAAAAGATTTTCCCATTTAAATTAGATTTTATAATTAGGTTTTAGCAAAGAATTGAAGAAAAATGATTTTAAACTGTTCACTGAACATATAATAATAGATATAATAGTTTCTAACGACATGAATTTTGTATTGATTAAAAAATAACAAGTCTTGAAAGAAGTTGGTCGACTTTTCTACATAACATGAGTGATAAATATTCAGGACGCAGTCTTTTTTATTATTTTTTATGTAATAAACAATTTTAAAAAAGACTGCGTCCTGAATATTTATCACCCATGAAAAAAAAAAAATAACAAGATTCTGATAATTTTGATGCAAGCACTTTTCAGCAAATATTATTTTCTACTCCCCTTCTTCATTATAGAAATAAATAACAATATATTGGTTGCTAGTTAAGGATTAGCGTAAAAATAATAATCAACTGATATTTAATGCTAGGTCACGTCTCCATGTCGGATTTAATAGTTGCGAAAAAGATGGTTTGAATTTTTTTTCATCAATAATTCTTGTTGACTCTGAAGACAAATAAAGTAACTCAAATTTCTCAGAAATATTGTAATTAAAAAAAATATTAATAAATAATAATGAAATAAATTATTAATAAAATTATTATTGACCGGTAGTAACATAGTAGTCATGTTTCGCATGCGTAAAAAACATTCGAAAGGATAATAGTTTTGTAAATTCTATTTTTTAACTTACTGAAAAAAATACGGGAACCAAGTAATTTTTCTATTAAAAATAACAATATTTTTTTTTTAATTTTGACATTTTTTTTTTAAGCCGCTTGATAATTAAACTTTTATATAAAGTTAAACGTATTCCATTATATATGCACCATCGGAATTGTCTACAAATAACCAAATTCCTGAAAATCGTTAAGTTAACTAATTTTTATTTGATTCATCGTTAGGCCAAATTTTTTTTCAGCAAAATTACCCTCATCGGAAATGGAATTCTGGCAAATAGTCTCTCGAATCCTCGTCAAGCACAAGGGAATATGGGAGACCACGACGCAAGATATCTTCTACCTGACTCCTGAAATTCCATGTACAGGTAAAAAGGGATCGGTTTCCGTTCTCTGTCACAAAGGACATTCATATTTCACTGCCTCCAACCCTAGTCAAAGAAAAAAAAAATTTTGTTTTTATCACGGTTTTATCAGAATAAAACCACTAGCAGATGCGATGAGAAGGGAGAGCTTTCGAGCTCAAACTCTCCTCAAAAAGAATTTATTATTTTTACTATTTCTATATTTGTTACTGTGAGTGATCAACAATATGTTGTGTATTTTAAATTATAATGCATATACAGCTCCAAAATATGTTCATGTCTTATGAAAAAAACATTATTGTTCGTATTATTTTTTTAATAGAATTTCAAGAATTACTTAACATCATTTCTTATACACAGTTTTTTCTTTCTTCTTCTTCCTAAGTAATTATCGTTGTATACATTAAAAAAAAACCTTTCGGGCTGAAGCCCTCATCTAAAAATTAAATCCTGGATTTGCTACTGTACCTCACTTTTGAAAGCATTTTTTTTTTAATTATTGAATACTTGTTATGTATTCATATGAGAAGAAAAAAATTGTCATCAGAATCCAAAATTTCCAATCACGTTTTATAGGAACAAACCGCATTCAACGTTTGTCTTAATTCAAATAAATGCAACGTAATCAGCTGCCATCTATCCAATTTTCATGAAATTTTTAGACATTGTATAAATTAGGTCGATGGAAGGCCTAATATCAATTTTATTAAATTCCATCCAATGCTGTGGCTTACGAACGCTAGATGTATTAATTTAGACAAGACCTAAATTTAGGCTCTTGTGATGTGATCCAAAGCTGGTGGATTATTTGGGAATGGTGTACCGAATTATAGAAGGAGGGCAGCGAAATGTCATATGAAAGTCCAATACTTTGGGAAATATGAAATTTGAGAACAGTCCATTTCCGGGAAAATTGAGGAAAATAATTTTATCATGGTCGTACCCAGGAAAGGAAAGGGAAACGTCCTTTGTATCTCTACCCATTAATAATATTAAAAAAATAAAACTTAATACAATATAACAGATTTGCTGAAAATTCGAGAAAGTTGATTTTTTAAAATTGTTTTTCTTTACTACTATATACTTAATTTCATATAAAAATATTTATTAATTATAGTAATAATAATGTTTCACATTTCTGAAAACAAATTTTCCGTTTTATCTCCCTCCTAGTATGAAAGCTGCGTACGTCCTTGAATTTTACTCAAAGGGTTACGATAAGATTTTAAAACATTTCCTACACATTTTAAGTTAAGATGTTGAATTAAATCGTTCTAGTATAGTTTTTTTAATAGAAAATACAACTATTCTTGTATTTCTCAAGATTTCAAAAGAGTTGGAAAATTAACATATGTCTTATCCGGATTAATTGTATCGTATTTTTTTTTAAATCGAAGTTCCGGTAAATTTTGTTCCATCTATATAAATTTTTGGGATATTCCATCGCAACTATAGACATTATTGAGAAATTATGTTCTCTTCTTCTCCCAAATTTGTTGTATCAACGTTCCTAAATGCATAAAAATTAGTAATTAATTGTGTGTGGGTAATTTCCAACATAAATGTACCAACTATCAGTTTGTTGCACTAAAATGTAGTGAAAAATTAAACTTCCAACTATTGTAATTTCTTCTAGCTCTATCATAATGAATTTCATTTATGGTAACTTTTCAGAAGGTATAATTAGATTTTAGCGAATGCTGTAACGATATCATACAAATTCATAGTGACAGCAAACGACATAACTTCATTTCAGATGTTACACTATTGAACTATGACAAAATCGAAAATACACTATTCTTTACAAAATATGGGCAAACATTGTTTTTTTCAAAAGCGATTTAATAGGAAGAAATCTGATACATACCCATATTACTACGGACATATCCATGATTCTGTCACAGTATTTATGACTGCTGTGTTTTCAATACTAAACTGTACTGTCTAATTGTTAAGATATATTCTTATATATAGAGATAACTGGGTACTCAACGAGAAGGATTTCTATCTTCAAAGAGTGCTACATGAAGAAGATAAAATTCACACCATCGAAGTTGTCCTTCAGCACATTCAAGAAGATGGAAGAGGCTGATATGACGAACATGATGTTTAATAAGATATTAAAAGTTTACATAAGAGAATTTTTTTTTCTCGATATTTCGTACTTTTGTAGTGTTTTTATTTTATTTTTTAAATATTATCAATTGTTCGCATTTCAATTCAATCGAAAAAATAACATTCATAGAATTTTATAATTCATTGCGATATATTTATGAATGGAGCAAACACCTTACGAAAAAATAAAAACGGCTACGAAGTAGTGTTAAGCGGATCTTACACGATAAGTCATGTACAGTCAAATGACTGAAAAGGATTGCTTCAATCATGATGACCCCTAACACGTATCAGACTGACGTATTTTAGCTCATTTGGAGTTGAGGTAACAGGTAGTGTGGATCTGGTACGTTGTCCATTTATAATAATGCGTTTCATTAAAAAAGATTATTATTGTTTATAGCATTGGACATCAAGAGAAAAACGGAGATATAATAATTACTTCCTAGTTCATGAAAAACGTTTTGACAAAAGTTAGAAAAATGTAAGACAACTGCTTATAAAAATTAATGAAAACTATTGAGAAAATAATAAATTTATTGAGAAAAATTGAATAATAGTTCTATCTGGGATAAATAGTTAAGCAATGAAAAAAGGGGGCGGGATGGCCGAGCTTGCTAACGTATGTGCACAGTACCGCTGCACAACGGAACTATTCAACAGTGAAATATGTATATTGTGCCAACTGAAAATATTCTCGGAAACTCAGCGACCAACACAAAGTATCAATAAAACAGTTTATCTAGTTTTTGGAGTTATAAAAAAAAATAAATAGATTTAGACAGATTCAAATAGATGTTACGAATTTTCTTTTACTGATCCCACTGTGTGCCTTTGCCCGGCAACCTGATCAAAGATAAAATTTGATCAAATAAGTACGAGTTCGCGTCCCGGTGCCGGAGGCGGGAGGGGATTTTAACTCTGGCATTAATCCTCCGCTCTTACCCTTTGGTCCGGGAAAACCCCCGTATAGTCTAAACGGCGAGGAAGGGGTGAACAAGAAAAAAAGCTTATATGAAGCTACTAAACAAAAGTACTGGTCAAGAGAAAAAAAAAAATTTGAAAGCGTTGTTGCTTTTGTAATTACAAGTTTTTTTTGTAAATGTGTTTATTTATTATTTGAAAGATCTCCAAAGACAACTTTTTTTATTTTACATTATATTTGCAACGTATTAAGCAAATGTATTGTCGTTTTATCTGACTTGCTTTTTCTTGATAATTATTTTAATATTTTTATGGATAATAATCATCTATATTGTGGGAAGGAGATCTCTGAGCACTGCTTTTTAATCTTGGTTGAGGGTACCGGGCAACTGCGAGGAAGAAAGGAAAGGATGAATGGATTTTTTACTTTCATTAAAGAGTTGAAGAGTGAAATGTTGTATATCTGCTATTTATGTAGGATTTTATTGTTTAAATTTTCGAAGTATTTTGGATTGAGTAGTTGAAATTTTGTTTATGCGGACGTATTTTGCGGAACTCCAAAAATCTACTCCGTATGTCCTATTAGGTCTTAGTATACAGTGGAGAAGGTCAGTCACTTGTTGTGTAAGTTGAGTGAAGATCAGTTAAACATCATTTTGTATATTTTCTTTATTTTTCTTCAGAGCAATTTTTATTTCCCAGAGCAATCACCGTTATAGTAATAATAGTAAATAAATTCATTTAAAAAAATAACACTTCCCGAAATTAATATAAAATCATAACTCCTTTACAAAGGGATCCACCTCTAGAGAAAATATCTAGTTTTTTTTTCACTATCATGTTGTTTCCAAAGTGGGGGGGGAGGGAAGAGGCAGGTTGTCATAATTTTTAAAACCTTCTCATTACTGACTCATTTTTTACATTTAGAAGTTTTGTACGTTCATTTTACATCTGAAGTTACGTTCAGTTCAGTTCATTTAATCAGTTCAGCCACTTAATCGGAAAAAAAATCTTTCTGAAAGATAATTTACATATGCCAATATATTTAAAAGGCAAATGATACCAAATAAAAAACGATCTAAATTACTACACAATGATTTATTACTATTTTTATACTTTTTTAATTTTTATTATTGAAATTTACAACTGTATTAAATGATAAACACAATAAGTAAATATGAAACAAGTGACATGACATGTACAACATGATTAGAAACTACCCAATGGTAGCACTCTAATGATATGTCTACATTAGGAGATCACGGGGCCATCTTCTTTTCAGACACCTCGGAGGGTTATCAGGAATTAAAGAGGAAGCTAGGTTAGAAACAAGAGGGTTCGAATGGTTCAGAAGTTTATTATGAAAGGACATGTATCTGGAATGAGCTAAATTGGAAACGTATGGTACATTAAGATTTTTAAGGATGATTTTATATGTGACAAAGTAGGGAGCATTGAGGATTTTGGAGTGTAGGGATTGGATACGATAGGAATTTAATGGTTTAGTAGAGCCCCAAAACTCGATCCCGTAAGTCCAAATAGGCCTTATTATAGTAATATTTATGAGTCTTTGGTAAATAGTGGGAAGATTAGAGCGTTTTTCTAGTAAGTGCTGCAGTAGCCGAAAACGTCGGGCGGTTTCTAGTCGTTTCAGTCTGGTATGGGGGGTTCCAAGTGAGTCGTTTGTCCAGGTGGAGTCCTAGGTATCGGATTTGTTCAACAGGGATAACTGAGCTATTGTTAATGATACTGTAGGACAGGAACGAAGAAGAGTAAAGTTAATTTGATGGGATTTATGTTAATTTATTTTAATCCTCTAGTTTTGATACCATTTTTTAAGACTTGGGGATGTGGAGATGTGGGATTGAAGAGTTTGGGATGCAATTGATGGATCGTTATTAACTGATAGGATACACGTGTCGTCGACATAGGTGGTGATGACAGTGTTGGAATGGGTAGGGATGTCAACTGTATAAACTGTGTAAAGGATAGGACCTAGAATACTATCTTGAGGAACACTGGCAAACTGAGAAAAAAGAGATGAATAAGCATTGTTATAATTTACTTTAAAGTATTGTCCGTAAGGTTTTATTACTTTAGAATAGCTATATGTCAAATAAGTGTAGCATGTCACACTACTATCTTGTTTAAGACTTATTTTCATTTTGCGAAAAAATGAAATATAATATATTTGGACTAACATTAGAGAGTTTAAGAATGTTTTATTTTCATTTTTCGTTAAGCAATATTGACAATAAACTTGCATCATTTAATTTAAATTTACCAGTAATAAAAAAAACAATACGAACGAAATCGGCTATGCAGCTGTGCTAAACGTTTAGAAAGCTATATCTTAGCAACAAATCGTCCGATTTATGTGTTTTTATTTTTTAGGAAATTTAAATACTTTTGGAATACTACTTTTAAAAATAACAAAATAGTGTATGCTTTTTGAATTATTTGCAAATAAAGTTTTGCTATCATTATAACTTTTCTCAGCTACTTTTTGGGGAAGTATGTTATAGTATGAAGTAGAAATCGCAACAGTCTTTTAGCAATACAATCTGTAGCGAAACAGGTTTTTGAGCCGCCATTTTTAAAAAGAGTAATGTCGAGTTCCGATGATTATCATCGGGTGACCTCTAATATTGATACCATATTTTTTTTTTTTTGGATTTTACTCGATTTTTGGAATATATATTCCCTTTTTAAGGAGGTAGGATACGGAGAAGTGTCAACTGTTTTATTTGTTCTTAGTCGATTACAAAAGTTCATTATTGAAAGTAAAAAAAAACAAAAAACAAAGTGTTAAAAAAAAATTTACATTTTTTTTTTAATTAACAGTTTCGGTACTAGCTAGATTATGATGAAGTAAAAGAATTTCTTTAAAAAACAGTTTAACGAAATGTCATTTAACAGTTTTTAAAGAAATTTTTTTATATCATAATCTAGTTGGTACCGAGAATTTTAATTATGAAAATAAATATTTTGAAAATAGAGTTGGCTGCCTTTGGAGTTCTGTGTTTCTTATCGACTCGATGATGTAGTAGATCATTATGCAAACTATAAAAAAAAAATGTCTTGCTAATGGTTTTATCTCAAGATAAACGCCTCTAAATCTTCACTATTTTTAAACACATCCAACTGATAATAGCACATTAGATTACGCAAAATAAAGCCAAACCTAAGAATTAAGGTATTATGTACAATAACATCACTTATCAAAAAGATTCATTTCTTCCGATTACAATTCAATTATTGAGATTTATTTCAAGTGAGAACATGAATGCGATACTTTCTTCAGAGTATTTTTTTTTTCTTATCAGCGTAATTGTTTACTAGTTGAATATTTTCTGTTTGTTGCTAAAGAAACAATGGCTAAAGAAATATTAAAAACCCTCACTGAATAACGATCAATACTTGATACGCCAACAGGAATAGTACTAATTTATGCCTAAATATTTCATTTGTTTATTATCTTCTCCTGAATGGATGCGAAACATAGTGGCTTACACTAAGAGGTGAGCAGCGTCGTAAGGTTTTTTTTTTATTATTTATTAATGATATTTACAACTGTATTAAAGAAATACATTTAGTAAATTTGAACATATGAATATAATGACGTGAAAATACTTGTTGAGTAACTACCCAATGATAGCACTCTAATGATATGTCTACATTAGTAGATCAAGGGACCATCTTCTTTTCAGGCGCCTCGGAGGGTCATCAGGAATTGAAGGTGAAGCAAGGTTAGTAACGAGAGGGTTGGGATGATTCTAAAGTTTATTATGGAAGGATAGGTATCTGGATTGGGCCAGATCTGAAACATTAGAAATATTAAGGTCATTATGGATGATTTTATTTGTAACAAAGTAGGGAGCATTGAGGATTTTGGATTGTAAGGATTGGATACGAGAGGATTTCTATGGTTTAGTGGAGCCCCATAGCTCAACTCCGTAAGTCCAAATAGGCTTTATTATTTATCATTTATATGAGTCTTTTGTAATTAATTGGAAGTTTAGAGCGTATGTCTAGTAAGTGCTGAAGTAATCGGAAATGTCGAGCGGCTTCTTGTTGTTTCAGTCTGGTATGATGTAATTTTTTTGACAAAAAAGTATTGAGTAGAATATTCGGACTGAGGAAGGAGTATAGTGGAGAACTTAGGCTGTTACACAAGGCCGAATCGCTTGAACTGTATCAGGTTAATTGCATTAAAATTGAGGTAATTACATTGCGGCGAAAAATGGGCTATTAAAATAATTGGGCCGAAGAACGAAAGAATACCCACAAGGTTAATATTTGATCTGCCGATCTGCCGATAGACATTCGAGGGATAGACCGAAGCGAAGATGAGAGCTTTAGTTAAGGTCTGGCGGGGCTGTGTTTGGACGGCGACCGATGAAGGGAGGTATGTATACAGCGATTGGTACTGTCGGAATTGAACTTTAGGGTTAGCTAAGCTTTTTATTATCATCATTATCTTCTTATTATATGGTCCGAAGAAGGAAGAGTTAAAGAGAAATTCATAATGCAGAATTGCGCGATTTGTACCTCATACCATCACATCGAATGGCATGGCTAATGTTGCCCAAAATCGGTCTTGGTCTTGCAATTTGCAAGACCAATACTTACCAAGACCAATACAAAGACAAGACAAGACAAAGACAAGACCAATACCACCTAACTGTTGCAAGATCAAGATCAGGACTGGTAAAAAAATAGATTTTAAAAATAAAATTAAGGCAAAATAGTTACTACTACTTGACAATCTTAGTTACTATATGTTAATAATTGGTCAAATTATCTTACGGTCCAAGTAGAAAGCAAATGAGTATTTACGAGTATTTGTACCTAATTAAAGAGACAAAGTTTGCCCCTCTCCAGATTGAAAACGCCCCGATTCCAAGAGTTTTAAGTAAATAAAATAGTTGTAGATTACGATGAGGTGAAACTACTTACGAAGTTTCAGGCGGATGTTAATAATTCGATAAAAAAGGCTCTGTGCCACTGACTATTAGTTAACATCTTAAGTGACAGTGTAATATTTTATTTTACATATAAGGTGGAGTGCCCGCAAAGCAACACCGCCGTTCGGGTTTCCGGACACTGCGCCCTAATCACATCATCCAAATAAGATTTATTTTAACTGTTCAGGAAATAAGTTTTTAACTATTCTTTTCCTTAACAATATTCTGTCTTTCATACATGTTTTTCATTTGTATAATTTGTAAAATCAGGATTGGTCCGCAGTTAGTAGGACAAGGGTTAACCACCTAGTTATTAAAAAAGTCATCAATTTATGGTAGCAATGCACGTCTGCTGGTTGCGATCCTCTTAAGCTAGAATTGAACACGAACCTACAAGGGTACTTATTTTTTAAATTTGAGTATTGTTAAATTTTTAAAGAGGAAAGACAATCCTTTGGCAAGTGTGGTGATTTTGGTTATTGTTAATATCTTTAATAATAATGCCTAATTGAAAGAAAAAATACATACAAATATTCATTATACTCTTTCCATGTTTTGCATTACACTCTTGGCCTAAGTCCATCAGAGGATAAACCTTACGACATTATATTCAAATATTATTTATGTAAATATTGATTATAAATGCATATTATTTTTTCACTCATTAAAAAATTTAAATATGTATATTGAGATATCTAAGAAAAGAAATATAATAATAACACTTAATACCTATATCAAATTCAACCAAGAATCTACCCATTAATAAAATACCTTGACATATTTAAAATAATCTGTTAATTAAACGTTCAAAACATTTTATATAAATAATTTAAAATTCATAACATGTTATATAAATAATTAACCATTAAATTCTTGAATCAACTAAAATATATAATCTCTTCTCTATTTATAGTCCAGTAAAGTTAGGGAAAAAAGCGCCTTATCCCAACATTAAATAAAAATAAAGATGAAACTTGTCAGAAATTGTTCCTTACCATTCCCAAATTAACTGAAAAAAGTTCCAAGGAATCCCGCGTCGGGTCTTGATGGAGGGTGGAAGCGAAGAACAGAAAACTGATATTTTTTTAGTTTCCTGGTTCTCTGTATGTCAGCGGTGCCCATCCCCCCTAAGATCAATGGCGCATCAACCTCCCAAGATATTTTATTTTTCTCATTTTTATTTTTCATCTTTTTAAATCAGAGCTATAGAAGAATTTAAAAAATCATAGGTCATATACAATTACACTTTCATTGGTTTGTTCATGCTTTCCTCTTGTCCCCTGATTTGAAACTTTCCATTTCGAAAAACCATACCTCAGTCGAAGCTTGCCCCCCTCAAAAATGTTGATAATAAAACCCCCTTCTGGGCACCCCTGCTGTATGTAATATATTACTATAGAACATTATCTATAGTAACTTGTTATAAGTTTTAATGTCTTGTATCAAATATTATCAATTATATGAAATTAATTTCAATCTAAACTTCATATAATTATCACAAATTCTTCATTGGTTGATATCGAACATAATTCTGTCATTAATGACTTTTAAGAATCATTAAAAGAAAGAAACTTTGAATAATAAATTGAATGATCGAAAATATTAAAAAACTTATTAAACTTCAAAAAGTTATCTACTACGAAAAACATAAATTTTGTCGTTGGGAGCAATTGTTTAAAGTGGAAATGCAATAAATATAATCACATAAATATCTCCGTAACCATTGATTTCATCAAAAAAATGTATAGCGTCATTTTTATAGAGATTTTAAAGTTCTTTAATATTGTACTAAACAATCTTTGCGGAAAAAAAATCTTAGTTTTTGAGATATTCTCAAAAAAATAAAAAAAGATATCAGTTTTCGATTCTCTCCTTTCTTCATCCCATCAAAACCCCACGCGGGATATTTTGGAACTTTTTAACAGTTATTATGCGTTCTTGTAGCGGAGAGGAAGGAGCAAGAAAGTAAGAAATGCACTGAGAAAAGAAAGATGGAGATGGGAAAAAATGAGAATGATATGTCCAAAAAATAAAAAAAAAATTGAAATGATATACGCCTG
Source organism: Nezara viridula (assembly GCA_928085145.1). Lineage (NCBI taxonomy): Eukaryota > Metazoa > Arthropoda > Insecta > Hemiptera > Pentatomidae > Nezara > Nezara viridula. The sequence goes on from OV725081.1 coordinate 45,300,912, forward strand.
GTCCATTGTTGGCCTGTATCGGATAAATAAATAAATAATATTTCTTAGGATGTTATTGAAGTTTGTACACGTGGGACGATGGGAACTGTTAGGTAATTGCCAAGCATGAATAAAGATAGCCACTGTTTATCAAATCAATTATCAATACGACCTTGTTTGCTTATTCCAAAACAATGTGCCGTGTTATTCGTGTTGATTTAATGATTCATGCGATAAAAATGTTAATTATTTAATTGTTGCCGATTTCTCTACTATTTCTAGCATGCTGACATTGCTATTATTGTATCAAACCGTTTCTGACAATCAAAAAAATAATATTTCTTCTCTATATAGAGGAGTGCTTCTGAATTAACATCAATAAAAAAATAATTGCTTGATTCGAAATTTAAATAGAAGGAAAGTGTAGTAAACTATTTTTTAATTATTTTGTATTTTATTGAATTTTTTTTCATCACAAAATTTTATTTAGCTTGAGTCAAACTATTTTTAAACAGTTACTATTTCTAATCTTGTCTTCTTAATGTGTATAACCATTTCCAACGAAATATAAGCAAACGGTAAAGAGACTTAAATAACTCAAAAAGTTTAGATTTTTTATTTCCTTACCGAAAGGAGTGGTATTCACTGTTAACTGAATATATTCACTGAAGTTAACAACTGCATAGCTAACATGCAGTCAGGTGTTACTGTCAGAAAATGACTTGTATAGAATATATCAATTGCCAGAATTAATGTTTTTTATTAAAAGGCCCCACTGTCATCTACTTTTTTCAGGAGAATTACTGAGCAGAAAGATTAGAAACTAGAACTCATATGTTTGGTTGTTACTTACACTTACGTATATATTTAATATATAGTAAGTATAGTAAGTAAGCGTAAGTATTGCGATTGTGAAATTTTTTAATCTGAGTTTTCAACGGAAATACACGTTTTTGGGGTACCCTGAGCCCAAATAACCAATTCCCGCAAAATGGTGTGTGTATGTTTGTGTGTTATGTTATGTTATGTCTATGTGTGTTAACAGTCTAGCTCAAAAAAGAAACCTCGTACGAAAGTGAAATTGCATATTTAAGGTAATTATATGCAAGGGGTATTTCAGCAACTTTTTCGTCAAAATCGGCTAACCGAAAGTGGCATAATGGACTAAACACATTTTTACGATTATCTCGAAAACGGCTCTAACGATTTTGATTAAATTCACCATATCAGTGTAAAATTAAGCAGTTTTAAATAAAATGTAGTTTCTATTCCGATTGGTGTTCTCTGACAGGTCTTAAAATGGCTAATTTTAAATATTAGCTTCCTCTAAAGTCCCTTTAATTTTTTTTATTTGAAACAATTAACCATTTCACATTAATCTGTAATATAAAAAATAGTTAAATATAAAATATGAAAGAATTTGATAATTAACTAAAGGAGAAATATGAGATCATAACAGAGAATAGGTGTAATGAAGGAACTACAGGGATATGAGCGAGGTCGAGCTCACACGAGCTTGCTCGAAGATTAGTACAGGCTTCCGTAACATGAGCTTAATATAATTAGGACTCCGACAATATTATGTATATATGCATATGTGGTTTTAATTGGTTTATTTAATGTTTAATTGTATAAAATACAATTAATATATGAAAATTAAAATGTGTCTATATAAGGATATTTAAACAAATAAAAATATCCACAATAAAGTGTAAATAAATATAGCGTCTATAATTTTTACTTTCACTTCCCCTTTGTCTGAAAATACTTATTTCTGCTAAGAAGAGGGTGGTAAGTGAAAGTCGTGTGATGCGCGCACCAGATTTTGAAGTTATGCAACAGCGGGACTTTGTGGTTGATATCAATAATTTTAATGATGACATAGGAATATTGAGCATTATACAGAGAGTTTTAGGATATGGATTGAAAGGATTGGATACAGAAGGAAATTCATTGGTTTAGGAGTACCCAAAATTTTAACTTTCTATGAACAGATAGATCTAACTTTAGTAATGCAGATGTCGTTTTTATAATAAATATGAAGTATAGAACGTTTTTCAAATAAATGTTAAAGAAGACATTCGGATTTCAATATAATCACTTCTCCAGATGTAGTCTGTAATCTCCTAGCCAGCGGATCTCAACTGGGATTGGAAAATAAAAACAGATTGTAGGATTGCAAATCGGTCATCACCACATATGCCGATGACACATGTATCCTATCAGTAAACAATGACCCAGCAATTGCATCCCAAATGCTTCAATCACACATCATAAATCTAGAAGAATGGTGTCAAAACTGGAAAATTAAAATAAACTCCAATAAATCCCACCAAATTACCTTTACCCTTCGTCGTAAACCAACGACTTCCTGTCCTACAGTTTCCTTTAACAATACTCCACTTATCCCTGTTGAGCAAATCCGATACCTAGGACTCCACCTGGACAAACGACTAACTTGGAATCCTCATACTAGACTGAAACGACAAGAAACCGCTCGACGTTTCCGATTACTTCAGCACTTAATAACTTGACTATAATAAGACCTATTTGGACTTACGGAGTTGAGCTATGCGGCTCCACTAAACCTCTACTAAACCACTAATTCCTCTCGCATCCAATCCTTACAATCCAAAATCCTTCGTAAAATCCTCAATGCTCCTTACTTTGTCACTAATAAAATTATCCATAAAGATCTTAATGTTCCTTATGTTTCAGATCTGGCCCAATCCAGATACCTATCCTTCCATAATAAACTTCAGAATCATCCCAAACCTCTCGTTTCTAACCTTGCTTCCTCTTCAATTCCTGATAACCCTCCGAGGCGTCTGAAAAGAAGATGGCCCCGTGATCTCCTAATGTAGTCATATCATTAGAGTGCTACCATTGGGTAGTTACTCAGTAAGTGTATTCATGTCATTATATCAATTATGTCCAAATTTACTTGATGTATTTATGTAATACAGTTGTAAATGTCATAAAGAAATAAAAAAAAAAAAAGGATTGCAAATATAATTGGATTCAATCGTCTAACTCAAATGGCTCTAACTAAGAATCAATAAATGGAAATTAAAGAAGTCCATGGTTCTAAACAGTACAAATAAGATTGTTTTTCAAATTTGTACTGTTATTGGGTTACAAATTTGGTCATTCGGTGTCGATGCGCCGCACAGTGGGATGTCCCAGATAATAAAGGAGGAGGAGGAGCAAAATTCAATTCAAAATTCAAAATATCGATAGTGACTGATTTTTGTAAAAATTATATAAAACGTATGTTTATATGTCGGCGTACTAAGGAAAAGAAGAATCAATCGAAATACACACAAAGAAAACACAGGCGGGTCTACGGGGTAGCTTTCGGGTTGAAGTTCCCCCTACCCCAAAATGTAAAATATAACCATACTTAAACACCATTTCATATAGATAATTAGTTTCTTTATTTTACTTCAAAAGTAATTATCGTTATATAAATAAAAAACAACTTTTGGGCTGAAGTTTGCTTCCCCCCAACATATTAAATCCTGGATTAGCTATTGAAACAATGTAAATAAAAATGACGGCATACATTGAGAATTGAATGAGAGCTAGTATTTAATAATAAACCATACTGATTTGATTTTCAGAGTGAATAACTACTTGGTCTTAAACTTTCTAGTGATCATTTTTTTTCAAAAATATGGATTTGAAACATAGAAATGAGACTTTTAAAAATGTTTGAACTGAATTTATAAAACGTTCCAGTTGGGTAATAAATAATATTTTTGCAATCGAGTAGGAATTTCAAATGAAGACAAGGTGTGCAAATTTTAAAAAAAACAATAATCTTCTCGGAACTAGGAGTTCTCAGGGAGTTTGGTGGCGCAAGTTGCTCAAAAAAATTTTGAGGGGGCGCACTTCGCCGGTATTTGGAATATTTGAGGTGAGCACACTTTGACGCAGTTATGAATATTTAAGGGGGCCACATTTTGGCGGGATAACAAATTTTCGAAATGAAAAGTTTCAAACTTAAATCAGCAGGATGTGTAAATGTATATAATGTACGATCATTTGAATAATATCTTCACTTGTACTGGTTTTTAAGAAGAGGCAAGTAATAAAATACTTTGGGAGTGGGTATTTTTCGACCGTGGAGGGGATTGGTATCCTTGCATGGAACATAGGATATAATGCTAGATGTTCAGTTAGTAAAATTCATGTATTATACAAATTTACTGAGCTCAATTAGTGTTGCCCCATAATGTTAGACGCACTCAGTCTTGGTCTTGGTCTTGATCTTGCGCAAGAGTCTCGCAGTTACCTATTAGCCTATTACAACAGAAATATTACTGTAATTTTTCAGATAGAGGAAACCTAACTAAGCCCGAATGAAAAATTGGCAGAGTTAAATGAAAAAGTATATGGATTATTGTACTTCGCAAGACCAAGACCGATTTAGGACAATAATAAATTCAATATCATCGATTTCCATGGAAATCATTTACTATTTACAATATTATATTTTTCATTTTAGTTGCAAAACATGTCGCGAGTAATCATAATAAGTAATTCAAAATTTATAGTAAATAAGATCGCATATTTACTTATCTCATGTTTGTAATGCAGTTGTTAATTGCAATATTTACTAAAACTAACTCAACAAAAATAGAACGAATCAGGAAGGTTGTTAGATCGCCTATGGAGCCGTATAAAATTAATTCAACCTTCAGAATCCTACTGAATTCCTGTGAGAACGTCTGAAGATCTAGGAAAACATTGCAAGCAGCAGCAGCTTAGGTATGAAAACATCTTGGACATATTAACAGATTTGTCATTAATAAATAGTTTTAGCCATATGATTAGTTAATTGATTACTTAATTAATTAGTTACTTGTTAAAGCAATTAATACGAAATGTGTTCCTATAGCTAACTTTAATTTTTTTGGGCATTTTCCTTATTTTTTTTTTGGTTGATGTAGGGGACCAGAAATAACATATGTTGTCATTCATCTTTTAATCGTGCAAAAAAAAAATCCTTAATTTAGATGATATTTTTTCAACTAACCAGAAAAGGATTCAGTTTGGGGTCACCGATTTAAACCAATTTTTTTTTTTTTGATACTATATCGAAAAATATCAGACAGAAATTTGTATTTAAGAATTTTAAAGTACTCTAAAAACAATCTAATTTGCTTTTTCATAACAAACTTTTACTTTACTGGAAGCACTTTTCGGTTTTTGTAATTGATGATACATTATAACTCATTAAATACAATATTTAATATTTTTTTCTTACAAAAAACAAAACGATTGATATATAGTAACCTACAAATTAGGGGAAAACAAAGGCAAAAATAAATAACATGAATTTAATTTGAAGTTTGAAAATTGAAGTTTCTTGGCTCCTAGGACCCATTGAAGAGAACGCAGAGATATGGGTCCAATATTTTTCGATATAGTATCACCAAAAAAAAAAAAAAATTGGTTGAAATCGGTGACCCATAAACTGATTCCTCTTTTTGTTAGTTGAAAAAATATCATCTAAATTAAGGAGTTTTTTTGGGGGGTGCGACTAAAAGATGAATGACAACATATATTATTTCTGGTTCCCTAAAACAACAACAAAAAAAATCAAAAGTATCAAAAGGGAAAATAATTGTTAACTAAAAAAATAAATAAATTTATGTACATTGTCTATTGTTCCGCTAGATTGTGTAGATGTAGCCCACAATGTGTTGCAGACACGGTGGATCCCCTCCAAGTTGAATTAATCAAAACCAGAAGCTGAATCTACTATTTACGTCAATTTATTCCCACCTAATAATGTATTTGTCCTGAAAATCTCCAACTTTTTTCCTTCCCTTGTATACTACTCAATTATTGCCATTTCTGATACTTTCAGAATTCTCGAATTTATTTTTAGGAAATATATAAAAGTGAAGGATATGAACAAAATAGTGATCCAACAGAATCAGGGGCTCTTTGGCCATTGGGATCTGGGGGGTATGTTGTCCTCTACGTATCTATGTAATTACGCCTCTGCCATCACCTTGATAAAAATTAAAAGAAAAACAGATAGTGCTGTATTTACCAAGTCCGTCAATCAATACATCATTTTAAATGATGTTTGCACCTATTAGTAAGGTCGATTTAAAATAGAATTTAAAAAAAGATCCATAATCATCATTTATCTAAATGATTGATTTAAAGAGTGATTTAAATTGAATTTTAAAACATGAGGCATTGTAGACTGTTCAATCAATTTTAAACCTTAATTTACTTCAATATGGCACAAGAGAGTGAATTTTAACTAAGCCAATTTGTCAAAGGGCTAAACTAGGTAAAGATAATATTATAATCAGGTTAATTTTTCGATGTCAAGTTTCTAACGAATCAGTGAGTTTCAAAATCATTCAAGCCGTTAAAATATAATTTTACTAATTGTTCTGCTTTTGTGTAAATTCACTCGCAGCATTCCTCAGAATTGGGTAGATTCATAAACTTTATACTTCAGAGTATCTGTTAGGAATTTAAGAAGGTATTTGAATTATATGACAGAAAAGAGACTTGGCGGATATTAGATGGTAAGGAATTTTAGGCGGTAAAGGGGCGGGCTAGAAAGGAAAGTTCAGTGGTTTTAGTTCTATGGGAGGTGGTGGCGGGGTGTTTAGTCGCAACCTGTTTAATTTTAAAAACAGTTTCTTTCATTAAACAGCTACAGAAAACTGTTTCACTCGAGATTAAACAGATACAAGGATTACCTTCCATTAGGAGGGAGCAAGTTGACCTTAAAATCAGCGTTGAACTCATCGATGCCATCGAAATAGATCTCTAAACAGAGCAAAATGAAACCATTGATGAACTCAGTGCACTGAGCTATGGGGCTCCACCAAACCTTCAAATTCCTCTCGCATCCAATCATTACAATCCAAAATCCTTCGTAAAATCCTCATTGCTCCTTACTTTGTTACAAATAAAATCATCCATAATGACCTTAATGTTCCTTATGTATCAGATTTGGCCCAATCCAGATATCTGTCCTTCCATAATAAACTTCATAACCATCCCAACCCTCTTGTTTCTAACCTTGCTTCCTATTCAATTCCTGATAACCCTCCGAGGCGTCTGAAAAGAAGATGGCTACGTGATCTCCTAATATAGACATATTATTTTAGAGTGCTACCAATGGGTAGTTTCTCAACATGTGTTTCATGTCATTATATCCAAGTGCGAATTTACCAGATATATTTTTTGTATACAGTTGTAAATATCAATAAATAAAATAAAAAAAAAAAACTCAGTGCTGAGTTTAGGAATCTGCCAAGACAATTCACTTTAGAGGTTAGTAGGTCTAGACAGCGATCCCAACGGAGAATGAAGGAAACACTGAAACTGATTAATTTAAACAGATTAATTTAACTGATATTAAACAGCTTTGCCCAATCCCTAATGGGAGGGAGTAAGGAGGTCACACGAGATTTTGGTTTCTTTGAGTGAACTGAGGGTTTTAGCTGTAGGGGATGGTAAACACAGGAAGGATGCAGGGAGTCGATCGTTTGGTATAAGAAAGGACCGAGGAAGTATTGGAGGCGGAAGGAGGTGAAAAGCCACTTTAACTCGTTGTAAAGTTGGGGACACATCAGACCGCTCCCAATTACTGAAGAACAATCTTGATAAGCAGTTAAGGTTATAAATTTTATGACTTGATGTACATTTGCACTTCCATCGATTACGATACTCTAAACAGCTGCTATTTTCCCCAACAGCAACAAGAACTAGTTCGGAAATGATAATTTCTGTCTGTCAAACTGCTGTGTACGAACGCTTCCGCAGAGATGAAAAGAAATGTATCAGAAAGTGGAATGGAAATAGAGATAGCAATAATTTCAAAAATATTATATCTTTATTATTTCTTGACATAATTAAAAAAATATTGTAAATAAAAATATATACTCTATGCAAAAAGAAATACAAAACTATATTACAAAGTATATATTATGCTAAATTTTATTTATATATATATATATATATATATATATATATATATATATATATATATATAGATAGATAGAAAGTAAACTTTATTCTGGGACGAGATCCCTTATGAATAACAGATATGAACAAAAAAAAAATAAAAAACTACATCTGGCCAAAAATTACATTAGTCAATATTAAAGAATATATACAGTATCTTCAGTAAAATTATATTAAAACAAGTAAAAATAACATCATTTTGAAAAAAAAAACAAAAGAAAAAAAACATTATTTAAATGAAAATAAAATAAACATGGGTTGATTTTTAAAATTAAAACTCAATCATATTTAACAACCATTCACCTCAGTCAAAATCTGTTTCGCAATATTTATTTTATTGTATAACCTCATTTTGGGATGTGAGAAGGAATTGGTAAAGATGATATTTAAATGAGGACAAGGAAGAGGTATGGCGGATATCAGATGGCAAGACATATTATATATATACAAAACAGCAAATTATATATATATATAATTATTTGATTGTTAATTAAATTTCCTAAAAAAATAAAAATAACGTATTCAGCCAGTATTAGTAAAGATAAGGAGTATTGTACTTAGCAATCGTGTTTTCAAAAGTATTTTGTGCAGGATATCATGGAAACCTGTTCACCTTTTATTTAAGTTTTTCGAATGATTTGGAAACTAACCATCTACGAGAACATTACAGATACTCTTTTGAATCTTTGTAGAGCCAATATTAGGATAGACACAGCTTACTATTTTTGGTCACATTGGACTTAGCTAAACTATTTCCAAAAACTTCCGCTTAGAAAAATATTCTCAGTACCTCTTAGCGCGAAATATCATAGCAGCAACAGGATGTTCCCACAAGCCAATTAAATCGCGCCGCAGCCATTGTGAATGAAGACAATTTGAACCCTGCTCAAGAATGACGTCAAGGTCTTCACTCGAGAAATATAATACTTCACATTAAAATTCATAATACTATAATGAGGCTAAGAAAAACAGCAGGCTCATTGTCGCCATCAGCCTCCAAATTATCCTCCCATGAACATCTCGTTCTGTCCACGTCAACACTTGTGTTTTATTTTTATTGATTAGCTTAACAATTTTACAGGCCAATTCTTTCAATTATAGTTACCGGTTGTGGGTCAAGCAATGCAGCGTTATGTACATGGCTTTTTCTTCAAACTAAATATTTCAAGTGAAACCTCAATTGTTCGAACTTAAATAATTTATATTCTTAATGCGAGAACTTTTTGTAGAAGACATAGATACAAAATTGATTGTTTAACGAAAAGGTTAATTCTAAGGACGAAAAAAAAAACAACTGAATTTTAAAAACTAAAAATACGTCGAAATCTTATAAAACAAGGTTTCTTTTATTAACCATAAACTTTGTTTTCACTATCCCAATTTTAAAAATCCTATAAAGCTTCACGTGTAATGAAAACATATTTAAAATAATCAAGGCAGTTAAATGGATATCATGTGAAAATATTTCTCAATTTACCTTGAATTCCTAACACATATCTATAATGATAATGATCATGTGCATATAAAATATTAATATTTATGTTCATACAAAAAACTTTGGGGGAGTCTAAAGGATAATAATTTTTCATAATTTGTGAGAAAAAATAAAACCCAAACAATTAAGTTTGAATAACGGAGACATTTTCCTCAACGACGCATAATTTACATAAATAGTTGGATAAAATTGTATTCGAGTAGAACAGTTGAAATTATATTGTTTTTGTTCTAAAATAATAAATTCATTTACAAGTTATATTAAAAGACTTACCAACTGAAGTTCTATTTCTTTCAGAAATTCTCAGTAAGCTTCATTGAAACAAAAAAATTAAACAGCATTTAAATATAAGATTTTGCCAAAACAATTTATTTTTGAAAAGTTGCGGTAATACTAAATTATGACAACTCCACTGCCATTCTGAAATATAGTAAGGGAAAACTCGCGACATCTATTTGAATCTGTCTAAATCTATGATTCTTTTTTTTTTTTTTAATTCCAAAAACTGGATAAACTGTTTTATTAATACCTTGTTGTTCGCGGAGTTTCCGAGAATATTTTCAGTTGGCACAATATTTGTTTTTCACTGTTATTATTGAATAGTTCAATTGAAAAAAAAAAAAAAAAAGATTTATCCGACGTCGCGAGTTTTCCCTTGCTCGCCCCACTGTGCGCCGACCTGTAGGGGCGCCCCAAGATCTTTAGAGGCGCTCGCCACTTTTTAGAAAATAAACAAAAAAAAAATTCAAAACGTATTAAAATAATTAATTGTAGCTTGTTAATAAATTAACTTTATCAGAGAAGTATTGAATAAAATAAAATTCAAATATTACATAACGTCAAAGAGCTGAAGAAATAAATTTAATTTTTTTTAAGTGGGAGAGAGATGACGTCATTGCCCGGAGGGAGCGTCTAATGCCTAAGGCCGGTACTGTATACAACCTAACATACTTTATAAATGTTATACAGTATGTGATGTAATAGTAATAGCAATAGCTTATTGGTTATAGTTTATAAACATTGTTTGCATTTCACCGTGGTTTGATATTTTAAAAAATGAAAAAAAATTTTGATACGGATCAGCCTGATGTACTGCCATACACGGGCGGATCTACAGGGGAGGACGAGGAGCTTTCGAGCTTAAGCCCTCTCCCCTCCCCCCAAAAAAAACATTTTTTACCGAAAAAATATTTTAAAAATATCACTTAAAGTATTATTGTTCGTGTAATCACATTTAAAAAGGCTTTAGGAATCACTTAAACATCATTTCATATAGGTAGTTAGTTTCTTTCTTTTTTTCCAAAGTAATTATCGTTATTTTTATGAAGAAAAAAAGCTTTCGGGCTGAAGCCTCCCCCCCCCCAAATTAAATCCTGGATCCGCTAGTGCTGCAATACAAAATGTTTTTTTTAAACTAAATGATGATCTCATCCTATATCCACTGGTCAAACATTCTCCTGGTCATAAGGTAATCCAAAGTTGCTAGCTCCAGGACTACTTTGGAAGAGATTAATTAAAAAAACAAAACATTATTCGAAAAACAGAACTTGCCTTAGCAAAAAAAAAATTCTCTTTCGATGAAAACGTTCGTCGTAAACCAATAAGAGAATCTGATGGACCCTTAGATAAAATATGTATCTTGACTCCTTACATTACTGACTCTAAATTGGTAGATAAAATAGTAAAAAATTGTTTTAATACAAACCATGCAAAAACTACATATATTGACAGACACAGTCATTTGAAGATCGTTAAAGTTCCTGATACCATGTACACAATCATATTGAGCAATGTCTTGGGTTTCCAGATGAATATAGGTCTGAGGAGGTTGGCGGATTAATTTGCAGAGTCGTTTTAAAACAATGGAATGATATAAAATTAATGCTCCCAAAAGTAATGAAAGTAATGTTAGACCACAAGACTAAATAAAAGCAGAGATTTTATCATCCCAGAATATTTATAGTGTCATGATTGATAATGATTTCTCAATTACATGAAATTGATTTTTTTTTTTAAATATTTGTTAGCAATTGGACAAAGTTGAAGATTTTTTATTTTTTCAATAACTGATTTATTCCAGAGGAAAATAGAGTTTTATTTCAATTTTATAGATTTCATTTTTTCATTTACAATATAACTTCTCAGTAGCGGACACATACGGTTAATCATATTTTCTCCGCTATAGAGAAATGTTTATTTCAGAGAAACTGAAAGTAGAACAAGATAAAAAAAATTAATATATTAAAATTAATCGGTTTATCACGGAGAAACCTTTAATAAACTAAAGTTTACGAGTTAAAATATCGACTCCCAAGGGCTTTTAAATAAGGCATTAGTCTCACACCCTCACCTCTGGCCCGAGAAAAACTTCGTATAGTCTATAAGGCGAGGAAGGGAAGAAAAATATTACAATTATATTTTATAAGTATAAGTCATAATGAGACCGTTTGTTAAACATTTATTTTTATTTTATAAAGGCTATTTATTTATAATTTTAATATATTCTTATGAGAAATAGTATGTTTTATATAATAAAATTGCTTGTATAAAAAATTAATCCAGTCGCCGGTCTTTTGGCGTCCACGGGAAAAATGACGTCATATCCCTCCCCCCTAAAAAATTAATTTATTTCTCAAGCTGTATTATAGTATTTAATATTTAAATTTTATGGACCACTTTGTAATCTTATGATTATTTGTAGGCAAACTAGGTTAACTAATTAGCTAACGCTTGGGAGGCTCAGATATCACGCAAATGTACTGTTACGTCAGGAACAGCGTGAACGCTAGAAGATAAAATCTCCAAATGTTTTAGGGATCATTTTTGTATTGACAACGCCATGTTGGAACCACTGTTCACAAAAATCTTTTTATTTTTAAACGTCGCACATCTATGTTTTCCTATTTTGAATCAAGCGACTAAAATGGGAATATTCTGTCACATATATTTATGAATAACGTTAATTTTTACTTTGTAAGATAACCAGTCGACATGTTGATAATGGAATCTGTAGAACAAATTAAGAAAGAATTAACTTAAGAACAAATAATGTGAAAAAGTTTCACATTACAACAGTTTCAAAACCGAAGTCCTACTATACATAACTGAACTAAGCTTCTACAAATTGGACAAAAGTCGCCGAAATATAAGCCCTAATAGCTTTTGCTGTCCGTTATAGAGAGACTTTTCAATCAAAATCCATTTATTAAAATTATTGTAATCTATTGGCATGCGCAAATTTGTCCTCAATATGTCGTAATGTCCGGAAAAAAGTCCGCTATTGTATTTGTCTATATAAACACACATATATATATGTGCATATGTTGGAAGTTAAGCCAATTTAAGTTAAAATTTAAATATGTATCCAAATTCCAATCGTTGCCAGAAAAGGGTAAAGTTTATCAGTAAAGTTGTCCTCCGGGTGGATTTATTGGTTTTTCTCCCAATATAAAATTTGGGAGAAAACTGGGTAGTATGGTGTTTTCCAAAATTGAATAATGTTCTGGGCACCAATGGGTTATGAGTGGTCGAAATTACTCGAGCTAATAAAAAAATGTATTTATTGACAATAATTCAATACAGCTGTGTAATTCGTATACTATCACCTAACTTGGAAAATGGAAGTGTATTTGCAAAGTTAGGAGAAAAATGATGATGCAAGTGATTCTAATCTGTTCGGTGACCATAAATGGAGACGGAATTTGTACATGCGATTCGATTTGCATGGGTGGCAAATATTTCAAATCGGCAAGCTTTGAATTGACTCACTGATAACATTGTTATTAAGGCATTTAAAAAAAAATCTAGTGCGCGCAATAAACAACTTTCACTTACAGTTCTATTTTGAATAGAAATTTTCTATTTTCTGGTGATGATGGGATATTATAAAATTATCCCTACAGGCTTCCTCAAGTGATTTTTTTTTTCGAAAATGTTATTCAATACGACTTTAACTATCTACAAAAAAATTAGCAGAAATTTAGGTTCACATAAACTACAAAAAATGACATCATCAGGACCTTCATAAACAAACAACAAATGTAGATAAAAAAAAAATCTATAAGGAGTTTTTGTTTATGTATTTCTTTTGTAGGCATTAAATTAAAAAAAAAAATCCGCCACTGCTACGAACTGTATTTTAATATGGATTGAAAACAAAAATTCTAAATACAAATCATTCAAAACTGTAAAGAAAACATAAAATAGGCTTATTCAGCGCTACAAAATTAATTGTATTAATTTAATATGATCGTGTTACAATGATGTGATGACTGACGAAAGTCAAAGGGACTCTAAACAAATAAAAATAAAGAAATCTTCCTAAGTAAATCAGTACACCCACCTATTTGTATTGGGTACATAAGAATATATGCACATACTTTACTAAGATTGTAATTTTATATAAAACTGAATAAAAATAATCCAATAAAACACGTCAAATCTATATTAAGTTTGAAAACTAACATAACCGCCTATCATCATATGTTTACTGCCTACCAAATTTCATAGCCATTGTATTATATTATATTAACATACAATTACTTTAATTTTAATTGTTAAATGGAAATCGATGAAATACGTACCAGATCATTTGTACAATGCCAACCAAATTACACCTTTTTAAAATATAGGTTTATCGAGAAAAACATCGCGTTCGTAAGCGAATGTTATGGATGGAATATGACAGCATTGATAAAGGACCTAGGTGCCAACCGGCACAATTCCTAAAAATTAAAACCACATTCAAAAGGTGATATGCCCGTTAAATAAATTAGTCTAGAAACAGAAAACTTCTAGCCTTAATACTTATAGCCCTCCAACAGTGCCTGATTGTATTATTATTCAATAAAAAAAAATAAAAATAAAATAAAAACAGAAACGGAACCAAATTAATTCCTTGATGTCTAAAATATATGATGCTTAAGATGGAGTGAGAGAAAAATTGAAAAGGTATGAAAGACTTTTTAATACTTGTTCCTACAGTAATTTTTTAATATTAATATAATATATACATGTATTATATTTTAATTTTTGCCAATATTGCAAACTGTGCAAGCTATACAATAGGTGAAGGGAGAAATATCAAGGTAATCATAGGATTTGGAAAAAAATATTACCTTATCTACGTGATAAATTGTAATAAATAGATTATTTAACTATTTCATTTCATTTAAATATATATATATATACAAATATATTGTCTTAGCCATAGACACGTAAACTAATGTCATTGATACAGGATCGATTCCTCACACAGTGAGAAAATTTTTTTGTTTATCCCAACCTAACGAATGATAATTTATTCACGACTACTGGCACAACTGGGCATATTTTATACAGTTGTATTTATTTTTCTTAATGATTATTTTCAGAGGGAATATTTACTCGTTTCTCTCTCTCTCATAGACCCGACCCGACACTGTTGTATAGCGTAAATGCATTAGAAGGCAAATTATGAGATTTAGCATAATGTAAAATGTGGACTCGGACAATCAGAATCCGTTACATTTTATAAATGGATTGACCAGTGTCATACCATTGTTTTCACATCATTTCTTCAAATATTTTTTTTTTTTTTTGTATTTTATTTGTTTATTGATAAATATTACAATCTGTCTCAATAAAGGACATTTATAATAGAGTTCTGAGAGCACATTCACACCATATTTACAAATTAAAAAAAAAAATAAAAAAATAAGCTAACTTCAAATAATATAAAGCTACAAAAGAACAAAATAAAATATCACAGTGAAGAAAGAAAATATAAATAATAGTAATAATAGAATGAAAATAAATGAATAAAATAGAATTAAAATTATCTTAAAAAAAAAAAAAATAAAAAAGTAATGAAAATAAACATCTTAGATGCAGGCATACCTATCAAATAAATTAAGTTATTAATTAAGTTACTCATATTTAAAAAAAATTATCACCCTATGCTGTAGACATTAAGAAACGGTGAGCAGATTAAAAATAGCCATGCTTTGACCCTCCAGGCTTAAAATACTGGCATATTTATTTATATCAAAGTGCAGTTAAACATAAATAACTAAAAAAAAAAAATTCTTATTGTATCTTGAAAAAAAAAATATATACATGAGCACGATGGTAAACCATGTATAAATAACTTTAATTGTCAAATCAAATGAATTATATGTTTATATAACCAACAGAAACTAGAAGCAGTTAGCAACAACTATCAAATTAATTTCGAACTGATATGTATTATCATAAATGTAATAGTAGACAATCATTAAAAAAACTAATATCTAGTTACTAATTGACCCGTTCGAATAATTAGCATGGTAAATTATTCAGAACGGAAATATAATCCGAAAATAAATGAATATAATAAATGGCCCATTACAAAAGTTTACAATTGAAAATAACAAACCGAATACATGAGTAATAAGCCGTTTCTTTGCTAATAACCGTTCAATTTTCAAGGGAATTTAAATGATCGTGTCTACTATCAATCCCAAGAGTGCAGATCCATCTCTCCCAAGTGAGATAGTTCATTTCCTCCTCCAAAGAAATTTGTTTTAATCTCCTGTTCTTAAAAACCGTGCAAGTGAAAGTAAAATTATAAAAATTGTTATTATATAATCAATTACTCTTGCTATGTAATATTATTGTTTTCTCCTCCCTAGCTTTTAATGCTGTAAGGTTTTTTTTTCTGGGCCAGGGCGGCAAAATCTTGCCAAAGTTACAGGTTGCCCAGTCACCGATATTTGAATTCGTATTATTCGGTTTATCGGGTATTATAAACACGCCGCTCGATTTCCCCCGCTTCTAATATATATATGGTCAGTTTCTGCCAAAATTTGTACCCTCAAAAATGTTGATATTCAAAACTTGCGTCATGGAACCCTCTTCTGGTTACCCCTGATACTCTCCAAAAAAAATCATAAACCCGTTAAAATTCCCTTCTGAGAACCCCTGATCAACCAACGATAAATTATATACTTTTTGAGTTATGTGCAAATGAATTTTATTTATTTTCAGATAATTTTCCTAAGTTTGTGGGTATGCTTATTTGCGACATCACCGAAGAATACAAGTAATTTTCAACATGATGGCTTAATTATTGGCTTTGATTGAAGTGTGTTAAAGCCAGAGGCGTAAGTGTGATTTAGAAGGTCCGTTGATAGCCAAATTTTGAAGCCCCTAAGCTTATAACTCAAAATTTTAAGATGTGACTGAGTGTTATACACAATAAGGTAAGAGATGTGCAAGACTAATGGTAAAAACAGGTACATCGAATAATTTAAAATATTTATTGAATGGTTTAAATAAATAGTTTATACTATTTGAAGTTCCTTTACCGGTTCATCTCTACTCTCATTATACAAACGGTCAACTTATAAATATACAATGTTATAAATAATAATATAATCTTATTTATTAATTGAATTACTAGATATAATACTTTTAAATTGTATTTTATTCTTATAATGTGCTCAAAATAAACATAAAATAAAAACTTATAGTGGCTCAATTTCTACTATAAGGAAACCAAATATAAGAAGATAGGAAAAAGAAAAATGTTTCCTAAAAATATATAGTTGTTTAAAAATTCATTCAATGGATTAGGCATATAAAACATATTAATGTGAGATAATAAAACTATATTAATGTGAGGCCTGTAGCAATTGCCATTTGCTATTTAAGAAAAAAAAAACACATTTATTAAATAATACATAAATATTTAGTTTAAACTTAATATCAAGTTTTAATTGTTTAATTAATATCATGCTAATAATTGTTTATGTAAATGTCGGTATATACATTAGTCTACAATATTTGATACGTTTATCATTAATGGTGAAAATAATCACAACTATTGCAAGTAAGGATGTATGAAGACAAAATAAAGCCAGTCTTGAACACAACTCGAAATAAAATCATGCAATTATTTTTGTATAAAACGGATAGGTATACAATTAGAAAGCAGAACTATTTCCATCCATTTATTTCGCTTATAATACTAATCTATGTAAATAATATATAGAGCTCTTACTTTACGTAAACTCTTTCAACATTAACAAACACACCACCAACAACACCAAATGATCGGACAAAACTGACCAGTTTGACAACTGTCGACCTTCAGGTCTGCAATTGGCTTCGGCGCATGCGCGAATCTGTTTTTTTATTCATCTCTAGACAGCCCTTAACAACAATAATTTATCATAATAGGAGCAACGCTAACCGAAGCCCGTATCTTATTGACTAGCCATTCGCTTTAATTGTATCATAATTATTATAACTATCATACTATCAGACATGTAGTAGTATCTGCTTTGATTTAATAACACTATGTATCAGTGTATCCAACTTAAAACTGGAATCTCATTTTAAACAATGATAAAAAACACATCCCATTCTACATCTCTATAAACTCTTTTTGTCTACAACCTATTACAAAATATTAAATGCAGTGAGTGATATATTGTGGGATTGTTCCATACTAGAACAACTTCCTAAGGGAGCCCAATAAATCGTTTTTTTTTTTTATGAGCATATATATTTTTTCTTAATTGAATGATAATTTTAAAGAAAATTTCATTTTTTTTTTTTTTTTTGTTATACTAGCCTAGGAAGTTTTCTATTGAAAAATTGTTATTTAATTAATTATTTATAACTTTTTTTTAGGGGTTTGCAAACATAGATCTGCCACAAACGGTCTTAATTCTCTTCTGATTGGCTATGAACAGGAGTTATTATATTTATGAAGGGATAATATTACATTTTTATCTATCCAAATTAGTCATTACTGATTTGGGTCAGTTTCATTGATTTGTAACCCTTTGCTGGTTGATATGTTACTAATACAAAATATCATTCAACTGTTTTGAAGTTACATGTTGAAGAGTTAAAGAACACATTTTTTTTTTTAATAATAAAGCCAAGACAATTAAAGTAATAAGAAATTCATTATTGTTCATTTCCAAAAAAAAAAAAAAAGAAAGAAAGATTATTACCTCTTTGTAAACCTCCTTCTTTAGTAGTAGCAAGATCGTAACTGATATAACATTGATTCAATATTATTATTGATACGGATTATTATAGATTAGAGTAGATTTTATTGCTGTCGTACGGTTTTGACACAAAAATAAATCTGTTCCTTCATATGGTTAAAAATCTGGTGGGCCCAACACACAACATTCACTTACTCTCTTCTTTGAATAGAAATTAAGGCCATTAAAATAACAAAAATCCTATTAATTATATCAACGGTATACAATAAAAACCTCGGTACTCCATCTGTTTTTATAACTGCAGTCTCTGAGATATGTATATATGTCTAGAGAGATTTGAAAGTATATCTCTATATTCAACCTATAAATGAATATGAATTGTGCTCCTATTAGTTATTAAACTGTTATTTTCCATCGTAAAGTTTATTAAAATATTTTAAGTGGATAATGTTTGGATTTCACAAAGGGAAAATTTATCATATTATTCACTTATTTGATTCTCTAAAAGGTTACATGACGATTTTTCGGAAAAAAACGGACATTAATACCTAATTATTTAAATATAATATCAGACTTAGAATTATTAAACTACAGTAAATGTGTTTAAGGTAATGCTTAAACATATGCTTTATACATCCATGAAATATTTCATTTCTTCTTTTACATAAGTACTTACATACGTAATATCAGTTTGGTACGACTTTTCGTTTTTTAGCTACACTGTTCACATACATACAGACCATTTTGCGAGACTAGGTTATTTAGTCTCAGGGGACCTCAAACTGAGTATTTCCTTTGAAATCTCAGAATCGAAAATTTTCACGATTACAATACTTTTTCTTACTATATATTATATTATAGGTAAGTGAAAGTAAGAATTACAATTTCTTAATTATGTTTATATTTATATTCTCTCTGAACATTCGACATTTTGTCATAGGGAGAAGAGCAGTCTCAAAATAAAGTACGAAAACCTCTAAAATTTCTTCGCTATCCAATTTTATAAGAAACATTCGTCCATGATGAAAGGCTGTAGGGCTGCTTGTAGCTGGAGAAAGAACGATATGAAGAGTACCAATATTTGTCATACATTCATTAAGTGACACCAATATTTTCCTCAAATTGTCTATCATGGAACAATTCAGCAGGTTGATTGATAGATCAGCAGATATTGAAAACGATATTGTTAATAAAAATTAACAACGTTATGCGGTATACATATATAATAAAAAAAAAATATATGTTTTGACTTTCACTTACCTGTATATATATTTTTTTATTTTTTTCCATACCTCTTCTTTTTGGCCATATGGGGAATTTCCGGACTAGGAGAGAGGGTGGAAGTAAAATGCCACCGACACCGGGACTCAAACTCGTAATCTTCAGATTATCATATTGCCAGAAAACGTATGTTTTATAAACGCATTAACCCGCACGACCACCTCGCCACAGTCAATTACCTATGTATGAAATATATAGTGAAGTATGGCAATCGTAAAAATTTTCGAATTCGAGATTTCAACGGAAATACACATTTTGAGTTCTCCTGAGTCAAAACCACTAAGTTTTGCAAAACGGTGTGTGTGCACGCCAAACCACTAGTGGGTCCAGGATTTCATTTTGGGGGGCTTCAGCCCAAGAGTTTTTTTTTTTAATTTATAACGATAATTACTTTGGAGGAGAAGGAAAGAAACTAACTACCGATACAAGACGGTATTTAAGTGATTTTTAAAGTCCTATTACATGCAATTACACGAAAAATAATACTTTTAGAGATAATTTTTCAATATTTTTTTCATAAGTCATGGTGATATTTCACCATTTTTGGTAGGAACTTCAGTCCGAAAGCCGTAAATCCGCCTGTGAACCAAACAAAACATTACTAACACATAAAATATAGAAAGAAAATAAAAATATAAAATAGTATGTCATCTCTCTATTATATAAATACGTTTTTAGAGATACTGTCATATTTTATTTTACACACCAAAAAAAAAGTAAAACAAAGCATCACCCACCCTCCCAAACATGTTGCCATTTTATTTAAAAAAAAAAAAAAAACGGAGAGAGGTTAACCCTTCTCCCTTTCCTTCACCCAAGAAAAAGTAAAATAAAGCATCAATCATCTATTCAAACATACTGACATTTTATCGTTTAAAAAAAAATACGGAGGAGGAAGTTGACTCTCCCTCTCCCCCTAAAGAAAGTAAAACAAAGTATCACCAACCTACTTAGCTCTGGAGTCAAGATCCAAAAATCTACCTGATCGCAGACGAAGGTTTGATTGGAAATTACGAGGATGTATGTTATTATAAGTAAAATGAACCTTGTTTGCTATTCCAGAGCCGCTGCTATCAAAAACGGCGGCTGATTAAAAAAATACTAGACCAGTAACTCTAGGATCAAACCGGGAAATCATTTGTGAAAAAAGTGAGAAAAGTGTTTATTTGTTTAACTTGTATATATGGGCTTAGATATGTAAAAAAACAAAATTTCTAACTCTGGCCACCAAGTGAAAACTTTTTACAGCCAAAAAGTCAGATTACAGTCAAAAACTGATACTAATTATGATAAATGGGCCAGTAAGGAGATGAGTTCCCTAAGAGGAAAAGCTCATAGATTTGAAGTTTTATAGCATCAAATTTTGCGTCAACTGAGTACTGTCATTTTTAATGTAGGCCAATTGTATACCTCGAATCGAGATTTGTTATTTCTTTATGAAATTCGGTATCTTCTGACACATCAATTATCAAAATCCTTCGCTGCTGAGAGGTGGAAAACAGGCATGTAATAGACTCTAAACAAAAATAGCTCAGTAGAATAGACACCCATGCTGTTGAAATATTGAAAATCACATATACCAATTTCTGACCATCCGGACATTACCGAATTCGTTCGGTGTAAGTAACTTACATTAAAATAGTTGGTACTCAGTGGATGTAAAATATGATGCTCTACAACTTTCTGTGCTTTTCCTCATAAGGAACTCATTTCCAAGCTATAGGGCTATGTATAGTAATTTGTCTCGGTTAATGATAGATTTGGTAAAAATCATCGTTGGTTGGTCGTGGTTTTATATCTTGCCACGTAACCAAATTATTAAGTTTATGTGCTAGTTCGACGAACAATTTAACGTTCTGTAATTTCTAAAAGAATACATTTTTCGTTTCGACGCATCGTTTAGGAGTTATAGGTGAAAAAACAAAAAGGTATCGGAAAAAAATCTGACTTTTTAGGCTGTAAAACGTTTTGCCTAAGTGGCCCGCGTTAGAAATTTTGTTTTTCAAATGTCTAAACCCATATATACAAGTTGAAAAAATAGAAACATTTCTCACATTTTTCGCAATGAATTTCCCGTTTCTATCCACATGTTACTAGCCTAATATGTTTTAAATAAGCCGCCGTTTTTTATAGCAGCGGCTCTGGAATAGCAAACAGGGTCCATTTTACTTATAATAACACACGCTTTCGTAATTTATACTCAAACCTTCGCCTGCAATCAGGTTGATTTTTTGGCCCTGGCTGTAGGGTTTCTCAAACATATTGCCAAGAGGGCACTGGAAATTTGGTATCGCCTAGAGCTTCTCAAGATCCATATATATAGTTTAATATTGCTCAATATAGCCCTCATACGTGCAATTATATTGACACAGTTTTAATAATATTGGAGGAGCTTCAATAAAAATTAAACCAGTTTGATTGACGTCAATATAATTGATGCCAATGTAGCCCTTACATGGTCAATATATTGACGAAACTGGATATTGACTAAATAACAATGACCGTGTAAAGGGCCATTTAGTGAAATAACCATTTATATATCTGTTGTTTCCATAGTTTGTGAAATGTCTAATCTCATCTTTATAATCGATGTTTAGGATGGTACTAGAAAACATTGCATTGGCTGGAAGTTTTAATTTTTCAAATTAAATTTTGGCTTGAAAATTTAATATTACATACCAAGTTTATTTCTATATTTTGAAAATGACCCTAATTAAAAAGAAATGTTTTTGGTATTCAGTGAACTGCTCGTTGGTGAATGACTATTCGTTTTGAGTGTTTAAATTGAATTAGTTTTCGTTGAATTAGGTGGTTTTATGAGTTTATTCCAAATTTTTAGGCACTATTACTAACAAGAAAGGAAATAAAAAAAAAACTTTTTTTGTTGTAATGACAGTGTTGTGCTAATGTTGGATGGCAGCTATACTTAGGTCTTTGAGTTCTTGACACAATTGTTATCAAATTTACATTTTGATGAGTCATTTTTAGATTTTATATCTAATCGAATATAATGATGAGAGTCACCTTGATTTTCTTACATCAAGTCTTTTACCTTTTATATCTTGGTGAAACGAGCTTGTCTAGGTAATATCATTCTTACACAATGATGCCTATTCCCAATAGTGAAATTGAGATATCTGTTCCATGGGGTAAAATTTCAGGTAATTTTTGTGTGTTCTTAATTAATTTACTTTATAAGAATCTAATGGCTAATGTTGTGGTGTTATAATTGTTTGTAATTTTCAATTTTAGTTCACCCAAGTGAAATTTAAATGTTATACACATTAATTCTTACGCAGCCTAATATATCAAATATATTTTTATTCTTAAAATTATTATATATTTTACTTTATAATCTGTAATACCTAGTTACTAAACCTGTACTGATTTCGTAATATATTTCTCTTCTTTGAGAAGAAATATGAATGTTTGCATTGAAAGTGAAAGTTAAAGTATCTTCAATTATTGCTAATTTTTAGGTCCAAAACCGTTAACTTCAAAAAATAATATTTTTCAATTATCCTCCAGCATATCTTTTTGTTGTCCTATTATTAAATTTAAATAAAGAGTAAAAAATACTATTGTATTCATATTAACTGTTAATCTATACTTAAAATTCAGAGGTTAAACCAACAAAAGTTTTAATTTTATTATCAGTAGCCAATGTTAACTGTTAATAGTTTTGTGGTTGTGAATTTATTGGAATCCCAAATCTCTCCGCCTTACTTAATCATTGATTTTATTTTTAAATCATGGAATATAAAGTCAGAAGACTTATCCTCAGCATATTGTAGGAAGGTTATGATTATTATCTCTAAGTAGTTTATCTGTATTAATTGATTCTCTAAGTGATGATTTATTATATTTTTGACTGCCACTGCCCTCCTCTTTACTATCTTTGATAGAATAGTATTAATTATTTGTAATAGTGGATTGATGGTTGACTGTAGTGATTAGTTGAAGAGAAGTTGGTTGGGATGTTCATTAAAAAATATAAAGTAAAAATAAATAAATATTTATTTTTATTTTTGCCGAAGTTTCGTCCCAAATTTGAGGCCTATAGATATGAGAAACTATAATTATTTCTGAAGATGTAGCTTTCCTTTTTTGAGGTTATTAATATTAAATCTATTTTCCATTGGCTTAGTAAGTAGAATAACCCTAGTATAGTAATTTCGTTCATTTTGGATAAAGATAACGATTTTTCTGATATTCAAGAAATTGTTGACATTAGACTTAGATTTTTAATTTATTTTTGGCTAATATTTTGTCCTAAGTTGCAGGCCTTCATTAGGGTTGATAAAAGACAAGATAACCAAAATTAATTAAGTTGTTGTAAAAGGATATCATAAATATATATTTTTTACTCTCATATTCTTTTTACAATGCTTTTTAATAATTTTGCTTGTTATCTTTTATAATCTTTTGCAGAGAATACATTGTTAGATTCTAAGAACAGAAGATTAAAAAAGATTTGAAAATATAGTTTTCCACATCTGGACCTGAAACCCTGCCTGGGAGAATAGAAGTAGAGTGTCTTACTCACTGAGCTACCTTGCTGCTCTAATATTTATAAAAAAATCAATTTCTTTTGAATTATCGCAGTTTGATTTCCCTTTAGAAATATTTTACTTGTGAGAGCATAGATATTGTTTAGTGGGTTAATCAACCCATGAACCATGGTTTCCATAATGCACTGACAGCTTACCTATGACTTTTTTTTTTGTTCTTCCCTAGCTCGCCTTTTAGGCTATACGGCTATTTTTAATCTCTTCGGTTACCTGGTTGCCGGGCAACTCACGTTGCTGTGCACACGCTTTAGTCCATTCGGTCAACCCAACCCACAGGTTACTACCCATGACTACTAAACCTCTATTCTATTTGGGCCAATTTAGCAGTGCCCTTCCCACAGACTTGCACAGTTTCAAGGACCGCAACAAATTGGTCCAGATCCGCAGATCTATATTTTCTTTCCTGAAACAGTCTGCACAAGGACCCAGTGAGTAAGGCACTGTGCTACCATTCTTTCAGGCACCGGTTTAATCTGGATTTGGAATAAAAATAATAATGAAAGGCTTTGTGAACCCAAAGGTTCAATGCTGACACCACCAATCGCTTGTTACACACCTCCCTCCACTGGAAACCCAGTCCCTTCAGATCTTCAGCCCTTAACACAATCTTCCTACCTTTGCTTTGGTCTATCCTTCGGACATTGACCTGTGGGCACAGCAAATATTAACCTTTTAGGAATTCTTTCATTACTAGGTCCCACAATTTTACAAGCCCATTTAATTTGCCGCGATGTAATCACCTCAATTATGTTAACTAGATACAGTTCACGCAATTCAGTGTTGTATAAACTCTCTCCGGTTAACTCATCCTTCTTTGGCCTGAATATTGTACACAATACTTTATTTTCAAAAACCTTAAGACGTTTCTCATCTCTTAATATAAGTGACCAGGTTTCGCATCCTTAAAGAATCGTAGGTAGGATAATGGTGTTATAGATATTCGTTTTTAAGTTCCGGCCTTGTCCGTAGCTTTGTCACAGAAAAATAACAGGCACTTACAGCCTTCAGCTTAACCTTAATATCCTCTTCAATTTCTGGATTTGGAAAACTTATTTTAATCTCCTGTTCAAAAAATCTAACAAAAGGGCACTGTGTCATTTGGAAAAATTACGAATAGAATATAAAATTGAGTTCCCACTAAAAATGTTGAACTGTCATTTTGTGTCGATCACCTCAATTAGTAATTGAATAAAACTGAAATAGAATATTTCAACAGTAAAATAAATATTGAACATAAACCAATGAGCCGTTATAACAATAAAA
Source organism: Nezara viridula (assembly GCA_928085145.1). Lineage (NCBI taxonomy): Eukaryota > Metazoa > Arthropoda > Insecta > Hemiptera > Pentatomidae > Nezara > Nezara viridula. Next base: position 45,326,492 of record OV725081.1, read on the forward strand.
ATTAATTTAAAAATAATCTTTCCCTTTGATGTTCTGTCCTCACACAGACATTATGTCCTATTATATTATCTTCAAATCATTACTTTCTTATTTACAAAAAAATTATCACATACAATGTGCTTCATTGTAAAGAATTGTCTATATAGTGTACAATTATTGGCTATTTTGAGCACCAAAGGTTAATTAGGGTAAATCATGAGTTATATTCATCTTGTCTGTTTTCGGCAGGCTTTCAATATTTTAAGAACAATAAGCAAATGCTCGACTTTTTTGTCATAGCCTCCTAGGAAATATTTAGCGTTGTGATTCTCTTAAGTTATTGCTTCTCTCTTTCTTTCCCTTTAGCATATCAAACATTTTTTTTTAGTAATTTTGAAATTTCTTCATTAATTTTCGGCTTTTAAGACATGTAACTTTTCATTTGAATTAAGCTTTTCTATATCCATTGTTATAAATTTGTTTGTTTTATTTAATTTAAATTCTCAAGTGACTACATTTCGTTTATAAATATTCTAGATTTTAGTTACAGTCATCACCAACCTTTTTAGTGTTGTAGGCATTCTTACGGCTGAAAAATTATACATATTACTAGTTTATTTATTTCTTTTTCTTTTTATTGATATTAATTGTATGTACATATTGTGTGAATGAATCATGTAGCCTTAATATTAATGCCCTTCAATGTGGCAGAATGTATTAATATTCAATAAAGAAAGTTAAAAAAAAAACAAAAAACAAAAAAAAAAACTAGTTTATTCATATTACTGTAAAACTAACATACCATATATTTTAATAGTTTTGGTCAGGGGTGAAGTTATGTCTATTAGTTGCCATAAATAGTTACAGCTTTGACGACTTTTTTCTTAAAAATACTTTTATTTTTTGTAATAAATATTTGAAAATATTCCAAAAAAAGATATTCATCAAAGAAAGTAAAAAGAAGGAATTTTCAAAGGGACTTCTATTACGTCTATAGGTCTGAAGAACGGCCAATTTTTTGTTGTCTTTAATTATTATAATAGATGTGCCAAGAATGAAGTTAATTCATATATAATTTTTTATTTAAAAAGTCAGTATATAAGTTTATTTATTATTTTAAAATAAATGCATTTGTTTAATTTTGTTACTTAGATATTAATATTAGAAGTAGTCTTTATAAAATAAATACAAAATTTTAAAAATTTTCAGGTAAAACTTGGGGAGATAAATCCTGTTCTCCCATTTTGGTTTTACATGGAATCCAAGACAACTGTGGCAGTTTTGATCGCCTTATTCCATTGTTGCCTAGAGCATTTTATTATGTTTGTATAGATCTTCCAGGTCATGGAATGTCATCTCATTTTCCTCCTGGTTTACCCCTTGAATTTATAAATTATGTGTATTCCGTTAAACTAGTTGTGGACCACCTTAAATGGACCAAATTTAAGATGATTGGTCACAGTCTAGGAGCTCAGATTACTGTATTTTTTAGTTCTCTATATCCAAATTTTGTGGAAAAAGCTGTACTTATAGATGGTATTACCCCAATCATTATCGATGTTGAAAGGACTCCATCTCATTTAAGAAGTATATACAACAATTTACAAACTTTAGAAAAAAATATTTTAAATAAGAAACCTCCATCCTATACATATGAAGAAGCTCTTAAAAGGCTTATCAGCAGTAGAAAAACAGAGATTAGCAAGGAATCTGCAGAATGTTTGATTAAAAGGGCTCTTGCTCCTTCTAATGATGGATACATGTTTTCTTCTGACCAACGTTTAAAACTTTTTTTGCGACCATGCCTTACAATGCAACAAATGAAAAGTATCATAAATTGCATGGTATGTAAAACTTTGATGATAATTGCTCAGGATACATATGATCTCATTGATGAAGTTTCTGAAGAGTTATACCATGAAAGATTAAAAGAATTTTTTTCAAAAAATCCTCATTTGAAAATGTATTTAGTTAAAGGGAATCATGATGTACACATGAACTTCCCTCAAAGAGTAGTACCTTATGTTACAGCATTTTTGTTAGAGCCAAATAAGAGTTCCCTGTGATGCTTAAATCTGTAATAAGACTTATTAGTTTGGAAACATTTATTTTTTATACGTAGTATGAAATTTATATGATATTTAAGAAAGAAATGGTGTGGGTGTCAGTCAGAAAACAATTTGATTGGCTGATGTCTGGCTCATACAACTATTTTATCCAAAGTTGCAATGTGATCCAAACATGGCATTGAATAAATAATTAGTAAATGTTCAATGTTCTGACCCCATACCATCTTCTTGGTTTATTTTTAAAACCTTTGTTTTATATTTGAATTATATAATTGTTATATTTATATAAAGAGTAATTATTTTTTATTGTTATTTTAACATTACTGAAGTTATTTAATAAAATTATTTTTTATATATTTCTAGATTTATGATTTATCAATCCTTTGTTGTTTTCTGTTTATTCAAATTGAAATTACTGTATTAATCATCAATACAGTTGAATTTTCTTACATCAAAAATGGATTTTTTTTTATTAGAAAAAAGTATTCTGTAAATTAAATAAAATTTTTGTATAACAAACTAAAGTCACAGTTAAAGTAATGTCAAATGAAATCCTCATTTTAAAATCTTCAAAAGGGTCTTTAGGTTACGTTCATAAGTTTAAGTAAATAAGAAAAAATAATAATGATAAAAAATTTAATTAATTTTAATTGTTTTATACTGCAATATCTAATTGTATGTTATGCGTTGTTGCTTCATTTACTAATTCCATAAGAGGTTCTTCAACCATTGATTTATAATTTGGGTCGCTTTGTAAATCTACTGTTTTAATCTTTTTTGAATCTTGTAGTTTTTTATACAGGCTTTTAACTACACCAAGAAGGGCAAGCGAGGCTTTTTCATAATCATCTGTGCTTATCTACGAACAAAGGCATAATATAACACTATGATTATAGGATATAATATAATAAATATTATATTTATCATCAACAAAATATAAAACTCAAGAAGGTGGAAAATTTGAGATCGCTGGGCCATATACATAGAAGACTGGAACTCCCAAATGCGGATGGACTAGAGAAATGTGGAGAAGTCTAGAGAAGGAAATGAACAGTGCCTGACAGATCAGGTCTGGACTCAAAGAACTAACTAAATATTGAGATGCATGTCAGAACTTCATGGTGGCCCTATGTCCAATCCAAGAGATTCTAGGAACTAATAATTATATTGGTTTCTCTATCTCATTTCATTTCTTGTTCATCAGGAGGTTCAATAGAATCAACAGTGTCCATTTCTCTTAAGTTGAATGCAGGATCTAGATTTTCTTGTTAGTCTCCACTCATCATTTCCTCAAAGTGGTCCACCTAATGATCTATAACAACAAATTATTCTGTTAATAAAGAGCCATCTTTATTCTTGCAGACATTGTTTGAAGGTTTATATGTCTGACGCCTCTCGCTGATTTTTTAAAGAGATTTCTACTACTCTTTTATTGGTAATTTCAGTAAGAATTTTACATTCCCATTGCTGTTTTTTTACATTTGCAGATGTAAGTTTTCCTTCTTCTTATGGCTCGATACTCATTCAAATATCTCCTGGTGTATTTCTTCTGAACCATTGTTTTTTATGCTTGATTTTTTCTTTGGTTTAGTAGCTTGAATTCTCATAAAATCAAGATTGTCTTTTTTCAGTCGAAAGGATTGTCTTTGCTGTTTCTGTCATTTTACATGCATTCCATCTATTGTTGAGTGTTACAACTTGGTTCATACTCATGATTTTAGCATGTATTCAGTCAAAAAAATACGAACTGCGTCATCTTGTAGCTTTGACAGTGACGTTGAGTGGAACGTTATTTCTTGCTTTTGAGATTCGGGTCCTAATCATCATTGGGGCGGATGCCCTAGGGCAGGTTTTCTTATATTAAATAAACATATTTTGAAATTAATTAGAAGCCATATGGATTACACTTAGTTATAAAATATTATGACTAATTAATATTATTACTTATTATAAGTTAAATGCATTGTTACCAACAATTTCGTTCATTTTTGTTTTTACTCACAAAGAAAGAGATTAATCAAAACAATAGTAATGGTATTATACCCATAAATGAATTATTATTATACATCTACGATATTATAATTATTATTTTTGAATTTTATTTCTATAAACTCTTGTTAAATTTTTAAATATTCATATATTTAAGAAAGCAATAATAAAACTATTGAATTAAAAACTCATCTATCTGCAGCATGTAAAACAATTATGATTATTTAAAAAAATACAATATAAATTACAACTTTGAAAGTGATCATTCTTACAATTAATTATTAGATATATATTATAATAAATATTCAACATTAATAACTACAATTAAATTTATATAATACTTTAAAATACTTATTAACAAAGTGCCTAATACTTACGAATAACTGGAAAAGACCTGGGTTTCTAAGATGCATCATTCTGTAACTCATTTGATTTTGGAAAATATATTGAACGAAGCGTCTTAATTCATTCTCATCTGACAACTAAGACATTAAAAAAGTACGATACAGTAATATAATCTAAGAAACTTTTATTTTAAAAAATGAAACCTTCCTTAAAATTTTGTATTCAGTATTTAGTGATTATATTTCTACTTTATTATTAAAATTTAGCAAATAAATGGTAAATTGATCATTATGTTATGAATCGGTAATATGTCTCCACGGATTTATATTCCTTTATCCACTATTCAAGCCTTAATCTATAAATATATTCAAGGAAATATACACACTGCAACTCTACAATGTGAGGAAAGATACTGAGACCAGAGACAGGAACTGAAAATAAGAATCTATATCATACCTCTCATGTTATTCTTATTATTTTTGTTTTAACATTTTTTTTTTTATGATATTTGATAAAATGGTGCTTTCTAGTGTTTTTAAAATAACTGAAAATGTTGATTTTTGAAAGACCTTTTATCTTGATAGTAAAGATCTTCATTAGAACTGAAATCGTAGCCCATAAAATGCACTACATAATTATTTATGGTAATTATGATTAACCTATAAAAACATAATTAATCAATTGCAGAAAATAATGGAAAAATAAAAACAATGTTAAAAACTTACACTGAATTCGCTTCCTCTCCCTGATCCTAATGCCTATAAAATAGAAACAGTGTTACTAACGTATAATGTGTATGTTTTAAAAATGATAATGCTTATTAAGAACACTATGTAATAAAAAGTAGGCCCAAAATTTAATGAATATACAATCAATTTTTTTATTTATTTTTGTGAACTCGTTATAATAATGTTAATTTAACAAAATTGTTTTTATACCTTGTAATTTTATTTACTCTTTGTATTTCAAAATTTAAATAAAGGCCAATAATGTTATATCGATTATTTCTACCTCATGCTGGTGTGTCAATTCCAAAACAATGCCAGCGCAATCTATTTTAAGAAATTAATACTAAGATGATTTGAAAACAATTATTTAGAACATAATAGAAGATTATTTTAACTTATATTTGTTGATATCTACACCACGAGATAGTTCGAACGCCACTCCATATGATTCCATTTATTCATGTATGTAAGGATGGTACTTACTTGCGAGCTAGAACCCTTATCCCGAATGTTGTCAAAATCTTTAAAAAAAACACGGTCAGAAGAACGCTTATCATGCGAAATACCTCTCATGTTTCTTGGATTTCCCGAAATGTATTTCCCATAGCATCTAAAACATTCAATTTACAAAAAAAAAATTATAATTGATTATTCATATATATATATATATATATGAACATAATGTTCTGAACTTGACTATTATTTTTATTATATTTACTATACAAACAATTTGAGGATCTGTTTAGGAAAATATCATATCAGTTTTATCACACACATTATGACATTGTGGTATAATAACCCTTTATCATTATAGTAATGAAATATATTGTTAAATGTCAACATTCTCCCCAAGATATAGGGCTTTATCAAGAATAAAAAACACGATACACGAATAATGAAAATAAGAAGAATAAATATAGTGGGATTACATATATGGGAGAATATAAGAAAAATTAATATATTCTATTTAAATTATAAAATTAAAATAGAATGTAGAAGAAAAAAGTACGTAATAAGTGAAGATAGTCGTCAATGACCAAACAATTTTTTTAATATTAGCATGTGTAGTACAGAAATAATATTTTTAATAACACCATTAAAAATATGTATAAATCTAATCAAAAGTAAGATCAGCAATTGATCATATAATTTCAAGTCATCCAATCCCACCGTCCTTCATACATCTCCGAGCTCCTTCAATTCAAATCTTCTGTTCGTTCCCGCAATACCCGTCCCCTGTCTTCTGATTTATACATAATGGCCCACCGAACTTCTGCTTTCGACAGATCTTTCATTATCCTATCCTCATCCCTATGGAACTCCATCCCTCCCGACATCTGTCAATCCAAAACTCTTCCTAGCTTTAAAACCCGCCTGTTCAATCATTTCTTATCCATCCAGTCCCCATAAAATTTTAAATATGTATATGATTATCAGATCATTCTTCATTATTCTTACTTTATGTTTATTTAAAATTTTTCATTTTTTTTTTTTTATTATTAACTGATTTAAATTAGAAAGTAACTTATAATTTCTTTTATTATTTTTTTTAATTTGACTATTCACCTACACTATATTTTTGTTTTTTTGTTTGTTTTTCTGTATTATTCTAAAGGGACTCGTCCCAGAATAAATAAAACATTATGATTATTATTATTATAAGTGAGGAAACAAAAAGATGTTAAGGAGAATAAAATGGAAAGCATTAAATAAAAAGGAAGAGACAAAAATTGAAATGAATAAGATAAAAAGGTTTATAACATATTAGAGGAAAAGAAAAAATAGAAATGCAGAACTCAGTCGATTCTTCTTCAGTTGCTGCAGGAATGCAAGAAAAAAATAATTTGTTTTACACTGGCAATTAATAAATAATTAAAGGGCTAAAAAAATTAGGAGTAGTCAACAAAATAAAAGGGGTGAGGATGATGAAGTAGATTTTTTAATAAAAATTGGGAAACGAGCCAGGGACAATATTTGTTGGTCAATTTCATGACTGATAGTAGTGGACTCCAAACTATGAGCGACGAAAGTATCTTTGATTACATGGTAAAATTTTAAAAATATGAAATCACTCGAACGCGAGGTTACTACAACATTTAGTACATAAGTTGTTTCATTGCAAAGCGCATTTCACACCTGAAGTCTCGTTTGTAGAGTAAGCTTGTTTTTCATCACAAGCGATGGTCTGCGAGACTTAGTAGAAGTCTGAATGTAGCCAATAGGACTTATTGGAGCTCTCAATGTAGCCCGCATACCCAAAAGTTTAGAGACCCCTGATTGATATTATTAGATTCTGTGAATTTTTTTTTTGGCTTTGTTAATTAAGTTTCATCTCTGCTTTTATTTTGGGATGTACTTGTTTTTAGGCATTACAAATTAAGGTAATCTTGACTATGATAGCTCAAACGTTTTCGAAGTATGGAGATATGGCGCACCAACAAAAACTACCTTTCAGAAATAATATACACTGACAGGAAAAAATTCCACCCACTTGATTTTTTCATGTTTTCATCTAAAAATATTTTTGCTTAGGATTGGTCTATTGTTTTTAATGAATAAATAGGTAATCTTTTTGTTTGTTTCCAATTAGGAATGTTAATATAGAGGACAATAACCCTTAATCCTTAATTCAATGAAATGATTCTAGAGTCCAATGTTTACTTCCTATGGAATCAAAATGTTTATTCAGTATCATTAGTTTAGTGCCATTTCTTAGTCTCTGGATTTTAATTTTTTCAATATTAAGTTTAAAAATGCCTCTTAGTGGTGTGGCACTTATTGATGATGGACGTTCCATTAGATATGCAGCTAATGCCATCGGAATTCCATATGAAACTTTACGAGACGCCGTCAGGCGTTTTCAGGAAACTGGTTCTTACAATAGAAGGCCGGTTCTGGACGACCTAGGGTAACAGAGCCACAGGATGACCGGTTTTTGACTTTGAGAATTTTACGAATCCGGCACCTTACCGTTGTTCAAGCGATTCATCAGCTCGAAGAAGTTCGAGGTGTGCAAATTTCTGAACATACCGCTCGGAGAAGATTAAATGAGTATGGATTAATGGCTTTTCGTCCAGTAAGAGGACCAGAGTTGACCAGAACTCACAGTACATGGCTGGCTTTTGCTCAAGAACACAGCCATTGGACTATGGACGAATGGAGTGCTGTACTTTTTACAGATGAGTCAAGATTCGCTCTTCGATCTCCAGACGGGCGTGAAAGGGTGTGGAGAAGAAGAAACGAAAGATATGCAGCCTGTAATTTTTCCCAGAGCCAACCTTTCCAACGTGGTTCATTAATGGTGTGGGCTGGGATTTCAATGGAGCGCCGCAAAGAATTGGTTGTTGTTCGTGGAGGGTCTTTGACGGCCATTCGCTATGTAGATGAGATTTTGGAACCTCATGTGTTGCCTATCCTCAACGAAATCGGCGATCGTTCTATTCTAATACACGCCCACATGTCGCCCGCATAGTGCAGACGTTCCTTCAACAGAACAATATTGAGGTTTTAGCCTGGCCAGCACGTTCTCCAGATTTGAACCCCATTGAGCATTTATGGGATAACCTCGGAAGACGAATAAGAGCGTGTGCAACACTTCCTGATACACTGCAGGACCTTGAAAGGGCTCTTCGGGAGGAATGGGCTATCCTCCAGCAAAGGGACATTCCCCGACTGCTGGAAAGTATGCCGAGGCGTCTTCAAGAAGTAGTGAAGGCAAGAGGAGGAAACACACGCTACTAAACGATGATGTAATTAATTTCTTTTAGAATAATAATGGTTCGTTTTTCAATTTTTTTTTCTCTAATCTTTCTTACCCAATCACATTTTGATTATTAAAGGTAATAAAGATTATAAAATTCAATAAATACTAAATATTATCTACAAATACCATGTATTATATACAAATACAACTTTTTTTACAAGTGGCAGAAATATTTTTAGATGAAAAGATGAAAAAATCAAGTGAGTGGAATTTTTTGCCTGTCAGTGTATAAAAATAAGGAATATCGTAAATACTTACTCTTCTAAAAGTTTTTTGTTTAGTCCAAGGTTTTCTGTATACTTTGTGATCTTCCAGTTCTAAAAGTCATGTGAAATTTCATATTTATAACATGAAAAAAAAACTTCTGAAGTTGAAGTTATTTGATATTCTTATGGTTTCTAAATTATTGATAATATCCTTTAATATAGTACCTTTTTGCTTGAACTAGTAAACATCGATTTGCATTTAATCAATTTCACTGATTTTCTTATGGGGACTGAAGATTTCCTAAAAAAAAAAAAAAAAGATTAAATTTATTTTATTTTTTTATAAATGGTTAATGTTCTTATATATATATTCTACTCTACCATGCCTTTCGGCTACAGGAGTTTTGCATTGCTGTCATATCAAACAAACATATATATGCCATCTCTTCTATTGAACATGTATATATATATATAAAAAAAAAAACTTTTCACTAAATTCAAAGTTTGTCTACGGTTCAGGTCTTCAGGTCATCTGCTTTGGCTCAATATAGCGGCCTTCCATGAGCGTTCGTCTTCTTACCAGATTGAAGTGTGTAATTTCCTCCATGAAACTCTTCTGGCTAACCCTGGCTGGGACAAGCTTTTCACCCGTACCCAAGATCTTTGCAGTATTGGTAATTCTGCTCCACCACGAGCTCATCTGTTCGTTTATATGTCCCTTATTATCAAATGATAGTACAAAAATAAATAATTTTCAAATCTTTATTGCCTATATAAAAAAAAAGTCCGTGGCTCACTTATTCTATAGTTAGGTTCAACTTATTCCATTTATTGCCTATATAAAAAAAAATTCCGTGGCTCACTTATTCCATAGTTGGGTTTAACTTATTCCATGGGAGGGACCGGTGAGGTCATTTGATGTCAGATGTCCAAGAGCAGAGGGTTATGGTCTTCTGATTAATTGGTTTCTAGAATATTTAAATTAAGTCTGAAAACTATTTATTGTTTTGATTTAACTTGTTCATGTGATCTAACTTTATATTTAGTCTCTCTGAAGGACAAAATTTATTTTAGGATCTGCCAAAAAATTAGTGAAGCTACCTAGGCTGGATTAAACCAGCACCAGTTTGACTAAAGAGTGATGGACTTAAACCCAACATTTTTTTGGTTTCCACTGTATTGTCATTTGACCTAGTGTGACCGATCAACGAGTGTGATTAATAGAAGTTTTACTGTTTATTATTGATTTGAAGAATCACAAACCTCCTAAGTGAACTTCCATATTCGTCATCCTCATAATCATCTTCACCCTATAAATAAAGAACATATTTTATTGGTTGTAATCGATCTTACAGTTATAGTTACCATGGTATCAACTATACAATGGCCACCTTTGTATTTTACAAATAATCTGCTTAATGCATAATTCAATGTAAAAATCTCTTTTTCAGATAAGAAAAGTGTAATTTAGATTCTGATAGAAAAATAAAAACTATCATACCTGTATGGATCCTTCCCTTTTTTTCCGCTTTGTCACTAAAAAACAAAAATTAATTATTAAATGTTTGTGAATGGAATAATGCAACATCTACTAAACTATTATTTTTTGTATTATTTGAAATTCAGAGCTTAATTTGTTTCATTAAGTGTACGATAAAATAAGAATGATAATTGTAAAACCGCAATTAAAGATTCATGATTAGCTGAATAAAAAATTTGTTTTACATGGTTTCTCTCCGAGACTCCTCGGTTGGTCTTTATTTTTATTTTTAAAAAAGTTTTATTGGTTTGGTGTAAAAAAAATTATAGATCACCCTAGAATGATCATTGGAACTTAATATTACCATCCGCCTTTTTATTAAAATACATATAATCAAAAATATGCATTAATATATATTTATAAGATCTCAGTCTATGACTTTGCTCCATGATTAGTAGATTTTTTTTTATTAAAGATTTGGCAATGAAGGCATAGATCATCCATCCCAGGATGATCCTCAGAACCTTGATTACAAGATTAATATATGTCTTATTTGTTTTAATACAAATTAGGTTTAAGAATCAAAGGTTTTATTTGCTCGTATTTCTGTCGTTTATGAAGATAGAGGAAAAATATTAATCGTTCTAGAATCTTAAAACAAAAATCATAAAAAAAAAAAAAAAAAGGACATAATTAATTTTTTCATATTTATTTTCTTATTATTACTTGTTACTTTTGCTTGAGATAATGAATCCGCAATGCACTTGTGAGATTCAATTGTTGGTTGCAATTGATGTATTTGAAGTTTAGCAAACGATTAGTATAAAATTTAACAAGAAATTGGAAACAATGTAAGAAACTAATACCAATTTAAAATTTAATGAACAGTAAATATTGAGCACTAATGATGACTGATGACTAGTTCAAAGTCAAGCAATTAATATATAGCTAAACCCTATCCTATTAACCAGCTTGTCTCTTTGGTATGTGATATTCGCTGAAGGGGAGAGCTAATATTTAAAGTAAGTTATACTAATGGCGCAGATGAAGATAAAACAAAATATTTTACATTAAATCATTATTAATTAAATATTAATCAGAATTGTTGGCTAATAGGAGAGCCGAGACACTACACTACAAGCAAATGAAATATTATATTTAAATTTAAAGGTCATTAAATTATTCAACAAAAGAACTTTATAAATTAATCTATTAAATATAAATAACATAAACTATACCCTTCATAAATCATTTTAAGAACTGCTAAATCTAATGATCCACAGTGCAGGTAACTTATCTTGTACAGATCAAGACTTAACAGTTCTGAGAATGCTTCCTTTTAAATTTAATACTTCCCTCATAACACTAATAAATTGAAATAAAAATTTTGTTACGTTTTAATGGTCACAGCCGTTAACTTTTAATCTAAATAAATGGTATGGTTTCTATTTATTAGTTATATATAAACTTTAACCATATCATAATTTACCAAGTAAAATTTTTTGGAACCATTGAATTTTATTTTGCGAATAAGTAATACATTCACAATACATATACAGAAAATATAAATAAACTAAAGAAAACACGCAAAATAATAATAAGTATATAAAATAACTTAAAGGCCCTTGCCAGAACACCAATATATACTTCTTACAAAATGTCGCGACACAGCCGTTTCATCTTCTTTTAGGAGCTTAGGGATAGGTGGTGCTAGATAAGAATTGTGAAGTGAATTTGGGTAATACGTAAGGTCTAGGATAAATGGTGTATGATTCCACTCGTTACATACAATGGAGCATTTACTATTGCTCGAAGGATTAGATATGTTTGATAATAGAAAATTCAGTGGTTCCCCACTGTTCAATTCCGTAGGTACAGATGGGTTTCATGTAGATTCGTAATTTGTTGTCAATTGAAAGTCGAGATTTTCTAGTAATGTAAGAATATAGCTATAGCCAGGGAAAATGGCAGAACAAATTATAAAATTCAAAGTAGACGTAGTAGCTCCACAGAAAATAAGATGAAGCGGCCAAGGAAGGATAGACAAAACAGAATATCCTTACTGTACAGCGTAGCATAAAAAAGAACCAGCAGAAATGGGACAGGATTTCTAATTTCAAAGCGATTAAGAAATGCCCTTCTGTTATTTGATCTTATTAGTGATAGAATGTGTAAAATTCGACTTAAAGGGAAATTTAGAAACATCACTGTTATATCGGCATATGCCTTCACAAAAGATAGTAATGAAGATGAAAAGATCGAATTCTACCAAAAACTTGAAAGACCTCAACAGAATAACCCAATGTATGATACCAAAATAGTAATGAGACATTTGAATGCCAAAATTGGAAAAGAAAATTATTAAAACTGTTGCCGGTACTCAATTCCTCATGCCCTCATAAGGACATCTATAAAGGGACTTGGAAGGTACTCACTAGCGGATGCAGGAATACATTTTTTTTGGGAGGGAGGAGGGAGCTTCAGCCCAAAAGCTTTTTTTTCATATATATATATATATATATATATATATATATATATATATATATATATATATATATATATATATATATATATATATAACGATGAGTATTTTTTTTTTTTTTAAATGAAAGAAATTAACTACCTGTATGAAATACTGCTTAAGTGATTCTTGAAGTTCTATTAAATGTAATTGCACGAACAATAATACTTTAAGAGATAGTTTTTAATAACATGGTCATATTTTACCATTTTGGGGAGGGGCTTCAGCCCGAAAGCTCCTCCCCCCTAGATCCGCCTGTGAAGGTGCTTAATGGCGCCATTACTCAAATAGTCTTTATTTCTAAAAGACAGAGCTCCTCAATAATACAATTTAAATCTGCACGCGGTCCTGATTGTGACACCGACCATTATATGGTTACAATCAAACTCAAAGAGCGACTCTTTACAGTCTAACTGTGCACATTTCGCGAATTTAAAGTTTTAAATATCATCCTTGATATCAAGGAAAACGAAAATAAGGTTATACACTACCTTAATAAGACCTATACTTACTTACACGGCTGAAGGTTGAAACATGGACGATTACTGCCACCATGCCAAATTCGTTAAGGGTCTTCGAGAGGAAAATTATGAGAAATCTCTATGGTCCCTTGTACGATGAAACAACTTAAACAAAAAAAAATCCGTACCAATAAGGAACTATATTCAATCATAATGAAATTGTGAGCTTTATAAAATTCCGGCGGATCGAATGGCTGGGACACGTTGTTAGAATGCCAGATGAGATAATTCCCAAAAAAAACTGCTTCAAGAAGAAATTTATGGTTTCAGCGGAAGGAGAAGGCCGAGAAGAAGGTGGTTAGAAGATCCCAGTTCTAGTTCTCCGTTTTTACCTCAAGGTGGTGTTTTGGGTCCTTTATATCCTCTTTACCGCTAATATCTGTTTCCATTCCCATACCTTCCTAGCAAAATTTGCTGATGACACCACCATCCTATCATCCAACTGAGTTCCTTCAACCCAGTCCCTAATCGAACATTGGTGTAATAGTTGTGTTAAATTAAATGAATCTAAATGCAAACACGTCATTTTCGCTCTCCGAAGATCATGTCAATTCATTTAAACTTCTTACCGCTTCATTTCGCAGATACAGTCCATCATGGCTTTTAGATTGAAGGCTAACGGGGTACCCATATACAGGCAATAGAAAAGTACTTAACCGACGATGCGGCCAATTATACGGACTCTTCTTCTTCCTCGATAGCTCTGCAGCCCGGGGTGGGCCTTGGCTTCCTAAACAACAGCTCTCCAGATGTCCCTACCCTTAGCCTTTTCCTTTCAGTTTGTAAAAATAACAGAGAGAAATAAAATATGAAATTTTACTGATACATCATATAGAAATGATCGATTTCTTCGGTAAAAATAAGTCAACTTTTTCATACGAACTTTTGTACTAACAATAGCTATATAAATTATCTAAAATATGCTGTCTATTTCTATAGTTGGTACGGTAGACTAATCTTAAATCTAGAGCGGTAATTTTAGGTATAAAACAATTCTACCTTCCCTGCTTTTCTTTTGAAATAACGAATAAAATAATATCGTCTTTACCTCTCCTGACTTTGAACATGGTCCTGTAAACGTCCGAAGATAAGAACCATTTCATACACCTTTTCGTAAGGACTTCCTCCTGGTTGGGAACCATAATGATGAGGGTTGGGTTGAATCCCTTCCAGAGTATTTCCAGAGAGCCCTTCATACCCATGAAAGCCAACAAGACTCTGTTCTTATCCTCGAGCTCACTTACAGCTTGTCAAAAGATAACAAAGTTGACAGAATTAATATGAAATTCAACATTATTCAATTTTTTTTTTAATTACGTAGTTCACTATTCAAAATTAAACATTTATTACTTTAGATTTAACATTATGAATAAGTAAATAAATTGTGATGAATATGAGATTAGTGAATAATTTAAAAATATTTATTAAAAAAGAAGTTTTTCGAACTAATTTTGACAACGATATTTATTTTTCACTAGTTCAGGATTCAATGCATCAAAATCGATTCAATGGTTCCAATACTGTATTCAGTAATCCCCTTTGCTGCTGTTCAATGGGTTTGTCGCATTTAAGTACTTGAAATAAGGCGGATCATTCCACAAGTTGCATCTATTCAAGCCAGTGTGAGAAGTATCAACTTAATTACGTGGGTCCGCCACGAAAAAAACTGTACTACGAATAGGGAAAACACCACTCAACATTGTACTTTTTGATGCCAGTGAGAATTATACCACGGGCGAAACTAGAATTTTGGCCGAGCTGGGTAAGCACAATTTTGTCATCACTTCCTTCAAATTCTTCCTCTTCAATATAATTCAAAGTAAAAGTACTTTCTCATTGCAAACGCTTAAGCCCGCTTGGGACCACACCGCCGCAATTCCTTCCCCCTATTAGAGTCTAATCTGTGATAAATGATAGACCCGATTTTTAATTCTCCCGTCACTTCTTTAACTTTTAAATTCTTTACCGCCACCCTCTTGTGCTTTTTTCTTTTTATTTCCCTCCTAACGTTCTCCCATAGCTCAATTCTATTTTATTGTTAATTATTCTCCCTACCATTTCCTCGTCCGCTGCCGTACCCCCACACTCCCGTTGCCGCCCGTGTAATCCGAAGAGAATTTCAAATAGTGAGAACCCTATGGCGGTATGTATGGAGCGATCACTAGCGGATCCAGGATTTATTTTTGGAGGGGGCTTCAGCCCGAAACCTTTTTTTTTTCATAAAAATAACGATAATTACTTTGGAAAAAAATAAAGAAACTAACTACCTATATGAAATGGTGTTTAAGTTATTCCTTAAGTACTTTTAAATATAATTACACGAACAATAATACTTTAAGAGGTATGTTTTACATTTTTTTCCCATAAAACATGGTTATATTTTTCCATTTTGGGGGGGGCTTCAGCCCGAAAGCCCCTTCCCCCCGTAGATGCGCCCGTGGGAGCGATTATACTCTGCCACCGCCTTCCTCATTGTCGGATCCGGCGTGAGCACTTACTGCTCCTTGTATACTTATAAATGGTGGCTGAGAGTATTGTTCAGTCTCTCTATACTCTCCGTACTCTTGGGGTGCCCTCAAGTGGTAAAATGCCACGTTATCCAAGTTCTTTATTTCTGCTCTGATCTTGGCGTTAGCAAATTCTTTAATCCCGTCGGACGTTATACAGTCGGATATTCCATAACACTGGAACCACGTTTAAAGGGTTACTACTACTGTCTCTGCCGATCGATCCTATACCAGATACGCCCATTGATGTGACCATTGAGAGTATTAAAGAACCGAAAAAAAGAAGGACGGTTCACATCGAACAGTTATAACTCAAAATCTTAGAGCCAGAGCAGCTGTAGAGAGGTACCCTATTTAAGATAGGTATATGCCTCATGTGTGAATGCAACTTTTTCCTTAAAATCCGCTAACCGGAAGTGCCACTTTATATCAACGCTGAAACACATTTTCACAATTTTCTCAAAAACGGCTGTAACGATTTTGATTAAACTCGGTGTATGATTGTATAATTAAGTGGTCTTTAATATCAATTAGGTCTTATGCCCATTGATGTCACTTTACAGGGCTCAAATGCCCAATGTTCATATACGTCTTCCTCTAATGTACCTTTAATATGGTTTATTTTAAAAAGTTAAACATTTCACATTATTTAGAGTTACGAAAAAATGCTAAATATAACTTTTGAAAGAACTTGATAAGTTAATAAAAGAGAAAAAAAAAATAAAAATGCAGAAACACCTGCGTTGCTATTGACTGTAGATGGTTTTTTTAAAGTTTACGGAATTCGCTAAAAAACAAAAAAAAAATCGTTAAAATAGGACAATTAGGAGAAAATATATAGTCTCTAATTTTTTAAAATATTTTCTGCTGCAAAGGTTTTATCCTTTGTTTTGGTTTTTGAATTTTGAATGTGGTACTTAGGTAATGCTAATTTTTTTAGCATATTACTAATGATTATAAAAAAAAAGTTTAGTCCATTAATTGGAATCACCTTTTATTTATTTTCTTTGTAACTAGGAAGGTAACGCTACTTTAGATGTTTAATTGTTTGGATATAATAAACCATTGTGAAATAATTAACAGTTTTGTAAAATATTTAGCGAAAAAATGCTAAATATAACTTTTGAAAGAATCTGATAATTGAATAAAGGAGAACAAATATATAAATGATTATACAGGTCGAAAATAAATCTCCGGAAAGTCAGAACGCATACTTATAATATATCCTTGGAAAAGGGAGAATTTTAGAAAAAAAAACAATATCTAATATAGAAAGAAGGTAACGGAGAGCGGCGAAAAAATTACAAATAATAATTTTTGAAAACTGATAATATTTAACGTAAATCCCATGCATTTAATGAAATAAAATGAAATTTACTAACAAAGTGTAAACTTTAAAAAATATGTTTACGTCTCTATAAAGTATTTAGAATCCACCTAATCAAGGCAATGGCATTGTTAAAAAAAAATATTTCATTGTACTTGTGTGAAAGAAGAAGTAAAATATAAAATCATTTCATGGATGAATAAAGCATATGTTCACAACCTTAAATACATTTACTGTAGTTTAGTGATTATAGATCTAATATTATATTTAAATAATTCGATATCAATGTTTATTCCGAAATATTGTCATGTATCTTTTTAGAAAACTAAATTAGTGAATAATTTGATGAATCTTCCCTTTGTGATATTCCAACAGTATCCACTACTATTTCATTGAACTTGTGTGAAAGAAGAAGTGAAATATAAAAATATACCATAGATAAGTTTATAACCTTAAATATATTATAACCTTAAATAAGGTCCTAATAGGCTCCAATTACCTCCTCAAAACTGTTCCTAACTTCCCAACCCTCTTTTTACATGATAATCCCATTAAATTGGTCCCACCATCAAAAACCTTGGAATAATCTTCGATCAAACCCTTACTTGGAAAAACCATGTGTCCAATATCTCCCGACGTACCTTTTCTACCCTAAAACACTTAAATAGCCTGCGACACCTTTTTCCTTTTGAAATCCGTAGACTCCTGGTCACCTCGTTAATATTTCCCCATTTCGACTATTGCTGCACGGTATATGGGGGCGTCTCTGGGGATTTCGATGCGAAACTAAAACGTTTGATAAATTGCTTCGTACGATTCATCTTCGGGATCCCAAGAGACGCTCCTGTTTCCTGTTTCTATGAAGAGTTGAAGTGGCTTTAAACTTCCAACCGCCGTAAGTATTTCCTGGCATCCTTCCTCTTCCAAGTAATTCACTCCCACCGTCCTTCATACATCGCCGAGCTCCTTCAATTTAAATCCTCTGTCCACTCCCGCAATACCCGTTCCCGGTCCTCATATCTATATATAATGGCCCACCGAACCGCTGCTTTCGATAAATCATTTATTATTCGATCCTCTTCCCTATGGAACTCCATCCCTCCCCACATCCGTCAATCCAAAACCCTTCCTACCTTTAAATCCCAACTGTTTAATCATTTCTTATCCATCCAGTCCTCATCATAAAATTGTAAATAGTTACTACTGTAAATATGTATATAAATTATTAGATCGTTCTTTATTATTTTTACTTCATGTTTATTTTCAATTTTTTATTTTTATTATTAACTGATGTAAATTAGAAAGTAACTTATAATTTCTCTAAATATTTTTTATTTTATTATTTATTTTTTTACTATTTAATCAAACTATACTCTTGTTTATGTATCTCTGAGGCTCCTTAGCCCATATTTTTGTTTCTCTGTATTATTCTAAAGGGACTCGTCCCAGAATAAATAAGGCATTATTATTATTATTATTATTATATTTACTGTAGTTTAATAACTCTAGATCTCATAATATATTGAAATATTTAGGTATCTATCGTCCTTTTATTTCGAAAAATCATCATGTAAACTTTTAGAAAATTAAGTTAGTGAATAATTTGATAAATTTTCTCTTTACAATATTCCAACAGAATCCACTTACAATTAGTGTGACAACTTTTGACCTGTCTATGACAGACAATGCAAATCTCCTAATTTCTTTTTAATAAACTTTGAAATGCAAAATAACCGTTTAATAACTAATAGTCGTACAATCCATAATCAACGAATCGTACAATCCATAATCAACCGGTGATATAATAAATAAGACGTTTATTAAGTTGGGCCAAGTTCAAAGAGTAAGTGAAAGTTGTGTGTTCCGCGCACCAGATTTTTACTTTCACTTACGTATATAATAATAATAATAATAATAATGCTTTATTTATTCTGGGACGAGTCCCTTTAGAATAATACAGAGAAACAAAAATGTGGGCTAAGGAGCCTCAGAGATACATAAACAAGAGTATAGTTTGATTAAATAGTAAAAAAAAATAAAAAAATATTTAGAGAAATTGTAAGTTACTTTCTAATTTACATCAGTTAATAATAAAAATAAAAAATTGAAAATAAACATGAAGTAAAAATAATAAAGAACGATCTAATAATTTATATACATATTTACAGTAGTAACTATTTACAATTTTATGATGAGGACTGGATGGATAAGAAATGATTAAACAGTTGGGATTTAAAGGTAGGAAGGGTTTTGGATTGAGGGATATGGGTAGGGATGGAGTTTCATAGGGAAGAGGATCACTAGCGGATCCAGGATTTAATTTTGGGGGGGGGCTTCAGCCCGAAACCTTTTTTTTTCATAAAAATAACGATAATTACTTTGGAAAAACAGAAAGAAACTAACTACCTATATGAAATGGTGTTTAAGTTATTCCTTAAGTACTTCTAAATGTAATTACACGAACAATAATACTTTAAGAGGTATTTTTTAAATTTTTTTCCCATAAAACATGGTTATATTTTTCCATTTTGGGGGGGGCTTCAGCCCGAAAGCGCCCCCCCCCCGTAGATCCGCCCGTGAAGAGGATCGAATAATAAATAATTTATCGAAAGCAGCGGTTCGGTGGGCCATTATATATAGATATGAGGACCGGGAACGGGTATTGCGGGAGTGGACAGAGGATTTAAATTAAAGGAGCTCGGCGATGTATGAAGGACGGCGGGAGTGAATTACTTGGAAGAGGAAGGATGCCAGGAAATACTTACGGCGGTTGGAAGGATAAAGCCACTTCAACTCTTCATAGAAACAGGAAACAGGAGCGTCTCTTGGGATCCCGAAGATGAATCGTACGAAGCAATTTATCAAACGTTTTAGTTTCGCCTCGAGATTCCCAGAGACGCCCCCATATACCGTGCAGCAATAGTCGAAATGGGGAAATATTAACGAGGTGACCAGGAGTCTACGGATTTCAAAAGGAAAAAGGTGTCGCAGGCTATTTAAGTGTTTTAGGGTGGAAAAGGTACGTCGGGAGATATTGGACACATGGTTTTTCCAAGTAAGGGTTTGATCGAAGATTATTCCAAGGTTTTTGATGGTGGGATAAAATTTAATGGGATTATCATGTAAAAAGAGGGTTGGAAAGTTAGGAACAGTTTTGAGGAGGTAATTGGAGCCTATTAGGATTGCCTTGGTCTTTTCCGCATTCAACTTCAACTTGTTAACTCCTGAACAGTCGTATATTCTATTTAAATCTTCTTGAAGCTTTTTTGTGGCGGCTAATAGGTCGGAAGGGGGGAAGGAAAGGTATATTTGGAAATGGTCTGCATGGATGTGGTATTGGGAGTGATGGATCTGGTTGGGAAGGTCATTAATGTAAATAGCAAACAGAGTAGGAGACAAGGAGGAACCCTGAGGGACACCACAGGAGAGGGGAAGTGTCTTTGAAGGAGGTTGATCTGGGACGACTACATACTGGGATCGATCGGAAAGGAAGGATTTGAACCAACGTAGGACACTGTTGGATAGAGGAAGATTTTGCAATTTGGTAAGAAGGATGTTATGGTCAACTGTATCAAATGCTTTGGAAAAATCTATCTGGGTTATTTTAAGGAGGGCAGATTGCGTTGAATTATGTGAATACTTACCCTTACTATATATGTAAGTATTGCGATCGTGAAAATTTTCGAGTCTCAGTTTTCAACAGAAATACATGTTTTGAGGTCCCCTGAGTCAAAACCACCAAGTGTCGCAAAATGGTCTGTGTGTGTGTTAACAGTCTAGCTCATAAACGAAAAGTAGTACGAAACTGTTATTAAGTATTTAAGGTTTGTATATAAGCCGGATGTGACAGTAACTTTTTCGTTAAAGACGTCTAACCGGAAGTGCCACTTTATATGAGCGCTGAAACAAATTTTTTTTATTTATTGTTTTAAGTCAACTAGGGTTAACTGGTGTAAGGAAGGCATACCAACGCCCCACTTGTGCCCCAATCTCCTCTCAACTACCAAGAACCCTCCTTCGCTTTCAATTCTGTTAAATTTTTTCAGAGAGACATTCTTCATTCTGCTGTTAGTCGCTTCATTTTTTACTGGTGGTCTTGTTGTTAACATTTTAACTTCCTTGCACTGGAAATGTGAATGAAGATTAATTTATTATAAATATACTACAAATGGGGTGTGCCTTTTAAATAACGAGACGAGATGCTGTAAAAGATTTTATTTCATTTTATATATTTGTTATGTATAAACCCCTGCTCAAACCTCAAAATCGTCCATGCGATTTTTCCATTGACCGAAACTGTGATGGAAGTCATATTTCAGCTCCTTCAGGACGCCTATCACTTTCTCTTTCACAGCCTCAACGGACTTAAAATTTTGTTACTTTTAAGGCAGATTGACAAATTATGGTTTTCTATTTTAAAAAGAAACATCAATCTATGAACTGCGAGAGCCAAAAAAGCTCTAATGAGCAAATAAAAATCAAAGCAATTATTTTTATCTAATTACGATAATTATTTTTGTCACTATTCATGAGATAGTGGAGAAAACACTCAAGTACAGGGACCTGTACTTGTTTACTGAAGGTCGAACTATTAATCAACATTATTTCATTCACCTTCTTGCAAAAAGAGAAAGCTGCACGCGTCCTCAAGGACAAAAGAAGACTTCTGTTTCAAATTTATATTAAGTTAAGTAAATATATATCAAAATCAAAATAAAATGTTTTACAGCTGCAATCAAATTATGTAATAGCCATTAGGAATGACCGTCGATAGTCGATATTTCCCTTCCGATATTCGGTATTTTACCATCTATAGTATTCGATATCGTCCCTTCGATATTTTAATCTAAAAATAAAAATTGAAACTATCATTTTCGGAAAACGATAGGAATTATATATGAATCTGATTGTTAGAAAACAAATTATACTCATCTTGCCTGTTTCATATAGAATATAGTATGCAATAGAGGAAAATATCGATATTTCGATAATATCGATTATCGTTGGCCATCCCTAAGTAGATTTAAATAGCGAACGTGGGCCCCTTCTTACTCAGTTCACTCGATTTGCCCAAATTTTTTTTCTTAAAAACTTCAAAAACCAAGGCCACGAATTGTCAAAGAAATATATGTAGTATGGAAATAAATTAGAATTTCGCTGGATCCGATCTATGGGTATATGGAAGGCACAATTGATTGAATGGAAATAGCTCAAGATGGATCGAAACTAGAAAATTAATTTAATCCGAAGGAGAAACGAATTTATATTTCCATTAATTAATTTAAGCCGAATTGCGTGAACTGTATCCGAGTAATATAATTGAGATAATTTCATCGCGGCGAATCAAATGGGCTTGTAAAGTTGTTGGACTTACTAACGAGAGAATTCCTAAAAGGTTAATATTTGCTGTGCCGAATGGTAAGCGTCCGAGGGGTAGACCGAAGCGAAGGTGGGAAGATTGCATTAAAGCTGATCTGAAGGGACCGGGTTTGGACGGCGAACGGTGGAGGGAGGTGTGTAATAAGCGATTGGTGGTGTCGGCATCGAACCTTCGGGTTCTCTAAGCCTTTTTATTATTATTAATTAATTTAAAGATGAAAATAACATCCTTTTTGATGTGCCTATGTGCTAGAGAATCATTATTTATATTGATTTTAATATTCAATTTTTTTCATAATATTCATGACAATATCGATATTGGGTCTTCGGTATCCCATCTATAATAGCAAGGCCACTAATATAAATACACTATAACACTTCTACATTGCGGACACCAATGGGAAACCAAATTTTGTAGAAGAAAAACCTATTAGGAAACAAGAATTAGAAGATCTCATGTCAATGGATAATGTTTATTCTTTTAAATATCACATAAAAGTTAAAAATTAAAAAATATTTTGTTGTGAATTCAAGTGGACTCACAATATGTGGGTTCATTCTTTGAACCCTGTTGATAATAATCTTCCTGGATGACCCAATGTCTCCAATGAGCACTACAAGAGCAGGATGTTCACCAGTCTGCTTAAATTGTTCCCAGCCCACAGTCGGGATCTTGCTGCAGACTTGATATAAAGCACGCACAGATTGGCGATGATGCATGGGATTACTAGTAAACATGGTCATTGCGCTAACCTGCAACACAGCGCAAGATATCTATGCCCTTCATTGTATATATCATATAAATAAATTATTTCATGCAGCCAGTACATTGCTTAATATGGTTGTAGTTGATCTCCAATGTTACGAAGCACACTTACAAACAATAACTCCTTAAATATTACGAGTATAGAGTGCTACCAGTGGGTAGTTTCTCAACAAGTCATTTCATGTTAGCATTTTCTGTTATCAAATTTACTTAATGTATTTAATTGTTTAATACAGTTGTAAATATCATGAATAAATAAAAAATAAAAAAAATTACGAGATAAAATCATTTCATAGTAATAATTCAATTTTAGTTATTAATGTTACGTACATGGTCGATGGTGGATTAATCTACTCTCTCCTCGAAGAAAATTCATTCTTCTCCTCTTCTTAAAAATAGTACAAACGAAGGTGGAATTTAAAATAGTGCAAGCGAAGGTAGTGATTTAAAAAAACGTAGATCATACAAAATTACACTTGCTGCGGTCAGCTCCATGTTTTCTCTTTGTTCTCGGGTTTTAAACTTTCCAAACCCAAAATTCATAAACCATCGTTATGTGTTAAAAATTTAAAACCTCGTCATTTACCTTCTTCAAAGATTTTTATGAAACCCCTTTCTGAGCAAACATTTATTTATTTAGAATAAATTCTAACAAAAAGTTAGGGTACATATACGCTTTACTAAATAAATTTAGACAATTAGAAATAATTTATTAAAATAAAATGAAAAAAGTTTTCCTGTAAAATTATTATATATGATGAATGATGGGACGCTGCCTTATGGATATTACTAAAGCAGAATAGTTAATAATGAACTCGATATAATCAAATCACAAACTAATTAGAAATTTTTCTAACAAAAAAGTGACTACCTTAAATAAGACAATGATTTATATGGCAAGTTTTCATAACCTTAAAAGAAAATTCACTTTAAGAAGAAATTAAAGAAAATCTAATGAAGGTTGTAATAAGAAATCTGTATTTGCAAGGAACACCCAGAAAAAGTTTTAAAGTAATTTTAAAAATGAAATAATCCCTAAATAATTTTATAAAAATGTTATCTTTCCACATCTACTCATAGAAACAAATGTGGACCAATGGAAAAAAAATGGGCTTTTTGGGGGATTCTGCCCTGAAATCCCCTCTTGAATCCGCTAGTGGTGTCTGATATACTAAATGGAGTTGTGCTTAACAGAACTAATGGGTCGAATTAGAAATTGAGTTTTGTAATAACGCCATGACAGCGGTGAAATAACTTATTAAGGATTATATTACGGTTTGTATGAAACGAAAGTTCGATTCTTACCCTTTCCATGGGAGTTATTGGAACCCCATCTAATATCTTTATACTCGGTAGGAGATATATTATAAGCCTCCTTGGATCTGGTATTATCGTACTGATCTTGTTGCCAGCAATCTTTAAATTTGTCACAACTGGTAAGGTCTTGAGGGCGTCGAACTCGGACATCGCGTTGATGTTATTATGAGACACGTCCAATGTGGCCAAATTGTACATTTCCTGAAGAAAATTATATTGTTTACATTATCAAGGGATTTTGATTAAACCTTCAATGTTATGAAAAAAGTAGAAGTAATCCACAACTCAACTCAAGTAATCCTCCACTTTTCAACCATTGATCCATATTTATCAATGGGCGAAAAGTGGTTTATTCACGGCACTAATGAATAAATCAGATTGGGATAATTTATGTCACTTCCAATCCATATCTTTGGAATAGAATAGAAAATAATTTAATCTGGAGCAAAGTCCCTTTAGAATTTCAGAATAGTAGGAAATTAAAATATTACATCTGGCCTAAATATAAACAAAAAAATAAAAAGAAAGAGAAAATATTACAATATACAAAATAGAAAAAATCTATATACAAAACACTTGAAACTATGACAAGGCACATAAACTATGTACAGTGGTAAAACATAAATATACACTTTTACAAAAAATACATTAAATTCTTCTTTAAAATAAATTCTGTGTTTCTGAAGGAAAAGAAAAGAAAGCCGAATCTGATAATAAAAATTGTCTCAGTATTTAAATGATGAATTATATGACATCATAAAAGATTAGCGATTATCTGATTGTTTTGGGACAGGAATTGGAATAGGAGGGTCTTAAATGTAGATATGGAGGGGAGATGCCGAATTTTGATAGGAAGGGAATTAACAGAGCGAGCAATAAAAGTTTTGGAATGAGGCAGATCTGTGAGAAGGGGTGTACAAATCGGAGGGTCGAGATCTTATGGAAAGGGAATGGACTGAGGATTTTAATTGCAGAAGGCTATAGCCGTAAGAAGGCTGATGATTGCTGATGATTTGATAGAGGAACGTACCTAGGAAATATTATCTTCGAATGGAGGAGAAAAGCACTACACTTTAACTCAGTGTAGTGGTGAGAGACATGGGAGTATTTCGGAGCACCAATTACAAATCTTATGCAGCTGTTCATTAGTCTTTTCATTCTACCACGGAGATCATACACCACACAGCTGTAGTCAAAGTGGAGGAAGATGAGAGAGGAAACCAGGAGTCTACGCGTATGTTGAGGTAGGAGATGGCGGAAGCGATGGAATAGTTTGAGGGTAGAAATGATCCGTCGGGAGATGTGAGAAATATGGTGATTCCAGTTAAGGTTCGATCAATGAAAAATCCTAAATTCTTAACGGAGGAGTAGAAGGAGATTGGCTGATCATTAGTATGGGAAAGTCGGTATATAATCTAAGAGGGGGCTTGGAACCAATTACAATGGCGTGAGTTTTTGAAGCATTTGACCTTAATCCGTTTACATTTGCCGGGGAGAAAGGATACGTAGATTTGAGAATCTTCTGCAAAAGGTGATGGGAAGAATGGAGAATTGAATCATGTAGGTCGTTAATGCAGGAGCTGAAAAGGAGTGGAGATATACTTGATCCCTGGGCAACTCCAGAGAATAAAGAAAGGTAGGCAGATTTATTTATTTTTTTATATAGTAATGACAGTTACATTATTACAGAACTTACAGCGAATATTGTGAGAGTAGGTAGCTGGTTGTGGGAGATGTTAATGTTCTCCAGGCTGTGAATCGCCTTAGGATCAGGATTTTCCCAACGGCCGATAGAGTTATGAGAAACATTTATTTCCATCAACAACTTGTTGTCAAGACTTTCAATGAATTCGAGTCTGTTGTGCGAAAGATTTAAGTAAGAAAGATACCTGTAAAAAAAAAAAAACACTTATACCTAACTAAAATTATTTATGATTAATAGTTAGGTGTGAAGTGGTTCCTTTGCTAAGAGGATATTTTCATATTAAGTGGCATTTTTAAAATCTCATAAAATTCCTCAGTGTTAAAACAATGCCAATTTAGTGTACTTAATTTATCTCTTTATAACTGAATTGTGAGTGATTCCATTTAGTATAGGAACTTCATCGGGGAACCGAATTGGACGTTCACCAACTATAACATATATTCTCTCTCTTTAAAACTCCCAAATTCCCCAATTTTCAAATACTTTTATAGTTCCAAATCAAATTTGTTATCAAAAAAGAGGAAACTAATGAAAAACCTCTCAGGCATAACGCATTTTCACAAGTTTCGACTAATGAATATTTACAAATAATTTGTGGGTACCAGACTTCATATATTTTCATTTTCAAGATTTCTGTCAGATCTAAAACAGCTACTCAGCTTTAGGAGAGCAACGTAACAGAAGTTTTCTAATTTTTATGTATATTTTTAAGTTGTATCAAGCAATAGAAATTAAACATTAGTGGCCCACATTAACTTAATTCGCTGAGCTCTACAATACGAAACGGATAGTTAAAAAATAACTCAAATAACCAAAATATAAAAAAACCTCTTTACATGAAAATAACCCTAATACAACTGGAAATCAAGAGGATATAAAGGAAAAATTCTTATTATTTTACTATTATGAATCGATAGGGCAATATATCAATATATTTAATGAAGAGAAGAATAGTTGGGGTGGTCAGTCAAAAAAGAAAGCAAAAATAAATGATAATATTTATTTTTACATATGCCGACGTTTCGACCTGAAGTTCAGGCCATCATCAGGGCTAAGAAAAGAACCAGATAACAAGGTATGAGAAATATAAAAATTACAGTAAAATGAAGTTGTTAGAATAATGACAATAGTAAGAACAAGAGACAAATAATAATAACAGGTGCAATGTGTGGAATGATGAAGTAAACATAGTCAAAAAAGGTGACATAAGTATTGTAAAGGGAATCTTAGAATAAAATGTAAAACAGAAAAATATGAAGTTATATAAGAAATGGAAATAAATAGTAAAATTAAGATATAGTGAATAGAATATTTATATAGAAAATTGAGATGTTGTAAAGTCTATCTATATGTACAGACAAAGTATGAAATAATAAAGAGTTAAAAACAGAGAAAAGGAATGGAAGGAAGGAGGAGAGAAACTGAGAAGGTTGAAATAAGAAAGAGAACAAGTAAGAGAAATGATAACAACCTGACTGCTCCTAAGGTAAAGATGCAATGCTCGTGTTATTGAAGGATGGAGGAGGATAGAAGGGATGTATAGTTGCGTCATCTCCAACGGTTATCTGACGAAGTTTGAACTAACGTATCGGAAGCGTAAATAAGAACGAGAGATTATACATGTATCTTATATGTATAAAAATTAAACATTAGCCTCTTTCTATCAACTTTCGTTTTATTCCTTAATATTTATGAATAATATATTTCTTAATTAGTTCAAACTTCGTCAGATAACCGTTTCAGATTAAATAATCGCATTCTTATGAAGTTTTCAATTGCCAATTATTTAATATTATATTTATATTTTAGTTATGATTAATAAGAAATCTGTTTTTTTCTGGATTTTAGAAATTAAGGTTCTTATATGATTCCCTATACAGTAGCATCATTAATAACTAGCATTATATAATTATATAAAACATGCATCCATCATATCTTCCAATTCTGAGTATATATCATGGAGGGCCCAAAAACTTCAACGCTAACGCTACTGTTCCAATCGAATTGTTCAATCCAAATCACTTTCAACCAGAAATAGTGAGAAATACCTTGAACGTTATTTAGCCCTCCTTGGTCATTTGTTTTAGATCTTTTTATTTCATTTCCAAAATTCTACATATTTTTTAAAATGATTTTAACATGAAATGAAGAATTAAATAGTACAAATTCAGGCGATGTTTAAATTCCGCATTAGCGAGCATAGAAATTTCATTATTTATTAATAAATAACACATTTTCATTGCTATAATTCAGGGGTCTCCAAACTTTTTGACCCTCGGGCCTCATTGAGACCTTCACTAAGTCCCGCGGTCCGCATTAAGAGCTCCAATAAGTCCCATGGAATATGGTGAAAAAAAAAAAAAGTTTGATCTATAAATGCCACTTCAATTGTGACTTGAGCTCTCTATGAGAAACAACTCAGAGTCATTCCATGTCAAATCAACCGGGGCCTGACCGAGAGGGTCTTGGATTTTGGTTAATTTAAAGCATTAATATAAAGAAAAACACAAAATTTTGGATTTTTTTGGACTTATGGTTTTTTAATTATACATTTTTTTAAATAATAAAAAAATTGAAAAACGTTATGTTTTCTTAATAGGTTTTGGATTATTTCTGAAGAACTATTTGTCCTAGAAAACTGAAACCGGTGTCATGTGACTATATTCTAAAAACATAATATTTTTCCAAGAAAACCAAAACCTCTATTTCTGAATTTTGAAAAAATTAAAACCGTTTGATTTTTATTAAAAAATTATAAGGCTGCTAAAGGTGTGCAAAATTTCAGAGTGGAGAAACAATGGATTCACAAGATAAAAAATTATGACCTATACACTTTAGATACACTAAAAATGCCGTTAAGGTCACCAATATTAAAATATAGACATTTTTTAATATAAATTTATTAATATATATATTTATCTTTAAAGGTTCCTAACGTGTAAGTTTATTCAAAGAAATGCAAAAAATTAAATATAATATTTACAAATCACTGTTCAAATGTCTGTTATTTTGTCTATATATTTTATGATGTTTTTTAAAATGATGGTTGATTGATTTATTTCTTCACTGGGTAATGTATATGTCCTCCCATCCGCAGTCTTTCAGTAAAAAAAGAAAATTTCATGTGAATTCAGAATTAAAAATAAAAGTATTAAATTATCGACAAATTTTGCATATCTTGATGTACACTTTAACAGACATTTAAAATTTACAAGACATCTCAACAGAAAAATTAAAAGAGTAAGATTATAAGGCATTTTTCTTGGAAAATTATTATATTTTTAGAACATAATCACGTATTATATAAAAAGAAAGAGCATAAACAACCGAAAAAAATGACACTGGTTTTAGCTTTCTAGGTGAAATAGTTCTTAAGAAATAGCCTAAAACCATTTTACAATGCGTAAATAAAATAAAAAAGTGGTGCGTTTTTTTGAGGTTTTTTATTATTTAAAAAAATTTAACTCCAAAACCGTAAGTCCAAAAAATCGATTTTTTTATTTTTCTTTATATTAATGTATTCAACAAAAAACCAAAAAAATGATCAAAATCCAAGACCCTCTGGGTCAGGTCTTGGTTGATTTGCCATGGAATGGCCCCTCATGCAAGATGTTGTTTTAGTGATTTAGTAAATTTTATATTTTTACATAGTTTTTAAAATCTTCTCAAGTATTCAAAGAAGTTTCCGCGGGCCAGACTAGAGGTGATGGCGGGACGTAGTTTAGAGACCCCTGCTATAACTTATGTCCATTTATATGTTCAAACAGCTAATCAATAACTAAAAATTCGAATCAAGGATTTACATAAAAATAATAATAATAATAATTTATATGCGGCTTGATACAACAACGAAAATGCTTTACTCCCGGTTGGGAGTATTTAAACCAACAGAGCCTTTCGTATAGATAATTTTAACAATGATATTGATTTCTTAAAGATGAGTGTCAAGAGGTTCCCTTCCAATATTTCGGCGCTGTTGAAAATTAATACAGATATGGTTTATTCTTAAATCGATTCTTAAAGTCTACTATCCATTATAATTACAATTTCCAAAGTTAAGAAATCAAAACAAAATAATCCTCACTTAAATTCGCTTAAATGGTCAATCCATTCGATCCGGTTGTGAGCTAAATCAAAATGCTTAATAGCCCAACACTTAGAGAAGTCTGGTATTTTATTGAACTTATTGTGAGACAAGTTGAGGTAAGTCAGAAATCCAATCTGATCCGGCTTCCCTATAGATCCGTCAGTCAAGTTATTTTTAGAGAGATCTAACACGACCAAGTGCTTAATGTTCCACAGAGGAGAGAGATCTTCAATGTTATTGTTAGCCAAGTCGACGTACTGGAGGTATGGGTAGTACTGGAGCAATTCCACACTTTTGATACCCTAAAAAAAATTCATTTATCAAATAATTAAGATGTTTTTCAATCATTTTATCTGCCTATAAGCAGAAAATTATAATATATAATTGATTAATGGCAACAGTAGCCATATTTTTTTTCTTCTAATTTTTGAAATAATTAGATTGCTAATAAACACATAAAGTAAATAAATAGATTGTTGTTTTAAAAAGTATTAGACCAAAAATCACCAATAATAAACGTTTTCACTTTATGTATTTATTATTCAACGTTTAGGCCTCTCGAGCAAATTGTAAGATTCTGCAAACAAAATGTAATTTAGTTATTTATCTTTAAAATATATCATTATAAAACATATAATACTTTATAAACAGTCTATCATATACATAGTCTTTATTCTATCATTTTATTCTATTTTAGAAAAAAAATATATACAGGGTATTTCATGGTTAAGTAGCCAAACTGAAAATATGCATTAAGGACCTCAAAACAAGAAAAAAAATCATATGAAGGTATGTCCGCAAACGCTTTTATTTTTTGTAACGCCATTGTTTATTTGAAGTTTATTTATTCCTATGGATTTTTTGTTCCATCCATTTTACGAGTGAAAACATGTTTATTAAGTATATATCACTACATAGGTCGTATGTAAAAGTTTTAAATTTGTATTCTATTTTTGACATTATTTAGTCTGCAATTGATATAAGCAGTCTACTTATCTGCAAAATAGCAGAGGGGAAGCAAACATAAAATTGTACTAAAAAATCATAAAGAAATAATCAGTTATTATGATCTCCTGTAAAACATTCAATTTTTACTACGACCTTTTGCACTAACAGTAGCGATAATCATATTCAGTATGGACTGGAATTATTTTTTTTAAACTATGAATCATCAACTCGCAGTTTAGTGTTTGCTGATAAACAAAACTCGTGACTACCAATCCCGTGTATGTTGAGAGATTACTGAATCATCGAAAACAGCTTCTTTTACAGATTTTATTCTGATACAAAAATTATAGACCCTGTTTTTACAGTTAAAAAAGATATTTTTTAGCAAATGAAAACGGTTAGAAAACTATACTGACCTTACTTGGCAGTCGTTTTTTATTAAAAAGAGCGATTTTAATAATTAACATCCCGTTAATAGCGGATTTAGGGTTGAATATAGGGATGGCTAACTATTTTTTTCCATTATTTTTTAAAACGATAATTGCAGGAACAATAATGCTTTTAAAATTTCAGAGTGCTACCGATGGTTTGCTTCTCAACATTCGTTTTCATGTGATTCGATTTCTGTGAATATATTTACATGTATTTTTATTTCAACACTGTTGTAAGCATGATAAATGAATAAATTAATTACAATTAAAGGAATAAAATTGTTTATACTCCTTCTTAACACATGCTTACATTTAGCAGATGGAAGCTATGCGTTATAACAGCGTCCACAACACATTGTTACTGTTTAATTATTTGTCTTCTTTTATTTATTCAATAATATAACATTCTGTCAGTGTACAATGATTATAAAGAGGTAAATTATTTGGCTAAAATCACTCATAGAAACAAATATGGACCAATTAAAACAATTTAATTTTTTTATTGGGGGGAGGGGGGCAAGGTAAGTTATTTTTCAGCTCGAAAGCCTCCCCCTTGAATCCGCAAGTGCATACCATGGACCAAATATGCGCTATTAATGTGGTGTCATATCATATACACTAGATAAAAAAGTATTAAAAAGGAACACTGCCACTTATAGTTAATGATCCTTCTACTTATAATTATACTGCCTCACAGATATTGATGAAAGCGTGGATTTATTAAGTGATAGATATCCAGTCAAGTTTTAAAAGCTTACTTTTGACGGCAGCTGAAGCTTTGTATATCCGTATCCTTTCAGGTCTGGCGTCAGTGCTATGTTACCCAATCCTGAAGATAATGTAAGGATGTTCAGGTTTGGTTCAATTTCATCTGATGTTAAATCGTCAGACCTGGAAAAGAAAGCGATAGTAACTAAGGGAGTGATAATCACAGCAATTCTCTAGGACTAAATCCCAACCTTCACTTATTAAAAATTATTTTCATATATATTTTTTAAAGCAACAGATCCTGGTCCGAATATCGGATAAAATGAAATATTTGAACGTATACACATTTTACGTTATGGTGTAACGTGAGTCTTAAATTCCTATGAAATTTAAACGTGAATCTTAAATAATTCTAACGCTATATGGCACAATTCCGTGATATCCTAAGGTGATGAAGTCTGGGACAAGCGAAATGTTTCTTGGACATCGGCTCTAACATACTCGAAAATTGCAGTATATTGCTCAAATTTTTTCTGTTTATGTTCTTGAGGTTATTTAATTTGTATTTGATTTAATTGAATTTGTCGATGCATTAAAAACAAAATTATAAAATATTAATTTTTATTTTATCTTAACTTATTAAATATTTCTTCTGTTTAAAAGTTATGTGAGTATATATATGAAATATTACTGTTATACTACTATAATATTCTAGTATAAAATATATAAATCAATATATATATATATATATATATATATATATATATATATATATATATATATATATATATATTATATAATATATATTATATATAATATATATATATATATATATATATATAATATATATATATATATATATATATATATATATATATATGTATATATATATATATATATATATATATATGTATATATATATATATAAATACAGGGTGTCCCGAGAGTAGAGGAAAATGTTTATAGGAGTGATAGTGGACACCAAGGCCTACAAAAAGACATCGTATAAACAATGGGTCAATTCTTAGCAGAAAAGTAGGAAATTAAAATTTAGTATTTTTTTAAGTGTCATGTTTTTTTATGAATTGGAAGCGATAACTGAAGAAATATTTAATTTAAGTAATTAACAATTATTTCACTATAAATTCTTGAGATTCACCTAAAGCTGTGTAAAGAAATTATGTCAATTTCTATCCACGAACTTAAAACTACTCGTGTTTTCATTAAAAATTACGACAATTAACTGTTGCAAAGCATTTGTTTATTATTTTTTCATGATCTGGGATTTATTTTAATAAACATAATAGCCTGTACCCTTTTTATTGATAAATAAAAAAAATAATAAAAATTATGATTCTTTAATTCTTTTATTTGTCGTATAAAGTATTGGGTTGTCCAGAAAATAATGCAGAATTTGAGTTTTCTTTAAAATACCCTTCTATATAATAAATTGTTTACGTTTACTGGATTATTCATTTGTATGAATGTAAAACTTATTATACCTCTTCCAAACGATAATGTTTTTTTTACCTCTGTAGCATTCCGCTGCTTAGAAAGAATTCAGTCTTTACTAAGATGTCAACGCTTGATTTTCGTATAATTTTGTTTTACGAGTTTAAACTCGGCCGAAATGGGGTCCAAGCTGCCAGAAACATCAATCAAGTCTAGGGCAAGAGCAGCATTAATGAGTTCACTCTTCAACGGTGGTTCAAAAAATTTCGGGAGGGAGACTTCAACCTTGAAGACAAAGATGAACGTGGAAGGACTTCCTCTCTTGATGACGATGTTCTGCTGGCTTTGGTGGAAGGACACCCCAGAACAACTAATCGAGAACTTGCAGGTAAACTTAGCCTTAGCAAATTGACCGTCGATGACCACCTCTCGGCAAAAGATCTTGAAAGTTGGGTCTCACACATTTTAAACAACCACCAAAAAAACAGCGTTTGAAGTTTATGCTACACTTCTTTCCAGAAACAAAAACGACCCTTTTCCGTCCAGATTTGTTACTTGTGATGTAAAGTGGATACTTTATATTAATTGTAGACGTTCTGGACAGTGGCTTTTGCTGAAAACACGGATACTTTTAGGTGACCACATAATTTCTATACACAACTTGAGGTGAATCTTAAACTTTTTTCTAATAAACACCAATTAATTAATATGGACTAAAATGCTTATAAAACTAGGAAGATTTCCTAAAAGTGGGGTAAATAAATGTACAGTTAAAGGGTGATAAATAAAATCAGAAATAATTTATGACTTTTTTAATACAGAAATTAGGTGTGTTTGTAAGCCAAATAGTCCTCTTTAAATAGTTTTAACAGTAACGAACTCTACTTTCGTTTAAGGTAAATTTTGTCTAGTTTCCTACGGAGCAATGTTTAATTACTTAAATCAAATATTTTTGATGTTAACGCTTCGCATTCAACAAAAAATGTGACTCGCTTAGAAATACACAAATCTTAAATTTCCTAATTTCCTGCTGGAAATTGGGCAATTGTTTATATAAGCCTTTTTGTAGACCTTGATGTCTGCTATCAACCTTTTAAAAAAAATTCTGTACTTAGGGGACACCCTGTATATATATTTTTTTTGTTTATGATTTATAATAAAAGCTTCGACACTAACATATTTTTTTTTAATTTATTTTCTACATTCCGCATCTACCTGAGCGGGTCATTAGCAGCATTAAATGAACTTAAATTAGATGTATAAAGTAGCCCAAGAATCATCGTTTGTTGTATTGCATACAAGGTATATTTTCTGCAATTTATATAAGAATCGGGAAATGAAGGGAAGATAAATAAATATTAGTTTTATTCAGTGTTAGATTTATGCAATCCTTATTATTGATTAAATTTCTCTTTCTTGAAGATTTAGGTTAATCATAATTTATTGCCTAATTATATTAGGTATTGTTGTCGTTTATGATTATAATATGTAATTTAATTTTCAATGCTACATTTTAATTTTTTATCTATCATATAACTCAAGATGTGATAAAACTTTGATGTATTAATATTATAAATTATACAATTTTGATGATTTTCACATTTTTAGGTTTTATTAAAAAAAATTTACGTATTTAGGTTTTTACTCAACGATTTTGGATACTTGTGAGCGACGCGGCCTCTATGGGCTGCTATCTGCAGTTGTCTTGTCATTTAAAGTGTTGTTGTTGTTATTTATATTTCTTATCATTAAATAACTATATTATTATTATATTTATATATCTTATTAATATATATATATATGCATGTATGTATGAATGTATTCATAAGAAACAGACAAAAAAGAGAAGACACCAAATATATTTATATTTCTTATTATACGAGAGTCTAATTTCATATGAAGATAGGGATTATCAGTGCCTTATAACAATTACCAAGTTATAAACATTTAGTAATAAGAAATATAAATAACAACAACAACAACATTTTAAATAACAAGTTAACTGCAGATAGCAGCCCATAGAGGCTGCATCGCTCACAAGTACCTGATTTTGCACATTTTGAGTTTTTTGCTGCACGTTTTTTTTATTTTTATAGAACGAAAATCCGGTCTCTAGTTATCATAAACCTATTGATTCATCTTTAGAGTATGACACAAATGACTATCAGTCAGAGATTACCAGAGTAAGTTATACACAATTATAATTTAAATGTTATTACTTTGTAAATATAGAACAAAAAAATATTTATATTTCATATTATTAATTCCGCTTTGTTAATGTTTTCACTTCTATCGTGTGATCTTAAGCACACACCGTATTTGTTTTGCTTCCTCACTACCGAAGGTAGGGAAGCATTGTGTTCGTGCGAGAAATTAAAAAATTTTTTTTGCTCAGAATCGAAAATTTTCACTCGCGTTTTACGTTTCAGACATCAAGGATCAAGTTTGGTTCGGTGTCTGTCTGTCTGTCTGTCTGTCTGTCTGTCTGTCTGTCTGTCTGTCTGTCAGTCTGTCTGTCTGTCTGTCTGTAGTCAAATCGATGTGACGGGCATATCACCTAGTACCGTTCATCCAATCTTCATGAAATTTTCAGGGATTATGCTGATCGGTGCCTAGATGGTCCCATATCAATTTTATCAAATTCCACACAGCACTTCCGCTTACGCACGCGCAAACGTATATTTTTAGATATGCCAATATTTCAGAAAGGGCTCGTTCGATTTGGCTCAAAGTTAGATAAAAGGTAGACTTTGGTGAAAAAATAATGTAGTGTCAATTTCATTGAATTGCGTCCAACACTTTCTCTTATATGTGCACTACTAGTCCGCCGTCCGCCGTCCGCGCATTTTTTCTGAAACTACTAGACCGATTTTTTTCGAATTTGGATATAAAATCAGAGGTCACCCGAGGATCATCCTCCTTCAACGACATTACTATTCGCCTTCTAGTTTCAAAATGGCGGCCGAAAAACCTGCGTTGCTATAGACTGTAGCGCCTAAACGAATGAACCGATTTTGATGAAACTTCGCTAAAGTCATTTTCTCTACGCCCTCTAAATTTATCTATACTACATACTTCAACGAAAAGAAGCTCAAAAAAAGTTACGAGGGATGGTAAAATTAAATTCCGAATAACTCAAGAAGTATACACATTTATGTCAATATTGTATATGGTTTTTTAGAAGTTTACGGAATTTCTTAAAAAACAAAAAAAAAATCGTCAAAATCGGACAATTAGGAGCAAAGATATCGTCTCTAGGTTTTTTTAGATGTGCTATTGCAAAAGGTTTATCTTTTTTTTGATTTCTGAATGTGTTACTGAAGTAATGCTATCTTTTTTATCATATTACTAATGATTACTAAAGATTTTAGTCCAATAATTAGAATCACCTTTTATTTATTTTTCTTTATAACTAGAAATTTAATGTTACTTTATATGTATAATTGTTTGGAAATAATATACCAAAGAGAAATAATTTTCAGTGGTTTTTTTCAAATTAATTATCGTTATATATATATATATATATATATATATATATATATATATATATATATATATATATATATATTTAAATCTTTCGTGCTGAAGCCCCTCCTCCAAAATTAAATCTTGATTCGGTAATGTATATACTATTATTAGAGCATAAGTTCGTATGTAATAATTTTCAACTTTAATTCTATGTATATTAAAGGTGATATTTTGTAGTCTGCAACTGATATAAGTAGTCTGCTACTATGGAAAATAGCAGATGAAAATAAAATATGAAATTATTCTAATAAAGCATAAAGAAATATTGAGTTTTTATGCACTCTTGTAAAACAATAAATAAATTTATACATAAAACCTTTTGAACTAACAGTATTGAAATTCATGTTCAGTATGCATTTTTTTTTATTTATTTATTTTTTTTATTAAGCATAATCAAGTATGGAATATTCAAATACGACCTCTGTTGTTGAATGTTGAAGGGTAACTGTAATCAGCTATTCCGATTCTGCTTCTCTCAGAGATTTTATTCTCATTCGAAAAATTGTATACCTTGTAATATACAACGGAAACGGTGAGGAAGCTATACTGACCTTACTTGGCAGACGTTTTTTTCTCTAGTGTGATTTTTACTTACTTGACACAGTTGAAAAAAGAAAAGAAAATCAATTTAAATGCGTTATTTTGTGTATTAATTTGATGTTTAGTTAGATTAATCTTTTTTTTTTTTTTTTTTTTTAGACATATAATATTCTGTCACAGGGACAATAATTATATTGATAAATGGACACATTCACACCGTATATACAAAGTAAATTGATGTTTTTAATTTACTTATATTTAGGTTATTTTATTTTTTTATTGTATATAGTTTTTATTTATTATTATTTAGTTATTGTTTTACTTTGTTAATTTATTTTTTTTTTTGTATATACGGTGTGAATGTGTCCATTTATCAATATAATTATTGTCCCTTTGACAGAATATTATATGTCTAAATAAATAAATCAAAAACCTAAAAAAAAAAAAAAAAAAAAAAAAAAAGTATAGATTAATCTAACTAAACATCAAATTAATACACATATTAAGCTGGCGGTCTCGTAAATGTACATATACAATACCGACTGACGTTAACATTTCCACAGTGGGGTGCCTGGCCTCCGCCCAGGGGTCGGGGAGAAGACCCAGCCTGTCCCAGCCCACCGTGTTCTCCAGGTCGGCGCCGCCGTAGTTGTAGGCGAAGCAGACCGTGTCTTCCACCGAGGTTGAGTCGTCTTCCTCGTCGGATGACAAGACCAACAGTTCCCTTTCGTATTCCGGGGGTAACGTGAGGTATTCTACATCCACAACTCCTTGGGAATCTACTTCACAGTCATATACCGCGGGTTGGCTGTCAGCAGCAAAAGCGGACAGGTCAGGTAACGTCTCCAAGTCCATAGTTTTTAAATCAATATCAAGAGTCGAAGAGTCTGTATCTTCATCTTCATTCTTTTCCTCAACACCCGTTATACAATTTCCCTTTACAACAGAATAAGAATCAGTCACAAATTATAGAAATTTATTTTATTTTTAATATTGAAATTCACAACTGTATAATGATAAATACAACTAGTAAATATGAAATAAGTAACTTGACATGTACAACATGAAGAGAAACTACCCATTGGTAGCACTCCAATTATATTTCTATATTAGAAGGTCCCGAGGCCATCTTCTTTTCAGACGCCTCGGAGAGTTATCAGGAATAAAGAGGAAGCAAGGTAGGAAACAAGAGGGTTCGGACGGTTCAGAAGTTTATTATGGAAGGATAGGTATTTGGATTGATCTAAATCGGAAACATAGGGTACATTAAGGTCGTTATGGATGATTTTATTTGTGACAAAGTAGGGAGCATTAAGGATTTTACGAAGGATTTTGGATTGCAGGGATTGGTTTCGAGAAGAATTTGATGGTTTAGTAGAGCCCCAAAGCTCGATCCCGTAAGTCCGAATAGGCCTTATTATAGTAATATATATGAGTCTTTTGTAAATAGTGTAAAGTTTAGTGCGTTTGTCTAGTAAGTGCTGCAGTAATAGTTTCAGTCCTAGGTATCGGATTTGTTCAACAGGAATA
This sequence comes from Nezara viridula, assembly GCA_928085145.1. Taxonomy (NCBI): domain Eukaryota; kingdom Metazoa; phylum Arthropoda; class Insecta; order Hemiptera; family Pentatomidae; genus Nezara; species Nezara viridula. The sequence goes on from OV725081.1 coordinate 45,366,318, forward strand.
AGTGGGTTATTGTTGAAGGATACTGTAGGACAGGAAGTTATAGGTTTACGACGAAGAGTAAAGGTAATTTGATGGGATTTATTGGAATTTATTTGAATCCTTCTATAGGAAGTATCTGTCAGTAAGGTAAGAACGGATAACGAGGAAGTATGTAGGTGGTAGGAATTTACGGAGTTTGTAAATCAGTCCCGGATGCCAGATTCTTTCAAACGCCTGTTCAATGTCGAGAAAGACTCCCGTGCAGTACATTCCGCGCTCCGATGCAGAGGAGACTACATCTACTACACGATGGCATTGCTTAATAGTGAGTCTAATGGGTCTAGGATGGGATACAGACGTTTCAAGATGATTTTTTTTTCAGAATTTTGCCCATAATGGGTATATTAATTAGTTTTTGTCTATTGATTTTAATTAATTTACTGAAACCATATAGTTCCTAAGTAAAAATCCTGGGCAGTATCCAAAAATATATTACAAATACTCAAATATTGCGGGCTAGTACAACGCATGGAATATTTTACGCTTTTTCTCATTCTGCTTTTCTCCTTCAGCTTTATTAGAGATCTATCAGCCCAGTACCATTCTGATTTGGATAGAGTTGAATTTCTCATGGATACGTTTAAGAGAGTTGCATCCATGATTCCTCCCGCAATTGCATAGATTAAAGGGGGAAAGAGCCAGTGCCTCCTATTTTATAAAGATGTCATGACCAGTAATCATATGCAATTTTGCACTTAATTGAACTCGTGTTACACTGGATAGGAATGAAAATTGTGGACGATCTAATTGTAATCAATAATTACTGGAATGATCTAAATAAGTTTGAAATATAATTTTAAATTGAATCGTTAATATTAAAAGGCCACTTTTTAATTTTTTTTAATCTAAAATATTTTATTTACACCTATAAAATATTACATTCAGCAAATGAGCTAATGTGCACCATATTCATGGCTAGGCAAGCGAGAGACAAACCCTGTGATGTATCCTCCTGACATTCAACGAAATTTTACATTCACGCTGTCCCTCATCCAACTCCTTTGTAAGTTGTTGTCATATGTGGTATAAATTTGTTTACATATCCGTGTAATTTGTCGTGAAACCGTTTGTAATTCTTACAAATGTAATTTGTTCCAGTCGGAACGCATAAGTCGGTATGAAGGGTATTGTTATAAACATGAGGTGTTGGGTTTGGGTTTAAAAACTGGAATTGGAACGTTTGAATTTTTTGATACTGTTCTTTTTTTCCTGGTTCTTAAAGTTGACATGTGTAGTTCCATATGGGGTTTAGTAAATAAATACAAAAGTAAATAAGTTAGTTTATGTCTGAGTGGTAATTCAGAACGTCTGTGTAATATCTAATATAATTGTCTCAAGCGAAAATTCAGTGTTTTACGTTTTATCTAGACGTGAGGCCACTGAAGACCTGCTTAATTCACTCGTAAATCCCAACCAATGATTTCGGACCAGATAACATCCCTGTTAATCTGGTTAAATTCTCACTTCTTTCATCCTCCCTCTTCTATATCTTATCAATAATTTTTCATAAAAAAGTTCCACTTTCCCTAGTAATTGAACTGCCCTTGTTCGTCCGCTGAATAAAATCTTCCCGAAACCTTGAATGATTTTCATCCAATTTCATTGTTATCTAACCTTTTCAAACTTTATAGCTAGTTCAGTCACAATTATCCTACTATCTCGAGCAAAATAATCTTTTGATCGCTTCCAATCCGATTTTAGATATGACTACTCCATTCATTCCGCCCTTCTAACATCCCCACACAGCAATAGACCAATAGAAACTCCCTTGATTTTTCTTAAACTTTCGACTAGGTAGACCACAATACCACTTAAAAATGTCATCTTGTCCTATATTGCCCTTAGTTGGTTCCATTCTTTTCTTACTGGTCGCTTACAATATGTTGTAGTCAACCCTAAAAATCCTCCATCAGAGTCCCACCCTTTCTTCAATCTATATCAATAACCTTCCATCCTCTATCCTGCACTGTCAATAGCACCTGTATGCTAATGACGTCCAAATTCAACTTTTCTTCGGTCCCGCTGATTATTCTGATGCCATCCTAAAACTTATGATGATGTCAACGCTATATGTGATGGGGTAAACCTCAATAAGCTTACTCTAAACAATACTGTTGTTTTATGTTGACAAATACGGGTTTTGAGATGGTTTTTGGTTTCGCCAATATAGGTACTATTACAATTAGGGGTGGAGCAAGGTATCCGGCAAACTACATTACATTTACGGTATTGTAAAAGTATGGGATCCTTCAAGTTGGTCAAAAGGGAAGAAAGTTCGTTATGGAACTTAAGGCCAAGACGTATGTTAGTTATAGTAGATTTTAGGAATGTTTGGATGTTATCTGAAAGAATAGGAATATAGGAGAGAGATTTGTATATGAAAGGAGTGGTAGGTGATTGTGGGGAGTTGAGAGAAGGGGAGGTTGTACTGTTTTTGGTTGTATAGTTGTTTAAAAATTTGAGTATAGTGTTGAGAGGGAAATCATTGGAAAGGAGTATATTTTTGACACGCTGAAAGTTGATTTGATATCAACTGTGGATCAGATTTGGTCATATTGCTGTTTAAAAGTTGTATAATGTTGAGCACAGGCGGATCTACGGAGGGGGAGGGGTGCTTTCGGGCTGAAGCCCAAACCGCTCCAAAATGTAACCATGTTTTATGGAAAAAAATATTTAAAAATTATCTCTTGAAGTATTATTGCTCGTATAATCACATATAATAGAACTTAAAGAATCATTGAAACACCATTTCATATAGGTGTTCTTTTTTTTTCGAAGTAAATATCGTTATATATGTGAAAAAAAAATCTGTCGGGCTGAAACTTCCCCAAAATTAAATCCTGGATCCGCTAGTGGTGTTGAGCGAGAAATCATTGGAAAGGACACTTTTATTTATTTCTCGTTTCGATCCTCAAATTATTAGCCTAATATTCTTTAAACCAGCCTCCATTTTTGAAAGCAACGGCTCTGGAACGGCAGACAAGGTTCTTTTTACTTAGAATAACATAAAGTTTCGTAATTTACAATCAAACTTTCGCCTGTGATCAGATCGATTTTTGAGCCCTGACTCCAGGGCTATGAGGAATGCTGTCAGGGTTAAGAACAAGGAGGAGGTCTTCGACGTATTTATAATGAAAATGATGTCTTGATGGAAAGAAGGAATAACGGAGTCTAGAAGGTCATTAAGAACAATATTGGAAACATCCGATACTAAAGATTTCCCATGGCTAGATCTGAAATCTGGTTAATCTGAATTTTCCTTGGATAGTGAGGTTTCCGAATCTCCAACAAAGCTCAAAGGATTCTAGGTATGAGGAGAGGTTGAGGGTGGTGTGAGGTTGAGGTTCGATGATTGTCTAGTTTTTTTTGTACAATGTGGAGGGCTTTGTCTATTGGAATGTAGTTAAATAAGCTTTTGGCGTCTAAAGAAACAAGAATAAAATTGTTAGGAATATGGAGAAGAGACAATTCTTCTTTGAGGTGAAATGCATTATTAATGTCATAAGGATCATTGTGGATAAGTTTTTGGAGAGAGGATACAAGGAATTTTCCGAGTTTAGCTGAGGGAGCGTTTATATTGGAGATAATCGGGCGGAGGGGATTACCAGGTTTGTGAATTTTCGGGAGTCCCTTTAAGCGGGGTGCTAAAGAGTTGTAGGATATGAGGTTGTAGTAAGTAGGACGGTTAATTTGTTTTGTCTCGACTATGTTTTTAATGTGTTGGTGAAATCTTAACATTAGCGAACGGGTTTGGGTCACGAGGGGAAGATACGTAAGTTGATCGGTTTAAAATTAGTTGTTGCACTTTGTATGAGTATTCGGTCTTGTCCATAATAAATGCCGGATTCCCATTCCATCCTTTGTAATAATGTGGTGGTCATTAATTCTGAGAAAAGAACGTATTAAGGATAAATCTTTGAAAAAAAGGGGACGAAAGCCAAAGTGGTGAGATGTCATGTTGCTGATCAGAATGCGGGATAACTGTCTTCTCTTCGTAACTCGGTATCTCTGTATATGCCTTTTAGATCAGTGATTAGGTTAGGAATGACAATGGACTATTTAGAAGAGGTGGAAGAAAAATTGGTGCCCAAACTTAAAATATTGACTGCCTGAGGGGTTGTATTGGTTGAGGAAACATTGATAACCCATTTGTCACTGCCTTTGGGATAAATTTTATTTTTAAAAGCCTCTTGGTATATTTCATTGAATTTAGATTGAATAGAACGCTTTTTAATGGCTTTTAATAGAGAAATAAACTTGTGATATCATGTTCTTGAGTTTCACAATATTTTCTTCACCAATAACTGATGTAAGAAATGTGGTGAGGGAGGACATTTTTTAATTAAGAGAATCTAATTGCTGCATGACCTCTCTTTATTTTCAAATTTAACAGAGTTTTCTTTGAAATCTGATGATGCGTTGCTTAAATAGGATTGATTTTAATGAGGGTACAACATGAAAATTATTAAAACGGTAGATTTGTTACTTAGCTTACTCTGTTTATATAGTTCTTAATATTTCAATGTATATATTCTTTGCAATTTTAATAAGTTTATGCACCTTGTTTATAACTTTTATCCAAATATTATGTAACTTCCACAATTCTCTATATCCTTTTATATCTGGTCCGTTATAGGCTTGAAGAAGACCTGGAAAGTCGGGTCGAAATGTTGGCTTTTAATAGAATAGTTTTGACACTATTTTAGTCTACTTATGACTGCCACCCCGAACCATCTCCTTTCTCTTTAATACAACGGTCAACTATTAATTATTCAATAATACTTTTAATGATAATTTGTTTTAATTTTTTCCATGGTTATATTTGTTATTTTGGGAGGCTTCAGCTCGAAAGTGGATCTTTTTTTAATTTAGGTACGCCAGTTATTTTTAAATAGGAAAATTATCTGTTATATTTAAATCAATGTTGTAATTCTTCTATTATATAAGCATCTGCTAACAGATTATATTGAAAATTTTATTTGAGATGTATTTTTTAGTTGGGTGGCCAATAAGTGTTTATTTATTTATTCCAATATCTTGTCGGTAACTTCACTTATTGCATCTGCATTTGGGAGCTCTTCATGACGTTTCATTACCTATATTTCTGTGCCTGCGAAGTATCCCGTGCTTTTGGAGTGCCGTATTAGCTTTATCAAATTCATAGTACACGCAATTGCAAATAGGAGAAAATAGTAGATAAGGTACTCCAAACCACCTGTTACAGAACATTAATAGTTTCCCTGTTTAAAAATAACTGGCGTACCTAAAGTAAAAAGACTCCAGAAAGCTTATCTCACCCACTCCCACCTCTTTCTTCCTTAGACCCGCCTGTGCTAACCATGTCGAGATTCATTCCGTGGGTCCGTTACGGAACATGTTTCAATCCGCACGAGCCAAATTCGAACCGGAGACAGACTATAGAATAATAAAGGGGGCAACACGTTCGGTCTACTTTCTAATAATATACAAAGAAGACACAAGTTATATGAATTCAAGTTATATCCGACAAAAAAAAAGAACAGACAGTCAACAAGTTAATTCGCAAGTACCAGAATTCGTTGTATCTCCTTGATTACTACCTTACCCATACGCTGTAAATATTACCCAAATGTTACCTAAGAAGAAGCTGGAACCTATAAATTCATATCGTAGCTGTTGATTTATTTATTGCTTAATAATAGCTGCGTACCAAGTGACTGCAAAGATTGACAAATGCAGTGTTGTATCCTATTGACGCGAGCATCTTTAAAGTGCGGATTTCTTGATCATTCTCTGTTTTATCTTCATCTACCTCGGTCCAGAAGTAATTCCAAAGCGCGAGTTGAATATCTGTTTCCATTTTAATAAATAACAAGTTATCTAGTTAAGAAACTGCAACATATGTTTAAAAAATGCAAATAAAGTTTTACAACCAATTAATTGCCTTTTGAAGCACTTTTCTTAGATTCATTTCATAACCTTTGAAAATAGAATATCTTCATAGTAGTTTTAAAAACAATAAAATAAGAATCCACAACAGCACTTGAATAGATTAGAGGGGCACTGGTAGAGCATTATTAAAACAGGTTTACAGATGAAATGAAAGAATTAAACACTAAACTAATGGATTGATTATAACCCTAACATATATATGTGAGAAACAAAACAAAATTAAATTGAAAGCATGCTTAGTTCTTAAAAGTGTATGTTAAGTAATCTACCACTTAATATTCTTAAGACCCGAAAAATCGCAATCTTCCAAAAGTAATTTTTTTAAACAGCATATTCTTATCACGTTGTTATGGTAACCTATATTCAGCACATGAATCATTGCACTTATCCAAACTACAATATCCAAATTCATGTCAAGATTACAAAAGAATCCAAATTAAAAAATGAACATTGAAGTTGGTAAAGAAGTTCCTAATGCAGACTACTGTGGTTTTCAATATGCTGAGGAAAATATTTCATCGTCAAGTGAAGAACTCTTCGAAGATAGCAATGAAACATCAGAACCAATGCAGTCCAATGAAATCAAACTGTATGATAGCAATTCAACATCGGAAGAGACTGCAGATTTAGGTCTCTTAGAATGGTCTGACTCGGAAATTTCCTTGGAGCACAAAATAACTGCTCTTACGGACAATTTTAACAACACAGATCAAGAAGCCATCAAATGTACAGATAGGCCGCCAGATGGTCTTCCAAGTCTGAAATTGGAAAATGGCGACGATTTTATCAAATCCAGAAAGATATTCAATAATGATAGGGAAAAAGAACTGTTGCACAAAATGTTGACACAAAAATCAGAATCACAGACCCAAACTGAAAATCCTAGAAAGGGTAAGGATCAGAGATCCATATTTATGAGAGCTATCATAGTAGTTTTTATGATTGTTCTTGGTCTCGTCATTATCAAAGATTACGGCGGTTCGACAGGGTTCAATATCATTCAATACTGCTCTAAATGTTGTATATGTGTTTTATTGTCTTCCACTGTAAACTACATTACATCCTTAGTAAGTCGTTGAATAGCTGATTTCTGAAAATAAAAATTATTTGTGTAAAATTTACTTAGTTTATATTTTAACCAAATGCTAGTTTGATTATTTAAATTTATTTATTATAGAAATAAATAGTATAATTGATTTTTAACAATTAACAGAATGGTGAACTTAGAGTACATGAAAGCCATAATGACTGAGGAGAATTGTTTTTATTAACGGTTTGAATTGTTTAACTTAAAAAGTAGCATACATCTTTAACGTCCTTTAGGAAATCAGTTCTGTAAATATACTATATATTATATAATTAAATATACTCCGAATATTATACTATATCGATTCATATTTATGTGTATTTTAACATTATACACTATGTTATTGCATTATTTTTTTTTACCTTTACAGATCTTTTACTGTCTTATCCATGGCTTCCTATCTTGGGTCATTTCTTTACAGTTATTTGGATAAGGCTCTACCGCGTCTTAGTTGATTTGATCTATCCATTTGGTTTTTGGCCTCCCACGTAATATCTCCCAACCATCCGAAATATTGATGTAGGTATTCATTGTTGAACAGAGGTCTCCTGTCGGATTGCTCCTAACTACATGTCACATCTATTTTATCCTCTTTGCCTTTATATTGCGAGAGATTGATTGGCCAGTTTCTGTAAGCAGTTTTTTTATTGGTCCTCCTCAATTCAGATCGCAGATAGCTCCGGTTATCGTGCAGAAGATATTCTTATCAAATTTTTCAATGCTTCTTTGTAGGATTCTCGTTAGTGACCAGATTTCGTAGCCGTATATCGGAACTGGTTATATCATATCTTGGTCAAAATTTGTTGTTCCTTAACTAGTTTGAATGAGAAATTCTTTGTTAAATATGCATAAATTACAAATTTCCAAAATACACAGAACATTTATATGTTTTACAGGTACAGTACAAATAAAGACTTTATAACAATTACATATACATGAATGACTGATAAATTACAAAACAACTAATACAATATAAAATAATAAATATTTTGAATAATTTATGTCTAAGAAATAATAATAAAGTAAAATAAGGAAAATCATAAACAATAACATGAATAAAACTGACCACAAATAAATCAGATGGATCATTGTTTATGCTGCATGTAGCAAATTAAAACGGTGTATCCACGCATGTCAAGCAAAACCGACAATTTTACGAAATTCGTTCACAGAGTGGGCATTTAGAAAGGAAATTAGGATATCATTTCGAACCGAGCTAGTTCCAAACAATTCAACACGAATTTGACTAAGTATTGAATGAACCTTCAGCCAAAAAATGGAACAGATCCTCCTTTACTGGTAGTTTACAGAGTGGACAATACAGTATATAACCCATCTTTAACAACCATATCAACTCGGGCCCAATCAAATACCAATAGCAGCCATCCACGAATCTCAAAATTTTAATATCATGACTCAATTCCCTATACAATAGAAATCGATCAGAATTCAATGCCGCTAATTTACACTGCTCCCAATGTTGCTGAGTGATTGCAGACCGTATTGTTGCCAACTGGTCTTTCCATAACGAAAAGCATTCTAAAGACCTGTCAAACCTGAAAGAGTATCATTCCGCCAATTTTTAAACTAAATGATATTACCTTTGATCACTTCAATGGCGATAACTCTGGAGAGACGACTTTCAGGCAGGCACAGTAACTTAAGACAATACTTAAAATGCAACAGTAAAGTGAATACCTCGAGTGGATTTGTGGCTGTTTCTAAATAAATCATATTATTTGGTGCCGTTGGAGGCAACGAAAACAATATCTTAATGAAGAACCTCTGAAACTTTTCCACTGTCATATCCCTGAAAACTCCAGACTTGAGCTGCATACTATGGAGCCAATATCGCATCAAATATTTGTTTTTTGGCGGATAGTGGGATCAGATCTTGAGCAATGAATTTTGATCAATTCATATTGAGACCCATTTAGCAGCCGATATACGATCTCTCAAATGGTAAGTAAATGAAAGACTGAAGCTTGGCCTGACACCCAAATACCCAAGTATTGACTACTTCTATTGGTAAACCCTTAAATCGCCATTTATCTGCATCAGCCAGTCTTCCACCTTTCCTAAAAACCACAATTTTTAGTTTAGAAAGATTTAGTGTCAAAATCCAATCATCACAATAGGCTGCCAAAAGGTGTATATTTCTTTGCAGTACAACCCTATCTTCTTCAGCCAGCAGCACAATGTCATCAGCATACATTAAAATGCTAATAGGGGTACCGCCTAAACGAATTCCTCCTTCAAGGGTAAAAGGAAGATCATCTAAATACAAAGAAAAGAGGAGTGGACTGAGTAAACATCCCTGATGTACATTATTCACAGGGAAAAAAACTCGGAAATTCCCTCTGCAGCACGAGCCGCCGATTCTGATTGTAAATAAATATTGTTTTGGAATATCAATGAATTTAGTTGAGACTTGTACAATTTACCAAATTGTACAATTTCAAAATCACAGACTTTCTAGAGATACTGTCAAATGCTGCTTTGAAATCTACAAAAAATGCAAAGATTTTTTTTGTCCTTTTTTAAGGAATTTAATTTTTATAATATATACAAAAACAAATAAATTGTCAATTGTTGAGTTCCAATATCTAGAACCTGTTTTGTATTGACTGAGAAGTTCATTCTCCGCTACAAAAGTTTCCAAACATTGCAAAAGAAGACCAGTAAAAATGTTTGCAGTAGCATTCAAACATGATACACCCCTATAATTATGAACATTATTGATGTCGCCACGTTTAAAAAGAGGAAATAATATAAGATTTGCCAAAGGAAGGCAGAGCTTCGCCAGTCTCATAAATTTGATTATAAAGAGAAAGAATCTTACCCAAAAATATGTGTGCATGTCGGTAAAACTCATATGATATTCTATCAATGCCCGCCACCTTGTTATTCTTTAAATTACTAATCACAACTTGCAATTCACTTAAATTAAAAGGAAGATTTAGAGAAGTCGAATCAACATACGGTTCAGCATATAATACAAGTCTACCATGAAGTAGACTTCAAGGGGCCTGTAATAGTTGTACTTAGCACTTGGAATTAATATATTAAGAATATTAATTTATGAAATATCAATCAGTGATAGTAACACACTCAACATTAATGAAACTCATACATGATTAAATATTTCAAAGGTGTTGAAGTAACAATTACTATTATTGGAACGGTTGTATAAATGTTTACAAATTTAAATTTATAATTAATATGTGAGGAGTTTTTCTCTTTTATTTATTGTTTTATTGAATTAATTTCTTTGACAATCCAAAATGTTTTTCCATATCTCCAGGACTTAAATACTGTTTTCAATTTTAATGAAAAATAATAAATACTATTCATAAACAACCCTACGCTCTCACATATCCTCTGACAATATTTCATGTAACAGCCCACACTGGCTACCAGTAGCAGCTGAAAGAAAGCCAATACTGTCGTTATTGGTGTGTATATAAGCCTGTCATCCCATGGGCTATTATCGCAACATGTATAGACGCATACAGTATTGCCTCCAAAAAAATTATATAATAGACTAGAAGTCTAGATAACGTTATAGATAAGATGACGTTTTAACTAGACTATCCATTGCTATCAGTACACCCAGAATAATATTGAATATACAGTATGTATAACAGACTTCCAATGTAGCACACTTCTGTTTTAAAGACAAATGGACCAACATTACTTTTCAGTAAACTGATTTGTGAAGCAATTTTTTTAAAATTTTTTATATCACCTTATGTTTGTAATGATATATAAAACCATAGAATATTTCTTTATAAAATCATCTGTAAATTATAAATATTAAAAAATAAATGCAGTACAGGGATCTTAGATTTAGTACTTAAAAATAAGTAGTAGTGTTTTTTAAAAAGACAATACAAGATTGCAGGGCCAAAATCCAGGAGGTTGCATGTGTTTGACTGAAGATATTCCATGAAATTTCAGCACAGAATCTGGAGAAATAACATATAAATATATGTAAAAAGGTAGGAATGGAGATTAGGACAAGTGAGGATCATGAGCGTAAATATTGTGGAACCCTAAAAATAATAATAATAATAATAAACCATTCAATCATTATATGTAACTTTAATGAAACTTTCGTAATTTTCTAAATGATTTTAAGAGATAAGAGCTTTTAAGATATTTTAGGAGATTAGAGCCAGTTAGTCCATTACTTGCTTAATCTAACTCTTGTTCCAGAGTTCCCCAAGAGACACAAAAAAAAAAAAATATTTCCTCTAATTTGGCATAAATTTTTCAAAAAATCTTTCATTTTGATGGATACTAAAAAATTAATAATCATCATGATTCTCAGATTACAATGATTCTTGACACTTAATCCCCAACACTTATGCTGTTTTATCAAAAATAAAATAAAGCATTTTAATTTTTTTAAATCAACTTTACAGATGCTGGACCAAACTATAATTCATCGCTAATTCCAATTTTAATTAATCACTAACACCAAAAGTGTTTGGGATAAATGTTCAGACTAGGCATAGTCTAATGAGGTTATTACAATAATATTCAATGCACTTGGAAGAAAATCAAAACTTTTCTCTTGGTACTAATTCTGTGATATCCTCTGGAAATATATTTAATTCATAACAATTAAGTAATGAAACTTCAATACAGTACTGTACAACTCGGCATAAGGATAGCCAGGAGATAGACACATCATTTATCTAATTAAAAACTTTAAATTAGTATAAAGGTAATGAAGATGAGACTTTTCAATGTTTATAAATAAACGTTTGAATAAAAATACAAAGGAATAACAAGTTTCACAAAATTGTGACTAGGCAACATCCTATGCCGATCATCCACCATGACTGCTTTAGTATGTGTATGACGCAATAGCAATAGCCTCTAAAATATGACCAATTATAGATCTTACAAATTATTTCTTCTACCAGGCTTGATGACACATCCTTACGCCTTTCGCTTCAACTTTTTACCCTGCCATAAACAAAAAACACTATATATTACATTTTAACATTATATTAATGAAATATTTAAATTGAGTACATCATAAAATTACCTGATAATTGAAGTATCCGATTGTTCACAATTTCTGGCCTAACCAGCAATACGCCCCGAAAGACCTCGGGCTTGTAAAAGAAGAGGTTCTAGCATATGCCTATAAGCCTGATGCCGAGTACCATAGATGACACGCATGATTTTTTCAGCTTGTTCAAGAATTTCAAGGTAGTTTGCATTTCCAAGATAAAGAAGTATTTTCCCTAACTTCATGAGATGAAGTCCTGACAGAGGATGCCATTCTCCATAAAACTTCCTAAAATGGTTGCAACACTAAAACTTAGAGATTAAAAAAAAATCAATTAAGATTACTTATTATTGTAATATTATATACAAAAGATATTTTAAAAAATCACTAAAAACAGTCATTGTAATGGTACAATCAAGATTGTTCCTAATCCAGCAGTTGAATTTTGCAAAACAACACTTCCAAGTTTCTTGGAAATAACGCTAGAACTACTTTTCTAAACAATTAAGGAGGGCTAGAAATTTTCAGTTTATTCATGTCTATTGTATGACCTTCCTCACATGTCCTTGTATACCTCTTGGAAGAACTTTATCCAGATATTCAATCTCTTATACTGTCTAGACTCCATTAAGCTTTTTGTTATGATCCTGTTAACAAATGGTTACCACCTCTCAAATACTGGGTTCATCTTCTGGTATTTACAAATACTAGTCTGAGTACCAAGTAATTAATTCAAACACCTATCTCAGTAACTTAGAATTTAATCACTACTTCTGCTGAGGAGAGACGATCAACTGAAGCAATGTTATTAAACATTCCTTGTGCACCTTCAGAGGATTCGATCATTGTACTATATAAAAACCTTTTTTTAGTGACTTCAGTTCAAAATCCAGGAAAAAAATTGGCCATTAAGATGTTGACTAGTGGGCGGAGTAGCCAAGCAGGTTGACCAGCAATCTGATAATTAATTAAAATAATCACCAGTTCGCGTCCTGGTGCCATGGGAGGATTTTAACTGTGGCATTAATCTCCTGCTCTCACCCCCTGGGCCGCGAAAACTTCGTACAGCCTAAAAAGGTGAGGAAGGGGAGGATGAAAAAAAAATAATAATAAGATGTAGACAAGTAGTAATTATATAAAGCTGAGATGAGCAAATGTTCTTTTTTTTTCATATAATATATACAATAGTACATGCTAACCATACACACATGATGTATTCTATGATGTATATTGAACAGAGCTCCCATGAAACTTTATTAGTTTTAAATATAATTGCAATATTAGAAATTGAAAATAAAAAAAAAAGATACCTATAGGCTGGAATCAGTTCATATCCAAGTTTCATAGCTAGTTCCCAAGAATTAAGTTGTATTGCAGCTTCAAATGCAAGATCTAATGTTTTAGCATGGACCAAACTATCAGGATGTATCACTCCTTCCTCTTTTTTCAGACACAACTTACAAGCATCTAGATCTAAAGCAATTTTAAGAAAATAGCATTCGAGCTGCATGTACCTGTGAAATTATATCTTACATTTCTTTATTTGTAAAATATTTGTTGTTGATAAATTCATATTAAAAGTAATATGTAGTGGGACAGACAACAGAAAACTAAGGAGAAAAATAAAAAGCTTGCCTAATATACTCAAACCCACAGATCATTTAAGCTTAAGTCATTCCTTCATCATAATTGATTGACTTAAACTCTTAGATTAGTAAGATTATTATACTTCTAATTCAATTTTACACATTTTATAAATGTATACAATATTCATAGGATATCAATCAATACTATACATTAAATAAATATTTTCCCAAAATGCAATCGTTATGTTCTCACCATAATTTTCCATGACAAATGCATGTAAGCTTACATTTTTAATGAAACATAGGAAATAAAGATATTTTCTCATACTGACAAAAATAAAATGAGCTGAAATACTTTTAATATCTCTTTGATGAAAAATTATATAAAATAGAAATCAAACAAATAAATGTAACAGCAACATTACTTATATCATTTTAGTTCTAAAGTTTACTGTATAGAAGTTTGACCAAAAAACAATTATTTTTAAAAATGGTGGTAATCTTGGTTTTTAATAAGAAAACACCTAAGCAAACCACTAGCTGAAGGAATTTTGTTCTTACAATAGGCCGTTGGTACAAGACAGGAATGAGAATACATACTGAGTACCACTGAGCCATTGTCAGCACAGCAGTTTCATTTATGATGGTTTAACGTTTTATCAGAGAATATAGAATACATGAAACATCAGCTCGTAATGCATACAGCTAACGGATGAAAAACTAACTTTAGAAAAGTTTCTTTAAACAATGGATAAAAAATCTTGTAGAGTATTAGAAGAATTTTTTTTTTAAATGTTAGTTATTGTGAATAACAATAATATGAGGAGTTGGTCATTATATCACGCTCGACCATCTCTATACCATAATAAAAATATTTTTTCTTTCACTTTCTACATATCCCAGCAACTGGCATTTGATCAGAAGTAACCAATGCAAAGAACACTGCCTGTAGAAATAATAGGGGCAGAGAAAAGAGGGAATAGAAGAAAGCACTCATTTGAGAGAGTGAGTAAAAACAAACAACTGATAGGAAGTATTAGCAACCTTTCTGGAAAATACTACAGAATTGTAAATTAGGCTTCTTTCAATGAGCTATACATCAACTGGCTTACAGCAAACCTTGTGGATTGTTATTAATAAGCTTTAGGCATATTTCAAAACTCTCTTCCCCCCGCAATAAGCTAAAGGTTAAAATAAATCAAATATTACAAAAAGGTTTGAAATGTTATAAATAGAATAGAATAAAAACCAAAGCAGGGGTATTAATAGAGGTAATAGCAAAGATATTAGTAGCAAAACTAAACAGAATTGTATGAGACAAAGAAGTATTCAAGATAACATGATAAAAGATACTAATCAATGGTGTAAGTTTTTATTACAACATTGTTATTATTATTATTTTTTTAAATGTAATTTAAAAAGGATACATGCTACATTTTTCATCTCTTGGTGCTGTAAATTACAAAATTCGATGGCCTCTTTATATTTTTCAATAAAAGCATCAGGTGCTTTCCAATTACATTTACTACAAACCATCTGTAAAATTAAAAAATCAAACATAATGCTTTTAAAATATATCAGGAGGGTACTCCCTATCCGCCTGACAAAATCGCAGACCAACCTCCATTTTACAAATTATACAACTGCTCAGTTAATTGTACAACTCGTTGCTCTAACTGTATAACTCTAATTTACATGTATTCTGTAAAGAACTGCTCCCCCAGTTCTAAGTGAAACTCCTAGATGAACACACCTCCCTGATGAAGACCTGCAAAGTCGGGTCGAAACGTCGGCTTTCAATAAAATAGTTTTACCACTATTTAGCCTATTTATGACCGCAACCCCGGACCATCTCCTTCCTTCATAATTATAATTATTCTGATTGCCAATTTGTAACCATGATAAAGGAGAAATAATTCTGGGAATAAGAAGTACTGATATTGGGTACTATAGTGGTCCTTTTTGCCAACACCTGATGGCTACCTTTAAGGTTGCCACCGCGTACTTGCCAGAGCGGGAATGTCACGATTCATTTCCCGGGGCCGCCAAGAAATGAAAAGTAACTGACCCAGGTGGGAATCGAACCCACAACGTTCAGAACCGGGCACTCTGGAACCCACGCCCCTACTTGCTCGGCCATCCCGTCCTCCGAATAAGAAGCAAGGTGTGTTCGTTACGGTCAGTCCCACTTTGTATAAGTAAAATAAAATATTCCACGGCAGTCAGTAAAGAGTTCATTGTATAATAGAGAGATGATGAAAGTGAATTGAACCACATTAAGCCAAACATAGGCAGAGTGATGTGTAAGTATGATTTTCGGATATTAATGTCAATCAAACAACACAATAGCTGTTGGCATAGTAAAACCCTTTCCTTGCGGATCTGGAAATTTGAACTTCATTTCAAATCCATTTCCTTTAGATCTTCAAATAATTATTTATTTTTTTCATGCTTTTGCTTGAACTGTTATCTTACATTCCACAACGGTAAATTTGTTATAATTAATGTTTTACCTTTGATTTAAATACTAACTTAGATCAACCTTTTGAAATAGGTAGGGTATTGTCCAAGAGTGGAATATGAGTTTAACATTTAGAAGGATTATTTATAATTTAAAAACCAATGCCCTGATGACTTTATAACTTTTTTTTATATAAGTTATGTATGCATAATAAGAGTTAATTTAAATATATTCAAATACAAGAAATAGACAAACCTGATTTGAATAAACAACACTATTACATGCTTGACAAACAGCTACAGTTTCAATATTTTCTTCCTCTGAACACCGTTTACAATCGCAAATGAAATAATATGTTGACCATAATTCAGCCTGCCTTTCTTCTCTTTTGCTAAGTCCATCAACATATGATATCCTTACCTGAAATAAAATAAATATTATAAATGAATAATAAAACAATATTAGTTACTTGGTTTTGTTCAAAGGCATAACGTGTTCAGAAATCTATGGTCCTCTGATCTAAAAATATTAATCCACATTATATATATATATATATATATATTGTTGGCTTTGTTGGATTAACTTTGTGTGTTCAATATTTAATTTTCCGATTTAATTTTTGTGTGTTTATTCTTTGTATTTTTGTTTGTTAATGTATATAAATTTGAACTAAAAATGTATATCATGTAAAACTAGAAAAAAAAAAACAATTGTAAACAAATGTAATTCATGTAGTATGTCTTTAAGGCATGGAGCATGAAGGAAAATCAAATAAACGATCCTTGTGTGGGGTTACCACGTAGGGAAAAAAAAAAAAAAAAAAAAAAAAAAAATATATATATATATATATATAATATATATATATATATATATATATATATATATATATATATATATATTTATATATTTAAACTTAACTATTTAATTGGGAATAAGGTCACTTATTAATTATTTAATAAACTATTGAATGTTCATTTCTTCTATGTTTATTGAGGTTTCGATCCCGGTACTTTCTTTTTATATGTCAACGATGGGATGCTCTTCAAAGCTAGAACTACAAATAGCTCAATCGGTACACAATAATGCTTCCATATGTCTTTAATAACAATTACCTAACAATGTTTAACCTACTTTTAAAAAATAGAGCTTCGATCAGGCCAGTTATATATATATATATATATATATATATATATATATATATATATATATATATATATATATATATATAACTTAAGATATGAATTATATTAGGTCATGATCATCATGACCTATTATCAGACTATAATTCATATCTTAAGTTATAATATATATATATATATATATATATATATATATATATATTTAAACTTAACTATTTAATTCGGAATAAGGTCACTTATTAATTATTTAATAAACTATTGAATGTTCATTTCTTCTATGTTTATTGACGTTTCGATCCCGTTATTTTCTTTTTATAAATTTTATATATGTTTACATATAAAGCTACTTTATTTACAACTTTACATTTTAAGGTCTTATGTCATAACCTAATCCCTGTCATCATTTCTTTTTATCATAACAGTCTTCATCCAGGAGTTCCCTTGCTGCAATAACCTCATGTAAAACTTCCAACCAACTATGTTCTGGATGTCCTCTCTTCCTCCTTTCCAATGGTACATGCTAAAGTATTCTTTTAGGGCATTGGTCATTCGACTTTCTCATTACATGTCCAAACCAACTCAGCTTTTTCTTCTCAATGGAGTAAAGAATGTTGAGGGGTTCGTTCACTTTATCCCTAATAACATTATTTGGAATATGTTGTAGTCTTGATATTCAACAACTATGTCTCCAAAAATCCATCTCCATTGATAACAATTTTCTTGCTGAGTCGTTTGAAATCATCCAATTATATGTTTCTGAGGTATATAATACAATACTTACAACAAAAGAATGGTATAGTCTCTTTTTCGTTAGGAGCATGATGTCTTTATTCCATAAAACAGAATTTTAAGTCCGTATAACCTTTCTACCTCTGATGACCTTTTCATCAGATATTTATTTATAAAATTTATAAATTTAACAGATTAAACTGGCAGAAAAAACATTGTAATTAATTGTTTTAAATGAAATTATAGCATCATTTTCACTTTCTCTTCCCTAAATATGAAAATATCTATCGGCTCTAAGGTTGGTAAGCGAAAGTTGTGTGATGCGTGCACCGCACCAGATTTTTAATTTAGTGTCATCATTTTTTTTAAACATTGGATACAATATATAAAAAAGGATTGGAGCTCACAGAGATATTTCTTCAATAATTAATGTTTTTAAATGTAAAAAAAAATAGTAGTAGAAAAACAGAGAAAAATATAAATACATATGCAAGCAAATCTGGCCCCAACAAATGAATAACTACTATTACTGGTAAAAAAATTCATTCAATTTCCTATTACAAAAAGAAAAGAAAAACATTACAACAAACCTTTGACCAATCATATTCAGATATATCTTCAATTGTTCTGATTGATAAAGTTGTTCCAGAAAATACAGCAACAGAATTGGGAGTGCAAGAATGATCAATCGTCGAGGCACCAAGATAAATACCAGTTCCTAAAGTAGTCATCTCACCATCGAGGATACTAAATCCATTCACAATCATCTAATTTGAACAATAAGTTAAAAGTTAAAAGCACATTCATTTAAAATTTAAAATTAAAATCGTATGCATTTAATTCAAGCATCAAATAAACATTCCATATTAACTTTCATCAGTTTTGTTATGATAAGAGTTTTGCAATAGGTGGAGATTTCATGAAAATGCCACTGAAATTATATGTTTACAAACATTTTTATGTGGTATAGTATGCTAAGAGAGAGAGGAGAAGTTAAAAATATATTTTCATATTTCCAATAATTATTTCTATAGTAAAAAACTAAACCATATGAATGTTAAGAAACTCAAAGCTTTCGTTTACATTAAGTGATTTAAAATTAGAACTTGCAAATACAATCAAATTTGAAGCACAGTATCATGCACTAAATTATGCTGGAAGAGTATTTGGTACCAACTCCTTAAACACTGGTCAATATGGAAAAGAGTATCAACTGAAAACCACAACAGAGAAATGTATAACTTGATAATAAATAAAAATAAAAACAAATTAATGTGATGATACTTACTCGGCCATAAATTCCCAAGAACTCGGGAAAATTGGGTAGATTATCTTTTCCTAAAAAATCTATCAAGACACCATAAAGAGAAGTGGCATGTTCAACGCGTTTTGAATCTGATTTAATATCAGGATAATCTATAAAATTTATAATAAATTTAAGTACTATCAACAAAAATTTAATAAATACCATAGAGAAATACAATATAATACAAAAGGTAATTATAACTAGTTTATTGGAACATCTATAAATGTTAACAATGAATCATACATTTTAGTAAATAAAAAAATTAAATAAAACTACAAACTATGGAGAGTCTGGGGTATAGCAATCTGTAAGGAAGTACTGTTTCTTGGTGAACCATTGTGCAAGGAGGCGATCTGTTCAAGATCATGAACGAATGCCACACTTTTCCTATTAATTAATAAAGAGTATCCACTTCATAGAAGCTGGATACCTTATTCACAGAGCTACCTTACTCCCTTTTGTAAAAAAATAATTTTAAAAAGGAAAAATACCAACTAATGGGTTAGAAAACAAGTTAAATAAACGAAAACTGTTTGATAAGAAACTATTCAAAGAAAAATTAGGAAAGTTAAGAACCTTTGTTGGCCCACTGACCAAAAATGTAAATCTGCAGTAAACATAAATAATTCTGTAGATAAAAAAAAGACAACCTTTAACGGCCCTGATTTTTCTTGAACTGATCACAAAAAGCTTAATGAGCTGAAATTTAGAAAATTAATAATTTGTATATTCATCATTCTCCGGATTTGATCCATTGGGCAACTGCAGTATTAATATTGATAATTGGGTCACTTAATACTGACAATAAGGTCACATACAGTATTCATCCCAGGACCACCTTTCATGAAATTACACATGGTTAGGGGTATAGCCTGGTCAACCTTCCTCCAGATATAAATATACAGAGGACCAGTTATCTCAACGATAAAGGGCCTCCTAGGGCTTGAACTATTCACTCATCTGGAGTATTATCGAATAAAAAAAAAAAAAAAAGCCTAGGATTTGGACGATATTGTAAGAAATGCAGGAACTAAATTTCAAAATTATAAAAACGAATGAAAATTGTAAATAAACAATGCCATTATAGAAATAGTCTCTATAAAAAAATTTAATAAATATTAACTTTATCACAAGTAAAGATAACTAATAAAAGATTTTATATAGATTACGTAGCAAAAGAGAGATAAACAGAAATAATTAGAAAACATACTTAAATATATATTGTTGTCCTTGACAGTTAAATAACAAATTTTCAAAGAATCTTGAAGCTAATTCCTCATAAATATACAAATAATGTTTGGTGGTTTTAAGAGGTCATTGCTCAAAATTTTTGTCCAACTTCATTCATTGTTCAAAGTTAAAAAAATAAATAAATAATAATAATTATACATTCATTTCATTATAAGAGATTTATGAAGAGAAGAATAGTTGGGTTGGTCAGTCAAAAAAGAAGGCAAAAATAAATGATAATATTTGTTTTAAGAGATGAATATTAAAACAAGTCTAAAAAAAGCCTGTACCACTACAACCCATGAAGGGTCTAGAGTTCAGAACTATGTAAGGAAATACTTCTTGGCCAATAGTAGCACATGAAGGTAATTTGATTGGGATCATGCTCTAAGCCTCAAAACACCACCAAAATATAGTATATTGATTAAGACTGAAGATCCTTAGAGGGAAAAAAGACATATATTACATATAATAATTACATATATATATACATATATACATATATATATATATATATATATATATATATGTATATATATATGTAATTATTATATATATATATATATATATATATATATATATATATATATATATATATATATATATATATTATATATATATATATATATATATAATCATCAAACTTCTAGTAATATTTCATAAAATTCAAGTTTGATTATTAAATATATATACATATTAAATATATATTTTATATATATTTAATCATCAAACTTCTAGTAATATTTCATAAAATTCAAGTTTGATTATTAAATATATATAAATATTAAACATATATTATATATATATATATATATATAATCATCAAACTACTCGTAATATTTCATAAAATTCAAGTTTGATTATTAAATATAATATATATATATATATATATTCGATAATCAAACTTCTAGTAATATTTCATAAAATCCAATCTGGATATAATTAGGATGAAATAATAATTATTGCTCCATATAAGATTAAAAATAAAATTACTAAGTCTATGATTAATTAAAAATAAGACAAATGATTCCTACGAGACATAAGATCTTTGAACATCCGAAAGCTCTGTTTCCCATATATACCCTTTTCAGCATCACCACCTCTCTAAAATAAAAATATTAATAAAATCTTACTAGAAGTCAGGAAGCATGGTTTCATAAGATATACAAAATAAGGCACAAACCTTAAGCTTAATAATTATTTTTGCAAGGAGGCGAGCTGCATTAGGTAATTCCAAGCTGGGGGGAATGTTTCTGATTCGAGAACACTCTTTCTTGTGATCTGGCCATTCAGCTTTCTGACAAGAAATATCACAATATCTTACATAAGCACAACCAGAGCACCTTAGCAATTCAGTTCTGGACAAGCAATAAACAGAATAAAATCATTAGTGGTTTATTTGATAAATAAAAAAATTAAATAATAAAATGGAATATACTTCAAATAACAATGATCACATCTTATAGCTCTTAAATCTGATTGAAGAACATGTATAAAAGGCTTCTCTTCATGAATTACAGTCCCTTTTGGTACTAAAACAATAATTTAAAATATACAATGTGAGGTATATGTCAAAGGAAATTATTCCATGAGCTGATATATAGTCACAATAAGTGGAAATAACCTTGTTTAAGGATGACATGTCTGCTAGGCATATTAATAAATAATATTAGAAATTCAAAATAAATACACCAAAAATAGAACAGCGGATAACGTATCTACGTTAATCGATCTAAAGAGAAGTAGGCATGTAAATGAAGATACAGTAACTTTCATGAAACTAAATATGAATTTAAAAGGAATTACAGAAAGAATTCGTAATTTCAAGATTATTTCATTTAATTGGAATGGAATCATAAATGCATCCCATATTATTCAACATAAAAAAAAAAAATTAACATTTATCTCTTTTCTACTAATCCTCAACTGTTCATTCATAAAGTATCGTTTCCATTATTTTCATTTTAATAACGATATCAAATTCTAAAATATGGATGTTAGAATTATCATTAATGTAACATCCTTAGGGATAAATAAAGGACGCGGGAGCCTCAAAACTCAAGATCCATATTCAGCCTCAACAATGCCAATAATTGTACTAAAGTCACCAATATCATCATCTTGAATTTGAGGAAGATAATTTATGCGGGTCTCTCACCAAAAATTATATCTTTTACCATTTCTAACTTAATAACGATAAAATTTAAATAGAGATAGTTTAACAAAAGCAAAATGTCAACATCTCTTTGACTGTCTTCCAGTTTCAACTATCCATATAGTTTGTTGAATTGTAAAGGAATTTCGTTTGCTCACATTCAATTCTCAAATTCTGTCCAGTATGGTCTCATTATATTTATGTACTATTATATTTATGCATTATATTTATGAAACAAAATAAATTTTATGTTTTTAATATCCTAATGACTTCTTAATTTTAATAAATCATAGTAATAATTATTAGCAAAGAGAACAACAATAAAATTGTAATGCTACTCAACTTTGTTGGGTTGCCAAATGAAACAGCATACTAATTCATTTAGTTGACAATATCTTGTAAAATAAGAAATGAGGGAATTAATTTTTAGTTTTACACCATTCATCTTAACATTAACTGTAGCAACGATAGAATCTTAAGCTGTGTTAAGATATTTCGCAAGCTATGGATAACACAATTATCTAACTCAACTAATGCCATTATTGCTAAATTAAACTATTTATTTTATTTCTCATGATACCGAAAGTGGATGGAACATAGTGAAAAATACTAGCATAATGAAATAACCATTTATAGATTTGTTTACCCCATAGTTTGTGAAATGTGCAACTTTACCTATTTTCTTTTCTCGCTGCATTTGCCTTACAGACAATACGGGTTGTAGCAGCACTGGGGTATTACGCAGTATACGTATGCCACTGTTGGCAGTATAGGTCTACTTACTATTAGGCTTGTGATGTGTGCACAAGCCCACGCTTTTGTTTTTCTCCATTTTTCCACATGAAGTCGGTCCTCGAAGCAACTACAGCTTGTCTTAACTTCCTTCTCTTCTTCCCAGATTAAAATTTGTAGGACCTACAGCATCTTTCCACCCGTATACGAATTCCCTATAATGTGGGTAATTCTCTCCGCTCATTAGCTGTGGGAATATGCTCTCTGTCAGCGCATATGTCCCCGTCTATCTCAGGAGCTAAGCTCTTAGTGCCTCATAGGCAGTGCCGAACCTTCTCTTTTCATTTTAAAAAGGTAATAATCTTCTCGCAGGAGGAGATCGAGAGGTGTATCCCCTGCCAGTACTTGCACTGCCTCATGAGATACCGTTCTATAGGCCCTAGTGACCCGAAGTAAAACTAATCTCTGAATCGATGCTAGCCTACTCTTCCATCCGTGCGAGATGTTTAGGTTCCAGGCTAGGGGGCGCATATCTTAGAATACCCAAAACTGCTCCTTTGTATAGTTATTGTAGCTGGCTATGTGAGACCCCAGAAGGCGCCTCCAACACGACCGAGTCCATTTAGGGCCACTGTGACTCTAGTTCTCATATAGTCCAGATGAGGAGTCACGTTGAACTTCCGACCAATTTTTATGCCAAGGTAGGTGACAACCTCACTTGGGCATATTCTTTCTTTTTCTATACTCAACATAATATTATGCGCCCTGTCAGTCGTGGTCCTAAAGAGAATTGCCTTGGTCTTTGTTGCAGTCATCTTCAACTTCTTCCTCTCGCGCCATCTTCCTATCAAACGTTCGTTCAGCTTCTGCTTTCAGACTGGCTATGCTGTTTAAGGCCACCACAGCGGCCAAATCGCCAACTTAGGCCGTGGTAGGAAACCGCTCCTCTTCAAGCTTCTCCAGCAACTCATCAAAGACTAGTTTCCACAAGGCAGGACCCAGAATGGACTGCGGGCAGCCCCTCTCGATGGTGTTTTCTACTTCAAATAATCAGCCCCTAATTTTCAATGTCCGGTCCTGAAAGTAGCTTCTCACTAGGTCATACAGGTTACTGGGACTTTTATTCTTCTTAAGTTGCTGGAGAACACTCGGCCACCACACAGTGTATCAAATGCAGAGGATATGTCGAACAGGAGAAGCATAACATACCTCTCCGCTCTTTCTTCTACATTATGACGTACTCGCAATATGACATCTGCGGTTCCCTTGCCTTTAGTGAATCCATATTGCCGTGGATGGCTCGATCTTGATAAGACTGGCCGAAGGCTCAAGACCATCAGGTTTTCCAATACCTTGCTCATTACAGGGAGGAGACAAATAGGCCAGTATGATTTGGCAAGTTGTTTGTCCTTGTCTCTTCCTTTGTAGAAGAGTCTGACATCAGCAATTTTCCAGCTTCTTGGAAAGTATCCCCCCGCACCAATGCTATCTAGGCAGTCGTTGAGAATCGCAAACAGCCTATTCTCTAAATAGAGAATACTATTCTTGAGCATTGCCGCATCAATCGCATCTAAACCTGGGGCCCGGTCAGTCATGCAACTTTACCATTACTATTACTAAGTTTCCGTTATAAGGCGACATAAAGATAGTGCACTCGTCATTGACTAAGAATACCCTAGGCTAAGTTGTGGCACTTTGACAAAAATCGGGCATTATACATTTATAAATGACATACATATATGTGTATATATATATATATATATATATATATATATATATATATATATATATATACGTATATACATAGGTACTAAATACCTATTAATAAAACTGGAAAATATGATAGGTTTTTTGTAAGCGGACATTGTTAACGACGAGTTGACAAGTTAACATTAAGGGTATTTTGAGGAATTAAAAAGACAAATGGCAGAAAAGAAGCACTTTCAGTTTGCTTTTTAATATCATTATTTAATACAAAATAATGGAAGAAAATTAATTTTGATTTAAGTTTTTAGGACTTCTATTCAATCCTTGCCAAAACTTCTGAGACTAATTAGCACAAATAATAAATACCTAACATAAAAAATGTACTTAGATGTATATGTATATAAAGGTGTGCGTAGATAGCAATAGAGTAACAATAAAACAAAATGGAAATAAAATTATCACTGAATACATTATGTTTACTTCTTTTTATCCACCCAAACAAACAGTGAGTCCTACTTCAAAAACCTACCTACTTTTAATGATCTCAACTCTTTCTGAACGTGTAATTAAATTTCAATTATTGAAATACCTGATAACCACTTACTGATAAATCGATTTATAGTTGTCACAGTACTGATAAGTAATTCCTTGTATTCCCCGGTGTTTGCTAGTCACGATGAGTCAATAGAGAATTGTCATATGATAATAGTTATCACTTTCGTTTTTTAAAGTAATTCGGAATTTCAAACAATGTCATTAGTTGTAAGTATCAATTTGAATAACTTCATTACCTTTTTGATGGAAGCTGTAATGCATAGTAACTACAACTAAATGATCTAGGCAGAATATGCTGTTCAAATGAAATGTCATTCCTGTGTGGAGAAAATAAAGGCTTCCTTAAAGGATGTAGAAGGTATAACAGGTGTGGAAGTCTCTTATGACAAGGGTACAGTTCTTGTGGAATCTAGCTTGCCTTCTTCTGTCATTCAACAAATATTGGAGTCAAATGGAAATACTGCAGTATTAAAGGGTTACGGAGGCAAATTAGGTATACATTTTGTGATATAATTTATTTTTAGGAATATTATGAATACTCCTACTTTTATAATTTTAGAATAATTTATGAATACTTGTTCTAAGTTAAAAGTAGAGACAGAGGAGACAATGTAACAACTGCTGCTGTAGCCATGTTGGGTTATCCAATTGGATATAGTAAAAACTTGATCAAGGGAGTTGTTCGATTTGTTCAAGCAGATGATGATGTATGTGTTATTGATGGTACCATTGATGGGTTGACAACAGGATACCATGGTCTTCATATTCATGAATGTGGGGATATTTCACAAGGTTGTGACAGGTAATTTTTAATTTAACAATGATGATTAACTTAGCATTTAATATATGTTTACTAAGCCAATTATCTGTAAGTTTTTCAAGTGGTAAAGTAATGATGATTGAAAATGACAATAAACTAAATTTCACATCGATGACATTTACTTACGATTCTTTAAAGGAGGCAAGTGTGTCCAAAACCATACAGGAACGACTGATCTTGGTAAGGCATTTCCTCAATTAAAAAGGATAGGGATTGATCTATATTGATATTGGTATATCACACGGTACCAGTGTAAAGTTATCACTTCACTTTCATTGGTGGCACAAGATGGTCTTAATCAAACCTTAAATGGAATGACAGAAATGACTGAACTGTCTGATAAGGCCCTGACCTCCACTAAAAAGTACTCTTTGGGGGTTTGTTTATCCCTTTATAAAATGTCGAAAATAGCAATGTAATTAAAGCTACTTAGCGCACCAATATTAACTGAATAGGACCAGTAGAGAATTTAATGAAGTCCTAAATCATCATCTAAATAAGGAGAGATTATACTGTGAACTTGGCTATTCTTTCAGCGAATTGACATTTGTACAGTGGAATCTGTCACTGTTTTGGCTTATTATCAATATCGACCGATATCCATAGCCATTAGACCAATATATAACATCTTTGGTGGCAATAAAATGTAGATAGCACTTATGCTTCCTAATACAATTGATTCAGTTAATTCTCAGAGTAGTGATTACCTATTTCAGTGAATGTAGTTGATTTGGACAGTTTATAATAAGAAGAATATTTTAAGCTAAGCAGTACGAACCTTGATGGAATGAAAAGAATGCCCAATGGGTTGTTATTTGGTCTAGTCTAAAATTTTTATATCGATCAACCCAGGATGGTTAATTGAAATATTTACTCATCAATAAGGAGAATATTCCAAGTAAAATAGTACGAAACTCAATAGAAAGAAGGAAGGTTAATATATTTGTATATTGGCCTTAAAAATAACGGTATCTGCTAATCCCTCCAAAAAGACATCTTGTGGGTCTATTCCTTGAGAGAGCATGACAAGCTCACAATTTTTTATTTTTTATTGTATTGGAAAATTAGAACTAATTCTGCTTTATAAACAGAATAAAAAATAGCAAAGCTTTCAATCAATTTGAAGAGAGAATCTTGTGCAAATGATGACCTCCATCACATCATAACTATAACTGTTACAATTTCAACAAATTAAGTTTGTTTCCTGCCTACTATTCTACCATGTGTTGCTGACTTAACCTTGCACATTAAACATTATTCATTATCAAAAAGAACATTGATTTTGGTTAGTTTGTTATGTATAAGCATTTCTAAGGTGGCTGTGAAGACATTAATGAGGATGAGCTTTCCGGATACCCTCAATATCTGATGAAAATGGGAAAATAAGTAAAAGAAATGGTTATGAATGATCGCCGAATAACTATCAGAGAAGTTGGTATATTGATTGGCTCATGCCATGATTTTTTTTTTTGTTTGGATGATTGGATATGAAAAGTGTGACAACAAAATTTGTGCTTACACTTCATTGCTTGTTCGTGAATTTCTGGTGAAAAACAATGCTGTTAAGATATACCAACCATATCAGGTGAGTATGGAGATGTGGTCTCATGTGACTTTTTCCTCCTTCCCAAAATAAAAATTAACTGAAAAGATCATAGTTTTCGAAGCATAAATGAGATTAAAAGTACATTGCCAAGAGAGCTAAATGCTATTCCAAAGATCGAGGACTGGAAGAAATGCTGGAGTAAGTTTATAGTACAATATGGTTGCTCTGCTACTTTAAAGGTAATAATAACATTGTTGTAGATGAATTAATAAAACTGTTTTCAAAAGATTAAAATTATCATTACTTTTTTTAACACAACTCGTATTTACTATTATAGTTTTTAATAAAATGATTCCTCACTAGCAAAGAGGAATGTTTATAAATTGTTATCTCTTTTTTTAACTGAAACATTACGTATACACATTTTCAATTAATAAAATTTTATTATTTTAGTGTTGGTGACCATTTTGACTTGAGTGGAGGATGTCATGGTGGTCCTCAGGATGAACCTGGAAAGAGGGTATGTAGTATTCTATATATTTTCACTAAAATATTCATGACTCCCCTCTGCCTTTCTTGGGCGACTGATTTGCAGTTTGCTGCATATAGTCCAGTTGTACGTTTGTTGATTCTGTCTATCCATCTTGTTTTATTTCTTTCACATGGTTCTTTGTCAACTTTGCTTGCCGGTGAGAGTTCAGGTATCTGTAAGCTGTTTATTATAACACCCTTATCGTAGCATTTCAATTCCGCTGAAAGAGATGAGAAAGCTCTATTTATGCTTATTATTATTTTTGTTTAATCTTTATTAAGTTGTTGGCAGATTTGCTTTATTTTTCTTATAAAAATCTTAATGAATCTCTCTATGTCCTGTTGACTTTTTTTTTTTTGTATTATAGCTAAATTATCTGCATATTCTAGGATTTTATAATTTATTATGATATGTATCACCCAATTTTTACACAATGTTGTTGGAGCATTAGAGAGATTCCATCCTTTCTCAAATGTGATCGAAAAGTATTCCTTGTACCAAGGTTCAAAATCTACTATCATTTGTTCACACCTTCGTCGATCTCTCGAATTTTATGGGAACAACTAGCTTTCAGTCGTGATCTTTCAAAGATAGTTTCTATCCACAAATTACTGCCTACCTTAAAATCAGTGTATAGGCACGCATATTCTGAGCTACTTCTTTTTAGACTGTTTTTTTAGAGGAATATCTGGTCTCTTGTACCCTTCCTCTTTTGTATCCTGCATGATGATCACCTATTGTATTTTCATAATATGAATATGTCTTATATTTGTTATTCTGGTAATTTGGTGTTGCTGATTGGCAACAAAAATGATTTGCCTTTGTAATTTCCATACTCGCACATGAAGCCCTTCTTTAGGACAGAATATAAAAACAAATGGCCTAAGGACTGAAATGTTGGATGAAGAGGATTATTGTAATGTTATGTGTTTTTTTATTATTACAATTAAATCCTGATCAACAAGGTTGAAATATATATATTAATTAATTTGTTTAGTTACTCTAAACATTTATTCTCTTAAATAGAAAACTTATTTCAATACATTCCCCAGCAGTGGTGTATCCAAGGTAGAACTAGTAGGAGTCCTGGGCACCATTCGAAGGGCAACACAAAATTCGCACAGTATTAAGCTTAAAAATTTAACTAAACCAATGATACAACCTACATTCAAATAATCTCGCAATTCCTGTACCTGATGAGCACTGATGAATGAGTGCGAGGAAACCCGGATGCCACAGTACCTGTAAAGCTCTCTAGGAAATTACGGATATACTCGCCCTACCCTACAAAACAATTCGAAGTCTTTATATTGAAAAATTAAGTCATAAAAGCGGAAAACCTGCAAAAAATATAAAAAAATTTAATGTAATCTTGCTTTGCTCCTCAGTGGCGAGCAAGAAGAAAAAGACAAAACTGACTTTAAAAACATCATCAATATGTTTTCATCACAGAAGGCTAGAAACGTACAATTATAACTATAACGATCAGAGTCACTTTTGTTATAAAATAGAAAATAAATAAATATGTAAGATCTATGAATTTAATTTAGTGTATCTTGCTTTAAATCTTGGGGTGCAGCTTTGATGCAGCATGTCCTATGCGCTATTTTCGATTGGTAAGCCTCCAGACTGTGATGAGCTGTACTATGGTTTTCACTTTAAATGGTGCGGAACCCTACTCCAATATAGTCCCAAATAGTCTTATAAACTTCAGTAGTGAATACTTATACTTAAATAAAGTACTTACCAAGTTATTTCAGACTTAAAACCCTTATCTTATTCAATCTAAGAACAATTCTATGGAATAATTCTTTTTCTTGAGATCTGATTAATTCATTGAGATCTCTATCCTGGTTAATTGGGTTACTAAAATAATTTATGCTGTTTTGATATTTGATGATGAAAATTATATCTATGATGGGAATTACATTTACTCTCAAGTAGATATAAAAAGTACCCCTTTTTGATAATCCTCCAATTTGAACTGAAAAGGACCCATTGGAAGTTTATCTATCACTTAAGCAAGCGAAATCAAGACATTTTTGAACTAATTAAAGCAAAAATAATTTTAGTCTCATTTAATCATGGTGTCTCAGTAAAACAATTATGCATATATGTAAATTATAGTGTTCTAGAATGAAAATTTGGGCTATTCAGAACCCACTGTATAAAACCTGGACATAGTAATAATGTTGGCTTATGATTCTTTTCTGTAAACAACATTTAACTTTTCTTATAAGTAGAGTTATTTGAACTTCTGAAAGTTAAAAACCACTATCATAATCAAACTGACAGGATAAATAATTCTATTAAACAAAATTAAAAAAAAAAAATTATGTATCTTTTTTACAGAGGCAAACATTTGATAAGCACAAGAATTAATGCTTTGTAAGTATTTAGAAGTAACAGAGTACATGAAAAAATATTTTTCATCAAGTTAGGACATTAAAATGTGAATATAGTATGAATTATAACGTGATAGAAATATCTTCTTCAAATTAAATAAATTGTTATTTTTATTAAAAAATGAACAAATTATTATTTTTATTAAAAATATTAATGTTAAAAATAATTAACAAAATTTATAATGATGTAGAGATGGTTGACCGTTGATATGAGAAGGAGTTAGTCGAGGGTGTGGCCAGTGTTTCAACTGCCTCCCGCAGTGCCACATCCTACGCCCTGAAGACAGGCCAGTGTTTCAACTGCCTCCCGCAGTGCCACATCCTACGCCCTGAAGACAGGCCAGTGTTTCAACTGCCTCCCGCAGTGCCACATCCTACGCCCTGAAGACAGGCCATTGTTTCAACTGCCTCCCGCAGTGCCACATCCTACGCCCTGAAGACAGGCCAGTGTTTCAACTGCCTCCCGCAGTGCCACATCCTACGCCCTGAAGACGACCTGCAAAGTGGGTCAAAACGTCGGCAAAAATTAAAATAATTAATATATTTTAATTTTTTATTTATTTGACCGCACCCTCGACTAACTCCTTCTCAAAACAAAATTTATAGTTGGTATAAAAGCAAGCCATTTTATTAACTGCTAGCAGTTTTAAGTGAGGTATATGTAAGGGAAGCGGGGTAGCTCAGAGGTAGGGCACTAAGCTTCCAATGCCCGAGGTCTCAGGTTCGAATTCCGGCTCATGGCAGAAAATTTATTTATTCTGCGTCATTGGCTGTGAGGTGACCCTGGAGTAAGGAAACCCTCCTAGGGCACACCCAGCCTCTACAAAATGGGTTACCATAATTATAAAATTAATTAAGGAGAAAAACTTGGAGGTTGAGCGTAATCCTGGCCCGATCCCTTCTCTGCACAACCTATGGCCTTGAAACAGTACTTTCCCTAAATAGTACTGAATCCAAGAACCTTCATGGGTTGTAGTGGAACAGGTTTTTTTATTTTTTTTTTCCTTATATGTTAGGGAAAGTTAAATATGACCAAACCTATTATCTAGGACTGAAATAATTAATTATGGGTCTCATACTGTTCTGTGTTTAAATTCATTTAATTACTACATCATTAATATAAATGCTAACATTTGATTTGATTTGTTTTAGCATACTGGTGACCTTGGCAATATTGAAGCCGATGAAACTGGCCGTGCTGTTTTTAGGCTTGAAGACGGACAGGTCAAAGTATGGGATATAATTGGCAGGAGTATTGTAGTCACATCTAATGAAGATGATTACGGAAGAGGTTTTTCAAAACTATCATCGATCAATGGTTCTTCTGGTGAAAGGTATTAAAAAATATTCATTAAAACTTTGGTTATTAAAATTATAACAATAATAAATTTAAGAGAAAATATTTCTGTGCAGTGAAAAAAAATGCAATAAAAAACTTGACATGTAATTGTAGTATGAAAATCCAAAATTTGTAATACTATGTATTGACTCTTCTTTTACCCTAATGGGTAATACTAGTTGGCCCGTGCGAAAAATTCGCAGAAAATTTTGTTTAGTAAAGAAATAACAAAACAATATGGAGAGAAGTAGTTCTTATGTATTATGTAAGGAAGGAATTAATATTTTTTTCTTAGTCAAGTACAATATTCCATTAAACATAATAGACCAAAATATTTGTACATATTGCTTTGCTAGGACCTATTTTTAAACGCTGACTGGAAAGATAATAAAAGTAATAAAGGCAAAATAATACCCTGATCATATGATATTCTAAATTATTAAAAAAAAAAATAATATGTAAGAACAACCAAATGTCTTTAAGAAATAATAAAGTTAATATAAAAGCCAGGAAAAAAAATGTAGTTGACTATTCTACTCCTAAATGCAGTATCTTTAATCAGGAAGACATCACATTAAGTATACCAAAACTACTAATGGATTGTATCTTTGTTAATAATTGTCCGATTTTCATAATTTTTTTTTTTTTTTTTGTAGGTAATTTATTAATCTTTCTAACTATCATGGGTACAATCAAGAAAAAAATGCATACTTTTTGGGTTATTCGCAAATAAAGTTTCTTTTCCTCCATAACTTTTTTCCATGAAATTTCGGAGGGATAGGACTATTTTTCGCATGTTAAGGAGAAGCCTACATTTTTAAAATTATACATTACTAAATTTGAGGCCATTTGTGGTCCATTCTATATTTTTTATCTAATATCCTTTACATTTTAATTATGTCTGATATCAAATGTTTCATTTTTCAAATAAAAATATCTTTATTACATTAATATCATATGACATGGCATTATGATAGATGAAATATTTTTAACTTCATCAGATTTCATCATTTTTTAAAAATATATTATGCCTCTATGATTGGTTTGGTTGCCCTCAAAACTGCTTGCTTTTCTTTTTAGGTAAATTTTTTCAAGTACTTTAAACCATAGTTCTGATTTATTAAGTATTTTTGTTTTCCATTGTGTATTGCATATTTGATCATTTGCATTCTAGAATTATTTTTTACTTACATCATCTATTTGTGTTCATCTCAATTAGGTTTTTTTATTATCAAGCTAAATATTTATGAGTCGTAATAATAATCTAACAAAAAATTTGATACAAATGCAGATATGTATCAACTAATGTTTTATTTTTATCATTTTAGATTGTCATTTGTGAGATTTTCTCATTGGTTTAAGTTAATGCTGGTTGTGAAATCCTAACTAGTTTCATTCCCTTTATTGAAACATTGTGCTGTATCTGCTTTCTTTAATATTCATTCTAACGATTTGACAAATTTGATTGGGTGGGTGTTGGATTTAAAACTTATTACAACGCTGATGAAACAGTTGTCATTTTAAATTAAGCATAATTTAATCAGTTATCTTTTTTATAATTGAAATAATAAACAGAATCCCCACATATATTATTAACTCCTGTCATGCTCAAATCACATAAATTGGGTATCGTTGGATTCAGAATTTCACGGGTGGTTAGCGAATCTTTTTCTATCTACAATGAATAAAGTTGATATAAATGTTTCGATAGGCTTCAATACTGGGACGGTTGTAAGTTGATGAATTGAGACTGGACATATTAGGATTTGAAGATGCGAACATCAAGCCAATCAATGTACCATTTTTGAGATGATGCAAGGTAAAGGGTTCGCAGCCACACAACCTCACGTTAATTGTAGTGCTGCCATGATATACATGTCTCATGTCATCGACTTGAGGTCCCTATGATACAGAGAAGTGGAGTTTATATTATTTATCAAAGACGTTTTTTTATTGGCAGACCTTCTCTTTGTTAATCCTTCATCAAATCCAACAATTGAGCCGTCATTTATCAGATTTCCTTCAGGTGGGAAAAATATTCTACTCACGCCGAAAATTCAGGCAAAAAAGTAATGAAAGAAAAGAAAATTTATCTGCGAATTACTCAAAAAGTATACACTTTTTTGTTGATTATACCTCTGATTATTCAAAAGATACAATATAATCTTATTGTGATACAATTAGAGCTAATAATGTTTCAGTTATATTTGGCAGTTTATTTAATTTCAAATAATTAATAATTAAAGAAAAATGTTATTTCAGGCTGGCTTGTGGTATTATTTCGAGATCTGCTGGGTTATTTGAAAACGCTAAGCAAATTTGTGCCTGTGATGGAGTAACAATATGGGATGAAAGAAATCGCCCTCTTGCAGGCCCTGGTCGAAGACAGCCTCCTCAATCATCTCTTTAGAATATTAAGCATTTTTCAACAAGTGACATTCCATGTTTAAAAGTTCTTAGAACTGCTTTTTGCCAAAATTATCTGTAAATATTAATAACATAGTTACTATTTATTTTTACATTATAAATCAATAAAATCTCATACCATCACGTCTCACTTATAGTTATAGTTTTACCTTAAAATTTGTACTCAAAACTACCAGATAATAATGAATTAAATTATCAAGAAGTGCCATACTGAATAAGAACCCCCTCAAAGATATGACTTAACTTTTACATTTTGCATGTTATTTTATTTTTTTTTTTTCATGAAGTCGGCCCAAGACTCCCACTGAAGTCCTATACTGCCCCGTGCATGTTATTTAACGCTAACTTCTAACTCATCTCCTAACAGTTTTATAGATAAGTTGGTCAGTAACCCCTTCCTTCTAACAGGTATGTTGGAGCATAAAGCAAACCACATAAAAAAAACAACTTTTTATTCGTTTTGAAGGGAGACAAGAGGTAACTTTTATATTAAATGATTTTTTTAAAAGTCGTGTGTATGTCAATTACATAAAACATTTGAATTTTTCAAAAATAAAATTCAATTAATAGTATGAAGTTAAATAAATAAGGATTTAAAGTTGCAAGAAGCTAAGCTGATAATAGGTTTTGGTGAATAATTTTCTATATAAGTTTCTTTGTAGTAATTATTGCAATAAATCAATAAAAAAATGGATAGATCAAATCAAGAGAGATCTGTAAAGCCAACAGATGAAAAAAAAAAATAAATGTCTCATATTTTTGAAAATATACTAACTTTAACTTAATCATTTCACTTTATTCTCAGCACATTAGCTAGATGATTTGGAGGTAAAAGTATATTTGAAAACTTGTTATAGTACCTTCAAATACTTAAAAAAATAAAGTATATCTAGATAAGTAAATCTCTAAAAGGTGGGAACTCATTTATTTTGAAATAATCATAATCATCTACTTAAAAGTTTGGTTACTTATAGTGTCTTTTACATCTTTCATCTAACAATTAATAAGATATAAGAATACATGTCTGTGTTGAATATATATTTGTTATTAATAAAAATGCTTATTCAATTAATATAGTAAAACAAAAATAAGGTCATTGAAACTTTGTTGATCTTTTTAGCTTATTAATTGGCAGTATATACAATCAAAAGATGATACATCTAAGTTTAAATTTTATGGATAAACCAAATCACAAGTTTTATCTACAATTCTAGCCATTTACATTAAAACGAACCAGTGATTTTCAATCTTTAACTCACTTATGTTTATAACTTTCAATTACTCACAAAAAAGTGAAGTTAAAGCTTTTTTCAGTCATCACAACTCGACAATTCTTCAACATTTCAGCCAGACTTAGCTATTTCAGAAAAAAAATTTCATATCTAGTTTAAATTTTAATGCAATCAGGAGATTGAAAACCTCTAGTATCTTAATCCTCTGGTATCTTAAAGTTATCTAACCCTAGTGGTGTCAAATCTTCCTCTGCCTTCCAATGCATATTACCATATTGTATATCATCTAAAGAAAGTCAAGCTAAAAGTTAATGCATATCTCTTGGTCGACCGAATTTGATAAAACATGAAAAATCCATTTCACATTTAACACTTAACTAAATAGATTAGCTATATTAATTTTATTTTTGATAATTAACAAACTGACAAAAGGCAAACTTACCCGCATTTGAGTTTTACTATTTTATATTTAATTTTAATTTTTTATTAAGTTTATAATATTAATATAGGACAGATAATTCTGCTTTGATTTGGACACTTTGACAAACTAGGATTACATAAACTATACGTAATTCCGGTTTGTTCGTCGCAAATACATTTCACCTACAGTCTTCTTATGGGGAGGTAAAGACAAATTCATTTTTCAATTGACC
Organism: Nezara viridula; assembly: GCA_928085145.1. Lineage (NCBI taxonomy): Eukaryota > Metazoa > Arthropoda > Insecta > Hemiptera > Pentatomidae > Nezara > Nezara viridula. The sequence goes on from OV725081.1 coordinate 45,402,955, forward strand.
ATCTTTCTCTTCACCTCCTTTAACACTTTGAGTAGAAGTCAAGATTGTTTTAACGATTAGCATTAACGAGATCTTTAAACATCACTTTGAGATAGTTAACCTCAGTTTAATTCGCAATAATTATGTAAATATGAATAAATATCATTATTAAATTATTACAAAATTTCAGCGTCATAATTAAATAAAATCTAAACAACTTCTGGCATCACAATTTGTAAAATGCTTTTTGATCTGTATAAAATTCTATATACAACTACACTACTACCATAACTGTGTTCCGAATGTTTAATTACATGACAATTTTTTTCATAACATCAGTTTTAAACCCTAAATACATATTCAATAATGTAATACTTAACACATCTAAAATATGCTCTTGCAATAGTGCCTAAATAATTCTATAACCAATTGAATCTGGTACAATCTATCAGGGTGGAGCTACAGTATTTAACAGGTTATCTGTTATCCAATCGATTTTATGATAAAAATCCAAAGCTTACAATATTACATTGATCAAATATTCAATAATTTACAAGAAACAAAGTACTGAAACAGAATATATTTACAAGAACAACCAGCAGTTTCAAAGTCAGTAATTGACAGTAAATCATTTAAATTATTCTGTTTCTAACAATATATATTGTAATAAAAATATGTTTGTGAATAAACTAATTAAAACAATGCCATTAATTGACATGTGCGACAAAATAATCAATTGGGAAAGTTATCAATTTTTCTGTGGCAGAGGTCTCATTCACAACAAAGAATCTTTGAATTGAATTTCCAATATATAAATGTATATAATTAGTACTTAACAATATAGCTTTTCCACATTTCTATTAAAATTGGTGTTAATGTAACCCATAATCAACTTCAAAGAACGAATTATTCAGATAATGGTTGGGGGGTTGAATTAGAAATGAAATACCTTTTATATGCTAATATGTGCTTACAATTTTAATCTGCTTTGTAGATCTTCAAAGGGAAAACAAATCTGTACAAGATAAGACTAGTAGCTAGTGTATCAATGGTAAACTGTTTCTCCTTAACTAATTATTCATTACCATTTTATATTTAAAATGACACAAAAACCACCAAAAATAAAGAAAACGAATAGAACAAAACTTCTAGCAATTTAGCGGTTGAAAGAACAGATTTTTTTTTCTATTAAAAAACAACTGAATTTTCTGTTCAATCTAACTCCAAAAAAGGAGAGAAAAAATGATTTTTTTTTTTGTTTATTTGTCCATTAAATGTGGGTGAACTATAATAAAGAATTAAAAAGAATCAATGTCAGTAAATAATCTAATCTAATAGAAAATACAAATTCAATTTATTTTTCACACCAATGAAAGATAAATAACATATACACTGATAGTTATTTATCAATAATGAAATTCTTACTCTTATTCATATTGTGGATCAAATTATAAGTTAATGTGTGAGCAAGCAAAAAGTTACGAAACTACTGCATTCATTTATCAAAATGATGATCAGAAAAACAATTATTTGACAGCTTGGATAGTTGATAAAAGTTGAATTGATTTATTTATTTTAATACATTGTTTTTTATATAATTTGGAGTAAAATTCAATTTACTTTACATGACTAAGAATACTTGAAAAGGTGTCCCTCAAAAGAATGTTTGAAAGTAAATCCATTCTATAAAAGGAATTTAATTTTTTGGGTTACATTATAATATTTAGGTAATATTGAAGTTCAAGAATAATAAAAACAAACATGGGTAAAAATAATATATTTAAAAACAAGCAATGGATGTTGATAATAAAAGAATGAATATATATTTTTAAAACTGACCTCATGCCACAGAAATGTTACATATTATAAATTGACAAAATTTGCATTTGCCCTGGTCCCTGAAAAATTCATTGACTTTGAAGTAAAATTAAACTCTTACTTACACTATTGTTGTTAATTTTGATTTCTTCTCAAATTTACTGTTTATAAAAACAAATACTTATTAAGATATTCTCAAACTGAGGCAATTAATAGGAAAAAAATATACACTAATGGTTTGTAGTAATGACATCATCTCTCCCCAGAGAATTTAATTTATTTATTTAGCAGCTTTATATTAAATTAGTAATGTTATCATTTTATTTCATTCAATATATATGTCTTTAATTCAGTGGTTTTGATAGGTTAACATTTTATATTCTCATATGATTTTTATTTATTTATTTTTAATTCCTAACACGTGGCAGCGTACCTGCACTGGCGCCTCGACGCTATTGCTCAGCCCTAAGGTCGGCTCTAATGACTTGGAGTATAGAAGTTGTAAAAGTGTTAAAAATAATATATTTATCAATTGTTCAGATTAAAATATTATTTTTAAAAGAAATATCTATATATTTATAGCCCAAAAATGGAAAATTTCTAATACACTGTTTCATTATTAAATGACAAGATATTTTTTGGGTGAAAAATTAAAAATTGAGTTCCAATAATTCAACAAATGGTTTTTGTGATATCTGAATACAGCTCATATATTCCATAATGTATTTCCTATCCAAGTATAAGGTATTTATTCGACGAAACTACAATGTAACAAACACTAAACCTATAGCAATAAAACATAGTTGGTGAACAAAGTGGGTAAAGGTAAATTTAATATATATTTTTAAAATTTTCACTTTTATTCCTGCTATATTGCAGGTCATGTACAGACTGACTTATCAGCAGTTGGGCTGAATTCTACTTTCTAAAAAACTGGCATGTCAGCCATAAGGAAATTTTAGTACTTGATATCCGTAAATAAACATGTCTTAAGAACAATACTGCTCATAAAAAAAATCACAATCAAAACGAGACCAATCATGAATTATTCACAGTAATCGTTAAGGTGTTTTGATTATAATTAAATCAGATAAATAAAATAGTGCCAAAATCGTCCAGGTTTGAAATAGTTTTAATTTCCTAAATATACGTTCTCTTTTCTGTTGTGAAAAGGAAGATGCTCCCTTAATTTAAGAGATAACAGAATTAAAAAATAATGGGAACACTATTTAAAAAATACAACTTGCAGAAATCAATAAACAAAAACATAATTAATTTAAATACATAAATAGTGAAAAATAACAAATTAAACAAAATGGAGGCAACCCCAGGATAGAAAACATTCTATAAGGGGGGGAGAGTAATTCTGGTGGTGAATAAAGGTGAATGCTGGGGGTAAAGCAAAACTAAGTTTATTTTGGACATAAACTACCGAGGCATTCATCACATTCAAAGAGCCATGATTCACCAAACCTGCTATATTATTTATGTTTACAGGACAATAGATTCAGCAATTATTTTGAATTAATTCTTTGAAAGTAAAATGAAAAATAAATTATGATAGTTTAGTTATGGTTATTTAGTTAGCCATAAAATGGAGAAGCTTTAGACCTGGGAGAGGGAGGTGACATTAGACCAAAAATATAATTACTTCCTTGTTTCCAACTTGTAAAAATAACTTTCTGTTTCATAAAAAACTAACTTCCAGTTTTTTAGAGAGCCATTTCCAAGCCAGTCATTCCATTAGTTTTTAATTATGTCATCAAATAAATTATTCTCATTAAGGATTAACAATACTCTCAAGGTATTAAGTTCCACTTTTGTTTTACAATGCCAACAATTTCATAAGATCTCGCTAACTTATTACGCATTTCAAAATCAATTTATAAAACACCACCAATATAAGTCATTATTGTTACATACGTAATTGAATTAATAGAAATTTTACATGGTAAATAAAATACTAGTAAATAACCAAAACAGCTCTAACCAAATATAAATAAACAGTATAGGAAAAAATTATAAAACTCAAAACAAATCTTTACGTTTGAAATCATTTTTCTGTTAGTTATTTAAGATTTTCAGAAAACAGTTTATTTATTGAAGTTTCACAAAACTAAAAATACTATAAAACAGAAACTCCAGAAATTTTCTAAAATATACAACTCCTCAATAAATTTTTTCTCAAGAGTAACATAAGCAATACTTGCTTCGCAATATCATATTACTTAGTTATATCAACAGAACACAAGAATATATAAATCCTCATTATATACACAATATTTTAACAATTCATATACAAATCTGATATTTAATAAATAAATCACATAAGTAGTGCTAAAATCCATAGTTTTAACATACTTCAAGGTCCCATTGAAAAAATGGCATCATTATTCCTATTTTTTTGAACACATAAATTACCAAAATATATTTTTGTATGAAGCATACAACCAAATTGTTGCAGAACAACAAGCATCAAGCTTATTGTTTAATTAATAAAATCTATAAGTAGTAAAAATGTTCATAAATTAATTGATACATAAGTGACTTTATTTCAAATTGAGTAAACAATCTGTTGCTAACCATTTTCCATTCCTAGGCAAGAAATTGAATTCAGTTATGAAGAACTTCCTCCATCTTTTCTTCCAGAGAAAGACACAATTGATCGTATTCCTTTCATGGATGTCTATAAATAAACAAAGAAGTATGAGTAACAACATGACCATGATTCAGCAAAATTTACTGATTTTTTTTGGTCATATATTATGATTCCTCTTTAAAAACAAAAAGAAGCTCTATAGTATGTTTTGTTGTTGAAATGTATATGTTGCTATTTTAAACGAAATACGGTGGAATTTCAGCAATCTGAACGCATCACTAATAGCTAAAGAAGGTACCAATAGGTTTGTTTCTTTAATAAGATTGGAACTCAAAACACACAAAATTACCAACAGGATATATACTTGAAAATTTTGAATTTGCATGAATAGAAATCAATGTTTACTTTTTAAAGAACTCCATTATTTTTGTTTGAGTAACTTTTAGAAGTCCTTCCTCACTGCATCTTCTCTAACGACAATATTGTAGAAGATGCGAAGGCATATGGTTCTTTGCTGCCTGGCAAATATGGTAATTGAAATGAGACACTGCATTTTCATCCTTTAATGTCATTCTAGTTTTATAAAAGAAGATGAAGTAGTCTCAGAAAATAATCACAAGAAGAGTGTGCGTTAATGTATAACAAAAGAAAATTCTAACAGGCAGGTGGTCTTTGGAGTGATCATTTTTCTTGAATAAAACTTTCCATCCACTCCTTTCCCCATTTCATTATTAATCTTTGTTGGAGATTTTGAATTTCAGACGTTCGAATTACTGAGATTACACTGTACTTCAATAGTCTAGATGTGACAATTCTCTACATAATTCTTTAACTATACAAAAGTGAAACCAGTTATTTTAAAATTTTAAATATCAAATTTATCAAACATTTTATCTTATTTACAATTCAATTTCATAAATATATATTTATTTTATTTTTCATTTAAAATTTAACCAGTGTCACCTTTTTGGTTGTCTTAGGGATTTCCAATCACACCTACAAAGAGATAGCAATGAACCATTAACTATGTTTAGAAGTAATAGTAACAAGAAGTTGTTAAGTTTTCTGTTTTTTTTTTAATTATGTCAAATTTCTTGTTGAATAGGAAGCGATAACTAAAAATTGTTTACTTTCATAAATTACCTATTGCAGCATAGTAAACTAAATAATTTTTTTTTTTATGAATTAGAATTTGCCTGAAGTCTAGTTAAAATTACTATAAAGGGGCTTTTAACCTTTAACTTGTCATTGTATCCCTGTAGACACACCCACAAAATGACTTAATCGAGCTTGAAAACCACAAATATTAAGATCAGGGCATCTCTATGACATAGTTGTGGTCTTGGAGCCCATATGCGGCCTCTCTCTAACTAAATGTTCAAGCGCAATATTTATTAATCTAGTGCTAGAATTAATTAATATTTAATTATTTAAGTAACAAAAATTTGGAAATGAATAGAATTAAATTGAATGGAAGGAGATGGTTCAGGGTGTCATTTATAAATAGAGTAAAATAGTGACACAACTATTTTATTTCAAGCCAACTTTTCAGGTCTTTAACGGGTAAGATACAAAAGGATGTAGAAAGTTGTGGAAGTTACATAATATTTAGATAAAAATTATAAACAAGGTGAATAAATGTATTGAAATTATAAACAGTAAGTACATTGAAATATTAAGAACAATAATCAAAGTAAACTACGTAAAAAGATCCTAAACTGAAGTAAATAAATGGTAACAATTGAAGTAGTATAATATATGCAATTATGAATATACTCCTACAGATCTCAATGAGAGATTGGAAGAAAAGGATAAATAATATGAAATAATGGACACAAAAGGGATGTGAAAAGAAAAGAAAAACAAAAAATAAGAAAATAAAATAAATAAAATTAAAAGAATAAAAATAGAAACTTACAGGTGTGTTCAGCAAGGAGTTTCACTTAGAACTGGAAAGTTTGGATAGAATACCCTTGGGGAAATTTGCTCACCTGGTTGTGGAGTGGTGAGGGGCTAAGTAGTAAAAGCAAAACAAAACTTGGAATATTACAGTATCTAAAATTTGAAGATATTGATGGATACAAAAAAAAAAATACGAGGTTGAAATGTTGGCTTAAAATAAAATAGTTTAGCCACCAGTTTAGTCTATTTATGACTGCCACCCCGGACCATCTCTTTCCTCTAAAATACAACGGTCAACTATAAATATTCAACTAAGTTCAATGTATGGATGTGGGTGTGTGTATAAATAAAAATAGCAACGGTAAAATATAGACAATTGTTGCGACCTCCATTGGCACTTCCTAACTTAACTGTGGCCTCTAATGATAAAAAGATTCTCCTACCTATGTAATAAGGCGTTGTATTATAAAAGGTCTGCGCTAAACTTAGTAAGTATTCTCTTACAACTCTGTTTCTGACTATTATAAGGATTTTTTCACTTCAGCAAATTTTTAGATTTCAATATTAAGATATACCTTTATAACATTAGATAAAATGGTAAGAATAGAAAATAATATAAAGAATTAAAGGTGGTAAAATGATTATTATAAGACACACGTTGAGATGAAACAAGTGAGAATACAAATCCTGATACTAAAACATTGTGCCCTTCTTCCCCATAGTTTTTATGCACCATAAGTATATTACCTTCTTTTTGGAGCCTTGAAGAAAGTCCTTATACATCTCTGAACGAAGGTAACGTGAATAACTGTCTGTCTTCATCAAGTGATAAACATGAGCCTAGGGGAAAAAAATATACAGATACTCATACACGTATTGTCTCATAAATTAATTTTAAACCTTTTAATTATATTGAGAATTAGTTTGAACATACAGCTGCAGCATCAAATGTCCAGCGATCTGGGTGACTTTCCATGTTCTTTTTTGTTGTGTCATGTGAATGAGAATCTATGTTAACTGGGCAAGAAGCGTCAGGTGCGAGAAACTCAGCCCAAATCTCAAGGACTTTGTCTGAAACCTTTTTTTGAGGCAACCATCTTAGTTCTTCACAAGCTTCCCAGAATCTTAACAAAACAAAGAAAAATTGTAATGATCCAGAAAATTCAAAATATAAATTAGATGACAATTGATATAGAACAACATAGTTGTGATATACTACTTTAATAACAACAGATTTTTAAAAGAAATATTAATCATAAAAGGTTTAGGCTATGATTGATCCACCATTTTTACTTTCACTTACTTTTATGTAATATAAGGTAAAGGTAAGTATTGCAATAGTGAAAATTTTTGAATCTGAGTTTTCAACAGAATACACGTTTTGAGGTCCTCTGAGTCCAAATAATCAAGTCCCGAAAAATGGTCTTTGTGTATGTGAACAGTCTGGCTTAAAAACCAAAAGTCATACAAAACTGATATTATTAATTTAAGATATGTATATCTTAAAACTTAAAATCGGCTAACTGTACAATTTTCTCAAAAATGACTCGATTTTGAGTCAAAATCGATTTTGAGTCGACGATTTTGATTAAACTCGGTGTATCACTGTATAATTAAGTGGTATTTAATATCATTTAGGTCTTATCCCCATTGGTGTCACTTTACAGGGCTTAAATGCCTAATTTTCATATAGCTCTTCCTCTAAAGTACTTTTAATATGGTTTATTTTAAATAATTAGCTATCTCTCATTATTAAGAGTTACGAAAAAATGTTAAATATAAATGTTGAAAGAATTTGATAATTGAAAAAAGGACAAAAAAAAAATAAAAATGCTTATCCAGGTCGAAAATGAATCTTTTAAATGTTTTTCTAAGTTTGAAAAAGTATTTAAAATCCACCAAATCAAGCCAATGCCATTGTTTAAAAGGAGAAGTGAAATATAAAAATATTTCATAGATATGTTTATAACCTCAAATATATTTACTATAGAGTATTAACTCAAGGTAAGATATTATATTAAAATAATTAGGTATCTATCAGCCATTTATCACCCAAAAAATCATTAAGTAACCTTTCAAAAAATTAAATTAGTAAATAATTTGATGAATTTTCTCTTTGTGAAATCCCAACATTATTCACTTACAATTAGTATGATAACTTTTGTTTATAAAAACTTTCAAACTTTCCTAGTTTTATTTATATATCCCAGATAAAAAAGCCTCTAACATTTTGTTTCAAAATTGCTTCCAAATGTAGCTTTGATATCTCTATTTACGAAGGTCATTAAAAAAGACTCAGTAAGTGCAAATAATTGTTCAGATTTTATTAATTTGATTCAGAAATATTTGTTTGTTTGTTGAAATAACCATTCAAAATAAACAATATTTGATGAATTTGTAACTTTTTTTTCTATTATATCCCTTGAAATATTCATAATTTGTATGCTGAATGGAAAAAAGGTGTATAACCCTTATGATCATCTCTTCTTAGGTACTTATTTAACGATACACAACTAACTTTCTAGTTGAAGTCAAGTGTTTTTTCATCTGGCTACAAGGTATTAAAATTAATAACAAAACAAATGAAAGTTGATTTTATATACTATTACATCATTTATAAAATTTCACAAAATGATTCCTTTGAACATGTTTTTTGAGCAAATATCTTTTTCCACCTTTTACCTCAATAGAAAAATAGTAAATATTGATTAAATAAGCAAGTGCTATAATATGGTATTATAATAGTAATTCTGGAACTTATAAAAAATAAGTAATATAACAATGGAAACAATCCAAGATAACAATTTGTAACGAATTACTTAATTGGAAAATATAAATGATTCAAAATTATACATTGGCTTCCACTTAAGAATTACTATTATAAGAAAATAAACAAGATTTCAATATTTACTTAAGGTTTTCCCCAGAAAATTCTTTATCTAAGAATTTAGCAAATTGTTCCCTTCCAACAGGATCATTTAACAGCTCCTGGAGAGAAAATGCCCATCTCTTCACCCTCCTTGCTGATATGTCTTTGCTAAAATAATAAAAATTTGCTTCGTTAAAATGGTTAAGGATCTCAACAACTTTTTTTCCTTAGTGTCATAATAACATTTTATCATTTAATAAGAAAACTATAATTTTAAATCAATGACCAAAACTGTAACAATGCATATGAAACATTCTCATACAAATTTGCATTGGAAAAAACGTTTGTTAAAAACTCAAGTTTGAAAATTAGAGGTCAATGAAACTTTGATATAATTCATAAATAAGAGTTATATATATATATATATATATATATATATATATATATGGTCTGTAGCGCCAACCGAAAAAAAACAATATATATATATATATTTTTTTTTTTTGTAGGCTTTAAAGACCTTGTAAATGTTTAACAGCCTTCTCAACCACTGCCTATCTTGGGATATTTCTTATCAGTTATCTGCATGCTGCTCTACAACATCTTCATTGATTTAATCTACCCATATGGTTTTTGGTCTCCCTCCCACATGGCCAGGCATTCATTGTATAGAGGCTACCTGATGGATTGCTCTGAGTTATGGTACTATTTCGCTGGTACTGCTAGCAGTTTAGCACTGCTTTAGTGAAATAGAAAGGAGCCTATTTCGTTGGCACTGTCTGGCAGTCTATTTACATCATATCTATACTGCTCCTTTCTGACCGCTCTCGAAACAGTGAAGCTGTTGTCAGTACGGCGGTTATAGGTTATGTTATAATATTGGAGCATTGTTTGATGATAAAAGTCAGTTTCATATCTTTCATCAAGTCAAACAAAATTAAATGATAAATTGTTTAAAATTAAACATAGCTATCATTAAATAAATCATTTATTAAAGATTAAAGTAACAAGATAATTTATTACAACAAAAGAATTTTACAGACAAAGTATTCAAATACATCTAAATCCAAACAACATTAAATAAATTAAATAATCAAAAAATTTTAACCTCAGGTAAATACTTAAATCCCGACATTAAAATCAATTGCCTGTTAAATTAAAGTTCTGATTTACCGATTATCTAATAATAAAACATTAAAACATTGTCGGCTGTGATTTTATTACGAATATGTGATGTTTATTACTGAAATGATCATACTAATAATAAGTAATAAATTAAAATGAGTGATCAATCCTCAATTCTTGAAATAATATTTTGCCATCTTTCTATCTTCAAACTGATATTTGATATTCAAAATATTAGAAGAAACCATCATTTTGTAGAAAGCGGGCATTAATAACAAGATAATTGTTAATATTTTATAGTAGAGACACAACATAACCTTGTTACTTCAACTTAAAGACCAAAAGAAAATTAATTAAGATAAAAGCTCTGCCATCATATGTATTCCTGTCCTTACAATACAAATGAAAACCATTAAATTTAAGACTAACATTTTTATTCCAAATTAGGATGCTTAATAAAGAGGATTTGGCTGAGAAAGTGAGCAGTTTCAGCGAAATAGATAATCATTAACAGTTGGCAAGACAGTATGGGGTGGCAGTCGCTACCGTGAGCAGTACCAGCGAAATAGTGCCTTTACATGCTCCTTTAATCTTACGCTCCTGACCATCATACCATGAAATATTGATTGACCAATTTCTGTAAGCAGTTCTTAACCAGTCCTTCTCCATGTGTAAATACTCTGATCCCAAATTACTCCGGTCAAGTTGTAGAGAATTTTTCTCTCAAATCTTTTAATACTTCTTTCTAAGATACTGGTTAGTGCCCATTTCTTACAGCTATATGTCAGAACTGGCTCTATCATAGCAATATACCCTTAATTTGATATTTATAGACATTTATTGGGATGTCAATGCCTTTGAAAAAGAGGAGAAAGCCCCGTGTGCACTTGTTATATACTGGTCTATTTCTGATCTTGGTCATTCATTCAGGTTATTGTGGAGTCAAGGTTTTGCATTTGTGTACTCTCGGGAATGATTTTCCTTTTAAGCAGATCCTATTGTTTAGTGTTATTAATACAGAGTTAAATAATAGCAGAATGTTAAAAATTTGACTGCCCAAAGGCAAGGAGTCTAAGTCAGAAGTTGAATCTCGAAACCAAAACAAAATAACTGCTCAAAAACAATTTAATGTTAAACAGAATCAGGGGCGAACAGCAATAGCTACACTAAACAACTCAAAAATAAAATAATCCTAACCAGCATGTGTATTATCTCAGTTAGCAATTAAGAGAAGTATAAAAAATGGGATGTACCAATACAACCCATGAAGGGTCTTGGGTTCAGTACTATTTAGCGAAACTACTGTTTGTTAGTCAACGGTTGTGCAAGGAGGTGATTTGACTGGGATCACGCTCAATCGCCAAGTTTTTCCTCTTAGTTAATTAATTAATTAAGAGTACCCACTTTGAGAGGCTGGGTGTGCCCCAGGAGGATCTCCTGATCCCAGGGTTACCCCACAGCTGATGGAAAAGAATAAATAATTTTTCTGCTATGAGCCGAGATTCAAACTCAGGACTTCGAGCATTGGAAGATCAGAGCCCTTTCATTGAGCTATCCCACTCCCTAAGACAAGTATTAAGTAGAGTAAAATCAAGAAGTGTTACTGGCCATGGAGGAAAGAGTATACTTATTATTTTTTTTTTTTAAGATTTATCATTTTTTTCCCAACATTTTATACAATAAATAACTTCTTAATTTTATTTTCAATATTTTTTTCTTAAGGGAAGACCATGATTCAAGATATTAGGTAGCAGTTCAGAAGAATTCAAAAATATTTTACTATTCATTGAACTCATACTGTAGGCCGGCCTTCAAGGCTAGAAAAACAAAATACTGAAATGAAACAATAGTAGGAATATAGAAATGACATAAATATGAACAGAAATAATAACCGATGCAGTAATAAATTTAATCTTAGACTTAGATAATTCACTATGAGCCATTTTAGTTATACTAAATATTAATCTGCACTTAAGTTAAGAACTACTTACGCTAATTTTTCTTGTTCCCAAAAATCTGGATTATCTGACAGCCAAGGATTTGCGATTTCAGGAGGAGTAAAAAATGGATCGTATTCAATGTACTGTTCAAAGTAGTTTATATACCTGTACAATAAGTACAACTGAAATTGAATCTTGAATTTTTATGATATTCAAATGGTACATAAAGAAATATTTTTGGGTAAATATCAGATTCAGTTTAAATCAACAAGTTATTTACAAAGAAAACACAAGTCATCTTAATATTTAAAGGTTTTCAAATATTCAATTCAAAGGTTCCTTAAATGTAGAATTAATAAATAGAATAAACTTACGCTTCAGCAACTTTAGAAATCTTAATGTTAGATCTATCTAACCGCGTCTTAAGAAATGCCAGCTCCCTCTGAAGAACCTCTAAAGATAAACCTGAACCTGATGCTTTCCCTGAAGGGTGTTTATTCATTCTACAAGCTTTTTTTATGTCCATTTCAGTAGTGTTAACACACCCAGGCTAAAAGAAATATTATATAATTAAAACAACAAACAATCTATGACGAAATATAAATAAGGACTATTTGAATGGGTAAAAAAAAAAAAAAAATGTTTTACTGTCTGTAATCTGTAATATTCAAAATAAAATTGATTTCCAGAAATATTTAAGGGTGTGGCAATATTAATATGATTAAATATCACAGACGAGAAAAGATAATTGATAATTATCAAGGCAAAGGAGAGTCTTGAACTGTAGTTTTCTCTGAAATTTCAGCTAAACCGACAAGTTGTAGGGCAAATAGTCAGGTTATGAATAAATCAAGGGTGAACAAAGAAATATCTTCACCTTATAAAAATTGTGAAGTGTGCTACGCACCAGAAGACGCATGCCATATTCTGTTGTTCACAACATAGATAATATGAGGTCGAGAGATCAGAGCTGTGTATGCTGGATGAGGAAATAACAACTCAATTTGATTACTTCCTAAAATTATATTTGAATGTAACTTGTAATTTGATGAAATTGAATCGGTTTTATTCTTCTGAAAAAGTTAAATACATCTGCTATGATTTACTGCAGATAGGCATTCCTGAGGCAGAGTGGCACATATACATCCTAGAAGATCAATCAATCAAAATAGAGTTGGAAAGGAAAACATTGGCTTGACCAGCTTCAATAATTATCCTAATTCATAAAAAGGATAAAAAACTACAAACAAGTATATACGGAGAACAATTCAAAGAGAACAATATTCCAATTAGTATATGGCAGCAGTGATAAAAGTTATGAAACTTTAATTTTAGTTACAGGTCAATTACAGGTAATTTTAAATACAGGTCCAAAACTACCAACAAAGCACACTGGAGGGAGTAAAGAGGCATTTAAATGACACTCCATAATAAGAAAAGGAAGTATTTCAAGACAACTACACTTCAGCTCACAAGGCACAGTCTAATTAGGACTTCAAGATCTTCCCATCTGAATGATTTGGATTATGAGTATTGCTCTGAAGGCCAAGACATAAGTTTAAGATTTGCATTTTGTACTAACGATTTTTCAAACTGAAATCTTACAGAGGTCAATTTTTCATGATTTTTTTATTAATATGAAAATTTTAAAAAATATATTACAATATATATACCTATTCAGACAATCCATATAGAAATAAACTCCATTAAATAGAGAGAATTACATACTTGTGATAAGCACAAATGGAATCACAGATAGTGTCTATCAGAAAGACAAGTTATTCTCAATGTAGTTTCAGTAGAAGAAAAGGAATGAAACATGGACCAATACAATATTTTCTTGAGTACAATAAATAAATAAAAATGTAAAATTACTTTATGCAACACAATATTTACCATTGGTCGGTGCATATCCCAAAAAGCTCTCTCTTGAGAATCTAGAACTTTACGTTCCAGTTTGTCTCTCTTCTTATCAACTTTACTCTGAGCTTCTGCTTGCATAAATATAAATTCCCATTTACGGGAAAACATTTTCTGAAGTCGTGCTAAACTTTCAGCTTCATAATCTGCAAGTTCTAAGCGGGTTTTATTCTGCATTGTCCTTTTGCAAAGATAAACAGCTAAAATAGAGATAAATAAAAGAAATTTAGGATTTTACAAACTAGAACTTAATTACTGAATACTATAATTAATATCATGTATGAGTTTATTAAACTTATAATTAATTTCATGATTTTCATACAATAATAAAATGCAAAAGAAAACTTAAATAAATATCAGCTATAAAAGTACCTATAAATTGAATTAGATTTTTTTTCTACTTATTAGAGCTCCTGAATCGAAATTCAAATAGAGTTCCAATTGTTAGAAGACTATAAAGTTCAAAGCATAATTGATTTAAATCAGTTGCATGCATTATTACAAGCTATTTTATTTAATATAGCAGTAAAATCAATATATTTCATAATTAGGTGTTAAGCTTACATTAAGCAGAAGCATTTTATCTTAATAAAGCAATGCTATTAAAACTTTATTAATTATAAATAGCTTACAAACCTAAACTTTCTAAATCAAAGTAAGTAGGACTGGTCAAATTAAGCTTAATTAAACAAATCGACCAATTGCCGAGATAAAAAAAAAATAAATAGTACTAATCAATGCTACGATGGTAGTGGCTCTACCTGGTATTTGGCTAAGCAACTTTTCAAACATTAAAGCTATACCAGTAAACTATTTGGGCTGATTATTTGCAAACAAGACAGAACTTTTATCAGAGCAGAAATATTTTGAATCAGCAAGTCCTAACCAAATATATTTAATTTTAAATACGCTGAAAATTTTTGTAAATATCCTGAAAGTAGGGGATTGATTATGAATAAAGTATTTCTTTATTTTTCGTTTGCATCTTTTCAGATAATTGTATTGTCTGAAAGCCACCTCAGCCATTCAGAATATTTTATGGAACTATACTTTATGTGGAACTATGACATCCAATAGGATATGTAGAGATTTTATGGCAATCTTAGTTATATCAAGAAACATGTGTTAAAATTTGTTTGTGAGGAGGAAGATAATGAAACAGGACTTCATTATTCAACTTATTTCCCAAAGGATTAAACTGATCAATATTCTCATCGTGTTTCAGGAATTATCAATTTTGTAAAAGAAGCACTGAAAAAACTTTTCTAAAATTATATAAATCATTAATAATAAAAAATATTATAGATAGAAAAAAACCAAAGTATCGGTTAGTCAAACATCTAATTAACTACGACATGCACATAGACACTAACAGGGTTTTCTTAGGATTGAGGGCAACAGAAAGATATTACTACATATATTCTACTATTGCAAATCTATGTTTTTAGAAAAATATATTAAAAGCATAATAAACTACAACAAACATAAAGAACACATTCTTAAAAAGATAATCTATGGGCATATTCTTGATATTTTATAAAATATAAAAAGTGAACGTTGGTGGGTTAAGATGAAAATAAAAATTACTTATTTGACAACCCTCATACAATAACCAACTTCTTAAATATTTTATCTAAATACTTGTTTAAATCGAAGAACTTACAATCCAATTCGTTGTGACTTATTGAATACATTATCTTCATTGTTCATCACTATAAACTATTATCATTAATTAAGTATTTCACTAATCCAATGGACTTTCTTATTGAGTTTTGCTTAAGATTCATATTAATATCTAAGTTTCAAAGAGGAAATATTTAGAGCCTATGAGCATAAGAATTTCATAAATTATAAGCTTAATTAAAATATTTATAATAAGGAATTAATGAGATATTCTGCACTAACTTTTTTTTCAAGAAACAAAAGCCTTTTCTTATTTTCCACCACTAACTAACTTTTATGCTTTCTCTGTCAAATTTTCACTTAAGCATTCATTAATTTGAAATGAGAATAAGAAGTTTTAGTAAGTTAAAGGTTAATAAGAAGTTTTAGTAGTTAAAGGTAAATAAGAAGTTTCATTTCTTATAAAAAAAAAAAATGTGTGTCCACTCACATGACTTTCCTGCCTATTTCAGAAAAGTTTTTATATTTTTAAATATGTCCATTAAGAAACAAAAAAATTAATTAGATTTATTTTCCTGAAAATTGATCAAAGAAAAGATTTGAGCACGATTTCTTTGATAAACAAAAGCAATATAACAGGCTTGTGGAAGATCAGTGTAAAAAATTCAATATACTCTAATATTGCTAATCAAAAAGTTTTTGCCATTGCCCGATTTTATCAGACAGTAATTTCTGTTAAGGGTAGAGAAACTTGTGCTTTGCAGGTAAGTTAATTACCTTTCAAAAGTTTGTATATAAATTTTATTATAGAATATATACTTAGCGAGTTAGGCCTCAAAACATTTTTTTTTTCTTTATAACTTTTTTCCTGAATTTTCTCAGCAATTTAGTGCATGTACGAAAATTGAAAGGATGCAAATTAGAAAATTATAGGAAAGTTTCATCAATTGTTTTATTTACCATAAATACATTTTACATTGCTTTGCGTGTGTTATTTTGGCGCTTCGGGCTCAGAACCGGGAGGGCAGGCGGTTGGCAGCCCAGTAGCTTAATATTTGTACTAGTGGATGGTGCTGAGGATGTAGGCATGTCCCTGGCCTGAGGCATCAAGGCTCTATTTTAAAGTATGTTAAATTTTGAAATAATTATAATTTGAAACATACAGAAACATGATTGTGTACTGATTGCAGCTATTTGTTGTTCTAACACTGAAGAGGATCCCACTGTTAGCATAAAATCTAGGACCGAAATGTCGAATAAACAGGTTCAATGAATAATTTGTTGTTTATTGAATTATAATTTAGTGACCTAATTCCCAATTTAAATAATTAGGTTAAAATATAATACTCAAAGGTTGATTGGAGAAATTTTGTAATATATATATGTATATATATATGTATGTATATATATTTAGAAGATTAATAACCTTAAAAATGTGACTTATTACAATCTGTATTTTTAATGTTCCTGGTTACTCTCAATTCAATGATATAATTTAAGTTTTAATTTCATAAAAATTTTATAACTTACATTGGTCATCGACATCGAGATTTTTGATCATCCATAGAATCAGATCACAACCTATAACAAAACAAGTAAATCATTAAATGACATTAATTTAATAATAATTAAATTTCTAACTAAAATTAACTGACATTATGTAAATTATAACTGACTAGGATAAAATGAAGGAAATATAATAAAGCATTACTACCTTAGTAGTATAGTAAGCATTGATTCCTCTGGATAATCAATGCCAACCCTAGTTAGGAAACTGAAATAGTTTAGATAGTCACTCTAATTGTTTATGGAGTCTTAAATTTGATTCCATTGCACTGATTATCAATTTTATCAATCCACCATCCATGTTTTTCTCTAAAACAGCTGGACAAATTGTTCTGAAATTTGGTATCATAGCTAGATGTCACCTGAGAATGATCCTCAAAACCCAACATTACCATACACTCTACCATTTCAAAATGGCGGCCGAAAAATCTATGCCATTATATACTTTCAATAGAAACAGTTGTAATGATTTTAATGAAAAGCCAAAAGTCTTCTCTTTGAATCTCTGTAAATTTATGCATATAACTTACTTTCCCGAAAAGAAAATGATAAAGTTATGACCAGTATAGAATTTTATTAGCCAATTACTCAAAATGAACACACTTTTTGGCTGATCATGCTGATCATCATGCACTATTTGAAAGATAGTGAAATTATATAAAAAACAAAAACAAAAAATCATCCGAATTGGACAACTTGGTGCAGAGAGATGGTGTTTTGAACTTTTTACTTTTACTTACATAATAACCCTGTAATATACAGGGTGTCTTAGTTCTTAATGACCAAACTCTAGAGGGTGATTATAGACAAAAATTTTCAATAAAACAGGTAATTTAATGCATGGGCCAATTCCGAATGGAAAAGGAGCTAAGACCAATTTTGTGTTTTCTTAAAGGTGGTTACAGTTGTTATTGAATAAGAAGGAATTTCTAAAAAAAAACTGTTCAAGATAATTGAAAAATCAACCATCAAAAAGTAGACAAATTTTGTTGAGAAAACAGTGATTAAATTTACTATGGTCGATGATAAAAGAGAATTCCAGGAGCTCTAATATGGCCGCTGTACTACTGCAGTTACAATACCGATACCAAGCATAACTCTGTAATCCCCATTCGTGAAATAATTCAGCATAATGGTAAGCTTTGCATTATTAGACCTTTTATCATTGAACTTGGTAGATTTCATCTGTAGTAGATTTGATTTGTAGTTATCAAAGAAAGTTTTGCCTACTTTACAATGGTGTACTTAGAATTTAATTATCTTGAACAGCTTTTGAGCGATTCCTTCTTATTCAATAAAAACTGTGACCACCTCAAGAAAAAACACAAAATTGGTTTTAACTTCTTTTCCATTCAGAATCAGCACATGTATCAAATGAACTTTTTTGTTAGAATGGACAAGGAATTTTGCCTAGAATCAATCTCCAGTGTTTATGAATGAATGAATGAAAATATTTTATTATTCTGGGACTAGTCTCCCTTTAGAACAAGTTACAAATACAGAATATACATTAATATTTTGGTGTATCCATAAAATCCCCAGTGTTCGGCCATTAAAAACTGAGACACCTTACATATTTATACTTAGTAAGAGTAAATATTGCGATCGTGAAAAGTTTTGAATGAACATATATGTTTTGAGTTCCTCTGAGTCTAAATAACCAACTCCTGCAAAATGGTGTGTGTCTGTATGAACAGTCTAGCTCGAAAACGAAAAATCATATGGAACTGAAATTTAAGGTTTGTTCATGCCAGGAATATTACAGCAATTGTTATGCGGAAATCGGCTAACTGGAAATGTCATTTTGTGATGTAGATTTTACACAATTTTACAATTTTCTCGAAAACAAAATTAACGACTTTTATTAAATTTATCATATCATACCAGAGTAAAATTAAACAGTTTTTAATAAAATGTAGATCTAATTCTCATTGATGTTCCCTAACAGCGTTTTAATGCCTAATTTTAAACATTTCTCCTTCTATAGGTTTTATTTTCTTATTGAAATAATTAACAACTTCACATATGAAAAATGGTTAAATATGATAAATAAATTTATAGGAAACTTAAGAAATAAGGGTTGCAAGCTAAAGGGAAACAGCCGAGAGCACCCGACCTTTCCCCATCCCCTCTCTTTGTACATATCCGATACTATATTATTAGTTTTATATATCACTTATCCATAACTTACAAAGTTTTTCACCCAAAACGTTGAGAATCTACTAATATAAACATAATAATATACAATATTTATTTATGTTAAATACTTTTTTTGATGAGATTCATGACAAATGTTTCCGATAATACTCAGAATTTTTCCAAAAAATTAATTTTCCCCCACAATTATTAGTATTGTTTAGTACTATACACAGCTGTAAAAGGAAATGGAAAGTGATACAAATGTATATATTTTATAGATTCGATGAGCAGGAAAAACGTGATAATTAATTGTTTTAAATGAAGTTATACTGTCTTTTTTCACTTTGTCTTCCCTATATATGAAAATAACTTACTACTTTAAGGTTGATACGTGAAAGTTGTTTGATGCGCGCATCACACCATATTTTACTTATATTCTGATGCAAAGTCGGTTTCCTTTATTTTAAAACTGGAAGTTTTTTTTTTTTTCTAAAGAAACAGTCGACATCGTCATTTAACGAATAATTTGACTTTTTTTAATTTAAAAAAAAAAAGGTGAATAATAAAAAAGCCCTAAAGAGGCAACTTTTAAAGTAATTTTTCGGAAAAGTGATAAGGAATGGTATGCCACAGATGTTTGACATATAACTATTTTGAAATTTCTTTTTCTTCTATATATTAATACTTAAATTTTAAAACAATTTTTTTGGAATGATATTATTACTCTATCGCATGATGGAATTAAGGTCCATTGGAATTCAACCTGTCTCTATAACTTAAATCTCTGTAACCTGTCTATGAAACTTAAATAGCCTTAGTCGCCAATGTGCACAGAAGGGCGGAACTTTTTAAGAGTTATAACAGTACTTGCCAGTAAAAACAGAAGGAATTTTTGACATGAAGCTCTTCACAGTTCTTACTGGCACTCCTGTATTTTCATCTTGCATCCTCTCAATAATTGACTCCATCTGTAATAATGAAAATTAAAAATATTTAAGTTATAGTTATTATATCATACTAGATTGTAATTTTTATTTATTTATTTTTTGTAGGATATTCCAACTTTTGTAATTTATAATTTTTTTTTAACTTTACCACAAAATTATACATTATTTGAAACACGAGATAATTTATTAAAAGAAAAAAAAATGTGTTTTAATCGTAAACCACACTACGATATCATGATTTAAATAAAAAAAACCCTAGAAGTTTTTCTTTTATTATTAGAACAAATAAAGTGAAAGTAAAACTGTCAGGTGAAGATTGTCATCGCAAATCGTTGGCAATAGCTCTGTTTCTGTACTCAAAATGGAGTGGTGAATTCAATCAATTAACACAAGCACCTATATTTTATAGGATCAGTCAATTATTGACCAACTGTTATTTCAGACTGGATTATCAGATTTTAAGTATATTGATTCCATGAAGTGGTGTGACAATAACAAAATGATTCTCAAAACTTTTTGTCACTAAATAATCACCGATTCAAGATATTAATTTTTTTTAATTGTATCAAATGTAATTGTCACAAAAAAATAATGCAACAGTAAATTATCAATATACATTGTAAGAAGGTAATAATTAAACTGTTTCATAGTAACTTAAAAATACAGCTTAAGGATTAAGGTGAATATTAAGTTACAAACATTACATGATAAATCATTTTAACATGTATTATATATTATAATACATCTCACCTTTGAATATACAAGGTGATTGGGATTGTCATCGTGATTGGGTTTTGAAGCTTGCTGGCTATTACTACTAGTACTGCTTTCTCCACCTTTTCCCCGCCTCCCAACCTTTTCAGAGCTCATAGTTACCATAACTAATAAAATATCAACCAGTACACAGATTCATCAAAAATCCTAAATAATAGATGGACTTTTTATGTTAATGGAATGATACTGAAAATGAGCACCTCCCATTGTGACCATTTCAACTCATCCTATTATTAACTATCCAAATATTTGATTAAGAACTATAGCTGTATAAAAATAAACCAATGCAATCATTCATCATAAAGTTAATAATGAAACTTAATGACTTCAGCAAATTCTTTTAAGGATAAATTAGTTTAAATTTATTATCTATGTCAGCCATTAGGTATAATCAAAATAAGGAGTAACAGCTAACAGTAAACAGCTCATTATTTACAAGTTATAATTCATAACTTTCTTGAACTACACTAAATTTACTCCAGCTGGAACCAGGATGGCCAACATTAAATTTCTGACCAAATAAATCTCTATAATAATAAAACTATCAAAAACATATTTCATTAACAACACGATTAATGGAATATTTGGGAAATAATGTAAAATAAAAAGTGAATTAATAAATTCCTTAATCATTCGATCATGATATCAAAGTCAACGCTATGGGAATACTTAACAATAATTAATAACTTTCATTAGCAATAATTTATTGATTTGATGTGATATTTCCATTTATTTGTAGAAAAAGTATTTCTTCTGATATTGAAATTTTAATATTATTCTTGTTAAATCAAACTAAAATTATTAGTGCCATTCCCGTGCTTCACTGTTTTAATTTGAAACCACTTTCCATGAGACATTCAATTATTTTTAACTAAAATGAATATTAGAAAAAAAATCCTAAAGACTTTGTCTGAAAGTAAACATAATAAGTCTTATTCACTAAAAAATCTCCCGACTTGGCTTTACTACCCCCGAGGAGCCACTGTCAAGCATTATTTCGTTGGGGAGGGGGGAGCAAGTTGATTATGCACCTAATTCCTCACCGGAGTCTACATTAAGTCGCTGTCTGTGTTTTTCTTTGTCGTTATTTTGTTCACAGCTTTCTCCAGATTTGGATTAAAGTAAATTATGTCCAAAGAAAATATTCTAGGGATCCTAGTTCACTTAAAACAATATATATATATATACAATTCCAGATACATTTTTTCTTGCTAAAGAAAATAATAATTTGAGCACTAACAATAATTTTCTGTACCACTACGACTCTGCTCAATCATTAGAATGAAAAGTTTTTTCAAGGGTTCTATCTTTTCCTTTTCTTGGGCAAAATATATGCGACTGAAGAACACGTTTTATAAAAGTATGGCATGATAATTTATGCACTAACTTATATGAAGGAGCTTCATAGTTCTTGAAGGTTCCACGTCCAATAAGCGAATAAGCCAATTGGATGAGATAATATTCAATTTCACCACTGGCCTTCGGTTCGTCTTATAGGAAATAAAGTGTCATGTTTCTCTCTTGTTTTGTTATATTCACTTTTTGAGAATTAGGCTCCTCTCGTCTTCCTCAGAATATTCAGTTAAACTTGTAGCAGCCTGATACACGCTATACGTCTCTTTAAGTAGTTCGCTTGCCCTTACCAGGTAGCACCAGAGGATTTCCGTATGCTCTCAGCCCAATAGAAATTCGTGTTTTTTTTTGTTTATATATTAATTTTTTTAAGTTTTGTTCTTTTACAGGGAGTGGGTAGCTCAGTGGGTAAACATTGACTTCCAAAACTCAAGGTCCCAGGTACGAATCCGGCAGTAGAACGATCTGGGGATCGGGAGACCCTTCTAGGCCACACCTAGCGTCTATAAAACGGGTACTATTTATTAATATAAATAATTAAGGGAGAAAATCTGGCGGTTGAGCGTGATAGTGGCCCGAGCATCTCTCTGCACAACCGTTGGCCTTGAAACAGTACTTCCTAAGTACTGTATCCAAAACCCTTCATAGGTTGTAGTTGTACATTTTTTTTTTTTTTTGTACTTTTGCAGTAAATATATATTACCAATTTTATACAAATAAATTCGTAATAGTAATCCCTAGATAAAAAAGAAGAAAAAAAAAACTGTTTTTATATGCTATGAGACTCCACCTGTCGATCTTTTCACTCACCAAACCAACCTAAAACAGTGCTGGGACGAAGGAAGCTTCTTGGCAGAGTTAGTGGATCGGTATATCTTACCCTTTTATTTATGGAAATTATAATTTAATTATTAATTTTTTCTCCCCTTCAGGCAATCAACTATTCTAGCCAGAGCGTCGAAATTCATTCCATGAGTCCACTAAGAAATAATCTTAAATAAAACCGAGGCTGTTTTTGACTCTGAGGCTGTTATGTAGATGCCTTAATAAACTTCGTCATTGATACCTCCAGTCAATTATTGCTCTAATCTCCTAGAATTTTTCCTGTTGCTTAGTACTCCTACATACAGATTCAAGAGCATTATTTAACGGCAGGATTTCTAACCCCCAGAAAATCTAGGGTTGATTCCCTCCATTTGTGGAAACCTCAGTTGCAATGTTCTACACGAATAGCCTTAATTTGTTAGCGGCTTGTGGATCATTTGTTGGCCCTCTAAAACATTCGATCTTTCTTGGAAAACATTACTACAGATTGGCGCTGTGTAATAGAACTTGGCCACAGTAGCCAGACATCTACAAATTGGCTTATTTTTCACTGATATTTAAAGATTATCTGAGTCTGTATAATAACCACATGTGCTGGTTTGCTACTGAATACCAAACCGAAATCTGTCGTCAATGCACGGGACCCGAACACGTAAGTATTTTATCAAATTATCTTTTATTAGACGGTACTGTGCACACGCGTTAGCCAGCTCGGCCATTCCTAGCTAGTGGGCCGTCCTTTCGAGTTTGCTATTCCCTGACGACTACCGTGAGGTTGTCGCCGTGTACTTGTCAGAGAGGGAGTGTCAAGGATTTCCGTCATTCGCTTTATGTACTTCCAGGAATTAAACATAAACTATTTTCATACAACCTTACCTCGTTGAATTAAAAGTATCCCTTGTCTTATAATAGAAATATATTACAGAAATTTGAATATTTTCATATTTAAGGTATAGTTCTATATTAGATAAAATCTATCAATAATTTAGTTAAATTTTAATTGATTATTTTTCGCTATTATTGTTTTTGTATTGGAGAAAGCCAAAACCTAGCTGGAATCATGCCGCGCAACAGGAACCGGCGGAAGGTTACACATTTGACAAGATGATATGTTTGGTGTGATTACTAGCTATCTTTGGCCCTGATTACTGCATCTCAGAAGCATTATATTTTAAAACAAGGTTTGTTGAAATTTATTATGGAATGAATAGAACAGCTTTTATTAATGAGAATTAGAATTAATAAGTTGTTATGCAGTTGATTTTCTCTTACTACCATGTGTCAGCCTTGTGGATTATTGATATTATAGTATGAAACTGGCCAAATTTAACGTTACCTCTAAACTCAAATCTGTCAGTTATTCAATATGATATTCTGTTTCTAAGCAAATCATGCTAATGAACATCTCTACCTTCCTTTGAAGTGTTAGATTTATAAAAAGAGATTTTCAATTTTTCGGTTTGCACTGTACATAATACTTTGTTGATTTGAAGCATTTCTTTTTTCGAATTCACTTTTCTAGAGATATGTTTGATTCTAAATTAATTTAGTTATAGGATTCTGAGGTTTAGTTGTTATTCACTCTGTTTTTTCCCCAGTAAATACCCTGATCTGTCTCTCTTTTTTTTATATATGTCGGAAACCATGATAAACATGTTATGACTAATAATCATGATTATTTTTTATCCATGATAATCTTAAAAATTTATTTCTATTTTATTTCTTCTCTTAAACTAGACAAATCTTAATTTGAACTGTTCACATAGGATTGTTTTGAAGGTATATTTAATTCAGATCATTTAAATTCTCTTTTTAACTTGTGCCACAAGTATTTGATTATCATGGTTGTATTTAAACATCATGATAGATAAGATAATAGATAAGAAGTCCATGCCCCTATCTTGATTTTGGTTACATTACTAGATTTACTTCTGTAATACTGTACTACCGAATGTCAGTGGGTTATTGAAGTCATTCAAAATAGCTATCCTTATTTAGTATTTAGAAAATGATTGTATTACTAACAGGTTTCACCTTTCCATTTCATTTTTTGGCGACCTTTGTTAAAATGCTCTCGCCCTCTCTATTCTGTGTGTTGATACTTTGATTTCTTCATTATTTTTTAGATATATATCGATAAATAGAATTATTGATCTACAAGGTATATCGATAGCTGTATGTAAAAAACATGTCTATCTATTTTATGCTATTTTATTCTGCTAATAAGAAAATGAGATGTCAAAATGACATAATATTTTAAACAAAGGTCCAGAGGAGTCTGGTGTCCCACTTAGTAGATTTTTATTTTTTCTTGCTTATAATACTTTTTCATTTTACTGCTAATATGTAACATTCAAATAAGTTTTCTATTTACTTATGTATTCTTTTTTTTTAGATAATTATGGTACCTGACGATATGAATGTATCAGCTTTTGCTGTATATTCAGGTAAAGTAAAGAAATCTGTTTCGAAAAATCAGAAGCGAAGAATAAAGTTAAAAACTCAGAAACCATTAAATAAAAATGACAATCATTCAGTCGAAAAAGAACTCAATCCTATTCTTATAAAAAAAAAAGTAAATCAAAGTAATGATGATAGCAGTCTAGGAGGGCCATACCTCGGAAAAAACATGGAGTCTAAGCAGCAACCTCTTGTTTTTGCTGATAGTAAAAAAAAGAAAAAGTTAAAAAAAAAGAAAAAAGTCCATATCCCTGATGCAGAAGACAAATCTATTCCTGAAACAAGAATTTTGGAGATGGGTAAGTTTGTTAAAATTAATGAAGATAAAAGTTTGAATATAAATAAAAGTGAAGAAGCTCTTTCCAATCCAATAACCTCTGAAAGCACCAATGAAAAAGTAAAGTCTAAAAAATCCAAAAGAAAACTATCAGAGATACCCAGTCCCATAGAATCTGCCGAGTTAAGCTCACCGCCGATTTCAAATTGTGACAAAGAACCACCCAAGAAAAAAAAAGTACTGTTTGTTAGTCCTGAGTCAAATACTGGAAGTGATAAAAGGTCAAAAAAACCCATTGTATGTACTCCTAGGTTTGAAAAGAGAAGAAATGTATCTAACGAAAATATGACTAAAAAACGACTATTAGATGTAAGTCCTGATAACACTTTGCAGAAAGTTGATGATTATTTAGCATCTAAAAAAGGAACTGAGCTGAAATTATCTAAACTTGGTAATAAAAGCACTAAAGGACCAAGAACTGTCAAAGATATTGAGTTGGCACATCTTGCTAATACTGAAACAATCATGAAAAGTAGTGAAGATTCAGGGAAAAACGCTTTTGAAAAGAT